>BROG01000549.1:0-310000 GCA_030159075.1 Atrina japonica
TAGAAATCAGCCGGTGTTTTGAAAACATGGCGCTTACACTGACAGAAGAGATCATACGAAATCGTGTTAATTTGCACCACGATAACTTAGGTAATGTATGAAAACAATTGTGCATACTTTGACAAGTTATATTTGAATGTAAGTGCGTCATGCCATTGTCTTGGATGATAGGCTGATGCTTTGAATTGTTCAAATGCCAAAGATCTACATGGCAGCGAAATAACTTCAGTGAACTTCAGTTGTCATCGAGATACTGCAGTAGTGTCTGCAGATAGTGTCTGGCTTTTTGTCTTTTCTGACAATGCCAATGAAGTGTTTTTCCCGAATTGTTAATTTTTTAAGTAACCGAGTTTTTGAGAATCTATTATGCATTGTTTATTTGTAATTTAATTCAGAACACCATTCGCTTAACTTTACGAGGGGGCGTGTCAGAACATGTTCGGCGGCGGTTCAATTCACACAAACAAACGATTAATATAGTTGGTATTTATGACTCTGTCATTGTTAACTTTATTGAAATATAATATATCTACACTTCTACACTCAATATGTCCGTATTAGACTTTATCTGACACCGTGTTATATGCTCTCAATGATTTATAGATTCTGTAAGCAAATATTTATAGATAACATAAACCCCATCAATAGCCTGCATTGGAAAGATCTATTATATATACAGTTTGTTATCATGACGTATTGGCATATTGAATGTATCTGGATATTATTTGAACACTTTTGTTTTCTTTATGTATAATGGTCAGATAGTTTTAGTTCAACTGTACTATACTTAATGCACTACATACATGTACACTGCTGTCAGCCTATTCTGTGCCCCTAAGCTCTAATAGTTGTATTAATAAATTATGATATTTGAAAAACAAATTGTTATTGTTTACATATATGAAGTTATCTATCAGCGATCAGTTGATACACATTTTATTACTGTGTATGCTGAATCAACAATAAAATTGTGGTTTAAACCCTTAAACCCATATGTGTCCTGTAGTGTTGTCACGAAGATCGATCATCGATAGTCGATTTGAGATTTCATAATCGATTATAATTGGTTGTTTTTTTATTATATCTACTTTTTTAATGTCATTGTTTTAAAATGATAATGATAACATTAGCCGTGTAGCTGTAGATAAAAAATGGAGAAGAATAAAACAGTCAAAGTATTTGTGCTGTCTTTCACCACATTTACATGTCATGCCTAATTAAGCATACTGTAATTCATACTATCTCTTGATACCCAAATGAATATCCACCAATGGTAATTAATTGTTGATAATCCTTTAATTAGACATAAAAGTCAAAAACGTTGGCCATGTGTAGATATGGCAGACGACTTGATCTTGAAAATAGTTAATGCAATGTGAATGGATAAAAGCAGAGTAGACCCTACATTAATTTTAATGCAATTAACATTGTTTTGGAAAGTAATATATTATTTAAAATCTGTTTTGAAACATTTACACCAATGGTGTCAGCATTATAAATTATATTAGTTATTTCATAGATACATGAATGATACAGAATTAACAAATTCTCCGAAAAATAATTCAAATTTGATAAAAAAAAATTCTGTTGTAGCATGGGATTTCATATTGTCATGACACTACATTATTTATCAGACACTGCATATGAATAATTTAATGCATCTTTAGTAACATTATTATACAATAATAATATATTATTTATGATACATTAAATTCTTTTGATATTTTATTTAATATTTTGCAAAATAACATAAGTAATTTCTGATCCAATTTTTTTATCAATCATCGATCAGTTATGGTCAACAAATGCTACCGATTAATCGATTATGATTTTCAACTGATTTGACAACACTAGATTCCTCAACATGATTAAAGTCGTTTAATTCTGCACGCTTCATCTATTATACATTATCATATTTGTTACCTTGAGCATACATGACTTCGAAGACATCGTAAATGTAGGTCATCATCAGAGATCCAAAATGAAAGCTGTATAGATTGTTTCAAAAAGTGTTACACTCACTTACAGTTTAATCTGGCAAAATGTATAAACATTCACTTATCTCTTAAAATCTTAAACAAAATGGCACTTTAAATCAAGTGCTGAGAATTATGTCATGCTTTCTAAATAATAAAAGTTCAGTTCATTTAACATGAAAAAAAAAACAAAAGAAAAACATGATAAAAATAATTTTGGCTTAATTCTAAGATAGTTTTTTAATATGTTATAATGCTAAATATAATTTTAAAATGAACTTCACTGCCTTCAGGCGACTTGGGCAATATCTGAAACCCGCACAGCAGCGGACACTCTCTTAAATATTCACTGGTGTCCATCTAAATTTCACAACAGTAAGGGAGAAATGCATGTTAGGTTACCTCTAACCATATATATGTATATGATGTTCATTACGTAAAAGTTACGACTGTTAGGTTTTACATATCACTGGTATACACAGTGAATTGAGCATAAAGTAGAGCACAGAATTAGATGACATGCAGAATTAGATGACATGCAGAATTAGGTGACATGCAGAATTAGATGACATTGCACATACGTGTACATGTCTTTGGAGTTAAGTTAATTGCATTTTAACTAAAGTGAAACTTGTATATAACGACCTTTTTGGGGACACAGGAAAACCAATCTCTATAGGGAGGTGGTCATTATATAGAGGTCAAACGATATGTAAACAAATTGTACAATAGGAGACAGCAAAAAACAATCTTTATACACAGGTTGTTGCTAAAGCAGGTTTTACTGTGGAAATATTTGCTAGTTATACTAATAGCAGCTAAATGCACACACTCACACTCACACACACACACACACTCAGGGTTCACACTACCAAGTGCCTTTTTACCAAATTGCTAGAAATATTATAAATTGGCTCAAAAATGTTTCTGGCTGAATTTTTTGCTCAAATAAAGTCATTGGTAATTTTGTGACAATCCGGGGAAAATCCATCCTGAGGCAATATATTAGTAAAATACAGGTGGAAACTGATCTCTCCCCTGCCATATGCAAGTAAATTGAGGACTAATTAACCAATTTGATAAGTACTGGTGTCAGCATTTGATTGTAAACTGCATCAAACTCAGGGTTAACCTGACCATTGTGTGACCCAAGTATGCAAATTAACTAGGTGAAATAAACAAAATCAAATGGAAGTCATACACTTTAACTCCAATGTCAATGAATTGTTACCATGATTAAAAGGTGTACATGTTAATTATGATGAGGGAGAACAAGTGACACCTTGAGCATACCCAAAGACAGTGATTGTGATTCGTACAGGCAGTTATGTAATACATGTATATATATAAATAGCAGTGATGAAGAAATGGAATTACAGTTTTAAAATGTTATTAATAATAGCCTTGGATACTTGTTGTTTATTCATTTTGCTCAATGCAATTTTATTTGGCTCAAAAAATATTTGTTTTGCTAATTTTTTGGCTCATAAATTTGAAATCTTGGTGTGAACCCTGACACTTACTTGTAAACTATATGTAGAGTACAACATATACATGATATACTTGTATATAACAGAAAGGTGATCCTAGTGTTTCCTCACATTTACTCATTTAGATTGGAAATAGTATATAAATTCAGAATTGTTTTAATTCAAGAGAGAATGGAGATGATCTGTAGTTGATGAATGATCATACAACCATATCAAATAGATTGAGATGCAATCAATCAAGTTTTCAAAACATTTGGCAATTTCCTCTTATTGGAAATGTTAACATAAAGCCTGTTTAATAAAAGTACATGTAAATACAATGTAGATTCAGTTTTTAAAACAATGCAATGAAATTTTTGTTGTCTTACAGAAATCTTTAATAAAACAAAAATTGAATGTTGTGAGAATTTTGTGAAAGAGCTTAGGATTAGGACCCGTTTGTAATGCAAAAATTATCATAATTGTATTTTCCCCACAAATATGCAATTTGGAATTTCAGAATAAAGAATTAATTACATCATGTATATCCAAGCAAAAATACATATATGTCTCAAAATAAGTTTTTCTGCTTTAGTTAAAATGTTTTAATACTATTACAATTTCTTGGACCCTTGAACTAGAATATACATGATGTAGGTGGTAGGAAAATCACAGGCTCTCAAGAATGACTGTATATTAATGAATTTACTTTTGACACTTTTTTAAGTCATTACTGAAATAACGTGCAGGTGGTGTACATGTATGTTATTTTTTTATCATGTGTTTTTACAGAGGATGTAAAAGCATTATCCTTACCAGGGACATACCATGAGAAAGTTATGTGTCTGGGAAATTCCTTACGGAAGTTTTCTCGACTGAAAAGTCTTGACCTTTCCAGGAACTCTATAGCTAGTTTACAGGTAAGTTTTCCAGAAACCCTATAGCTAGTTTACAGGTAAGTTTTCCAGGAACTCTATATAGCTAGTTTACTGGTAAGTTTTCCAGAAACTCCATAGCTACTTTACAGGTAAGTTTTCCAGGAATTCTATAAGTACATGTAGTTTACAGGTAAGTTTTCCAGGAACTCTATTTAGCTAGTTAACAGGTAAGTTTTCCAGGAACTCTGTAGCTAGTTTACAGATAAGTTTTCCAGGAACTCTCTAGCTAGTTTACAGGTAAGTCTTTCAGGAACTCTATACATGTAGTTAGTTTACAGGTAAGTTTTTCAGTTTATATCTGACAGATAGAACCGATACATTATCTTAATTTGTTGAAGAATTGTGACAGGTTAACTCTTATTGACATACATGTATTAAAAATAATTATATTAAAGGTACATATACATGTGGCATGTTTAAACTCCTCAATTTCTCACCTCTAATCAGCATGCATTTTAATATTTACATTTAAGCTTCTTCACAAAAATTGCTGGACCATTATCTTCAGATTAAATATGTCATATACTTGGGAAAAGGATACAATAATTGACACACGTTTATCGTTGGGTCTAAAGAGTGGACTTACATGACAGAAATGGCGATTGTAAATGCTTATTAATTATTTGTTTTGCTTATATTTGAATTTCAGGGCTTGGAGCATTTGAAGGTGCTGGAGCGCCTTAACTTGTATCCTTTTCTATGTAAATTTTGAAGATTTGTAGTCCACTTATATGTGCATGTATCTGAATATCAAGTAAGTAAAGAACAGTAATTAGACGCATCCTGTAAGTAGACACACACTACAATAGGTTGTAAGAACCCTTGCTAAAAACAAAATGCATAATGCATTGTTTTCTCAAGACATTCACAATTTACATTGTTTTAACGCTACTGCAGTCACATTTTTTTTTTTCTATAGATTCCATAGCTATTCTACCCCATTTTCATTGCAAAATACATGTATATTTTTCCAATTCCAATTCTGAAAAATGAATCAATATAAGGGAGATGCATTTTAAAAAGAGATTCCAGGCTATTTTTTCCAAATTTGACATAAATTTGCATTAAAATTCTCCTTTGTTACTCAGGTGATTTTTTAATTTTACATTTGTTAAGCATTTGTGCTATACCAGGCATCTATGTAGTAACTTTTGATCATTTTAAATTTCTCAAAATCCACAAGGACAATTTTCTTAGAATTTGATATGGTGCATCGCTAACTTACTTGTACATGTAAGGGTAACAGAATGTAGGAATTTCATGACATGTTTCTCAGGAGTTTTGTAGATATGATGGGCAAACTTGTGACTGGATACCATGGCTTTTGTGGATCTTACAACAAATTCATAAACTGATCTTTTTTGAAATGTTAAGTTCCTTCACACACGTAAGATACTATAATGGTATAGAAACTATGGATGAATTAAAGAAGCTCCGTTTCAATACCAATCTAAAGGATTTGGATCTGAGATTGAACCCTGTTACTCGGACAGAACCTGATTATCGATTGTATATGATTCACATGTTGCCAAATTTGCAACAGTTGGGTGAGTATATCTAAGTTTGTTGTATCTTCTTCATTACCATGATTACCATGGTTACATAATTTGCTTTTGGTGAGTAGTTAAAAACTCCCTTCTGGAATTCTAGAAATCTTTCAACTTAAATCATTGATGTCTCATATAATTTTTGACTCTCATGAAAATTGCTCCTGAAGCAGTGATTCAGAATGTTTGCTTGTTTATGTTCAAAACAGTGATGGCTATACATTTATCAATATGACAAAAATTAGTTAAGAAAGGAAACATGTAGTGGAACCTGTCTAGACTGATAAATCGCCTGAAAGATCACGTGTCTTCTGAGACTTTCTTAATATTGTTTCAGGGATTCATCTGTTAAGAACAAACAAGTATGATATCAACTTATATCAATGTCTTTTGTTGGTGTGGATGATGGCTTTAATAAAGGGATGCTTATTGTTGGGGGAAACTGGAGTACCTGTCCAGGAAAAAATTCCAGGTGTCAGTGCTTGCAACTGCCATACTATCTTGCATACATGTATCTCTTCCAAGGATTGATCATGGGTTGTACCAATGAGTACTAAGTTAATAGAAAAGAGCATACCATTTAGTTTCATAGGCGAAAATGGATAATGTCCTTCACAAATATGTTCTTTTCTGTCATTTTACATTGAACTATCTGTATATGAGCTTCATTAGTTTAGAGGAACTACAAGTGGAAACAAACTTTTTTTTTTAACAGATGACCGAGGGGTACGTGATAGGGAAAGACAAGCTGCATTAGTTCACTTCAGTTCCAGTCAAGCCACAGAGATGACACACCACAGTGGTGGAGGAGAACCCACACCTCCACTGCCAAACCCCAGGGCAGAAATGATTCGCAATGTTGGAAAGGGTGTGTCAGGTTAGTGTGTAATATAATCTATTACTGTTTTCATGGAAATTTTGGCCTCAGGTTATTTTCGCCCTTTTACGACAATCTTAAATTCGCCCTAAATCCCCAGTCTCATGGATGGGATAAATGTCTGTGTTTCAGGTCTCTAACTTGAAAATTTCACTTCCATTTGAAATTCAACCTCTCATCTAAGGACGAAAATAGCAAAAAATTAAATGGGAGCAAAAATTTGCTGGTAAACAGCATATATGTAACTTGGTAAATTTTAGGGGGAGGGGAAGTTTTTATATGCATAAATATGATATACCAGTAGAAAAAAATCTAGTTTCATGGGTCATATATATACATTTTCATCTGAGTAAAATATATTTCAGGTGTCAAATACTAATTCTTGTTCAGATTTCATGCAACAACTAGAAATAATGAGTGTTGAATTTTTTTCAGCACTGGATGATGATGATGTGGCCATACTTGACCTAATTGCCAGAACAGGTGGGGATCTTAGCCGCCCTCGTCCTATAACTGGATCATCTGCCAGAGAACCACATGTACAGGAATATTCTTTAGAAGGTATCACAAAACTGGAGACATCATAATCTGTAGAATTTGAATTTTGAATAATGTTTTACGTCACTCTCAACAATTTTTCGGTTATATGGTGTTGGCCAGTTTTTATTGGTGGAGGAGAGAACCTGGTTTCGATGTACCCGGAAGAGACCACCGGCCTTCCGCAAGTAAATTGGCGAACTTTGTCACAAAAATCAGCTTCAGGCTTAAACCTGCACTGACCAGAGGTGAGATGTTTGTTTATTTATTTTTGTTTAAAGTCCCACTCAAGAATATTTCACTCATATGGAGACGTCACCAAATGCCAGTGAAGGGCTTCAAATTTTGGCCTATGCTCGGCACTTACGGCCATTGAGCAGTGAGGGTTCTTTAACGTGCCGACACCTACTGTGACACGGGATCTCTAGTTTTTACTGTCTTATCCGAAAGACAGGAAACCAACCTGTCGCCGACGGGACTCCAACTCACAACCTCACGATCCAGAGTCGAGCGCACTACCGACTGAGCCAACCAGAAATGAGAGACTTCATGGTTCAAAGCATGATGCTCTAACCACTCGGCCAGCTATAGATTTCTATTGATCATAAATGATTAAAACAAGAAAAAGGAAACAAAATGAATAGGAAAATAAGTTCAAAAGTGAATGAGTGGGTGTACCAGATCACCTTGTGTTTTATATTAGAACACAAGTGGAACACATGAGACATCTCAAAACTGGTATGTACTGGTTATCCACCGTATCTTGAACGAACTCTTGACAGAAGAAGTGAAAGTTGAAGGTTTTTTAGATAAGGTATAAAACTGAGACATAAGACATGATTTTATACTGTAGTCTGAAAATGACCAATATTATTGATATTGTGGAAACTGGTTTGAGATACCATCCCATTTGCCACTGAAATGTGATCTCTCAAGACAGGTGGTCTCCCAAAAGATTTTTTTTTTTAAAAAGATTATTCAGTAAAGTGGTTTTTCAGAATGTGTTCTCACACAACAGGTATTTCAATCGGGTTCCAATGTACAAAAACCACAAGTACATACATACTTTGTATGATCATGACAGTTTTGAAAGCAATTTTAAAAACTTGAATAACATTTGTAAGTGTTTATATAAAAATATTAACTAGTACTTATAAATGTAATATAGAATCTTAAATTGTTGTCTGATTAAGTTCTCATGTTCTCATTCTCAGTTCTTAAAAGTATGGATTCAATTCCTGATGATCAGATCCCAAGACAGGTGAGTATCTCAAGTTCATTTTTATTTGTCAGTGTTGCCTTTCTTTGCCTACTCCTTTCAAACTTTATCATTACAATATAACCTCACTATTAGGACCACCTTAATGACTGACTCAAATTGGCCTGATTATCGAGGTGGTCTCTTAAGTGAAGCTCTGTACTTTTTAAATATTTATCAAGAGACTGAATGTTAAAGATCTTAAATGCCAGGTGGTCTCCCAAGTGAGGTGGCCTCCCAGGTGAGGTGGGTTTTGGGTGAGGTTCTACTTTGTTTTGTTGTTGTGTTGACTCTATTTAGGTTAAATGGTTTGTATATTTACCTATATAATCACCTTTTTAACTTTCATTTCTTTTCTTGAATATTAAGATTAATTTTAGTATTACCTAAATGATCAATCTGATCCACAGGAACAAGGACAGATGGAACAGCCAATCCTGGATGACAAGATGAAGTCTTACATCCAGAAATATCCGAATATTCCAGTCGTAAATGTAACCCACCATGATGATCCTCCATCAAGGTATGATTTACATAAATCTTGTATAAATACTACAACACTGTGTTGTCTTGTGATCGAATTTTCCTTTCTGTAAGCTCACAGTGTTTTAAATGTGATAGATCTTCAACTTGAAATATTCTAATCATTATGTTAAAGGCATATATGCTGTCATTTTGATAAGAAAATATATCCTGTGCTTAGACCAAATTTTTCATGAAAAAGGCTAAAGAGATATATGTTGCTGTAGAAAATTTTAATTTTCATGCATATATTGCCATGAATGAATGAAATACACCGACAATTGATATTCCTGCCATCCATGTAAGAATACAAATGTTTACTCTCCCATTCTTTACATTTGATTTCTGTTCGAAAATGTGACATTATAACAAGTTCTTTTTATTCAACCCAAGATTTTTAAAAAACAATTTAATTGTATAAAACATCAAATATTTGAAACTCTTAATACAAACAAAAAATATATTTTGACAGCTTGTATGCCTTGAAATCTTTCAAAATTCTGCATCACTTAGTCTGTATATTTTACAGAACAGAAAACCTGACAGCATTACTCTCAGTAGACTTGCTCTGTGATTATTATGCTAAAACATGATGTATGTATTTCAGACATGATGCCAATCTCCAGTATGAAGATGAAGCAGATGCTTACACGAAATTTAAAAGTCACGGCTACTTTACACCTCATCCTAGTGGAGGTAAGACAACATACCTGTACTGTATGCCTGATCAGTTTACACTCATATATATTATGTATACTTTACACCTCATCCTAGTGGAGGTAAGATAACACTGTACTGTATCGCTGATCAGTTTACACACATAAATTAATTATTATGTATACTTTACACCTCATCCTAGTGGAGGTAAGACAACACATATATCGGTACTGTATTCCTGATCAGTTTACACCCATATACATTACATATGCATTACACCTCAACTTAGTAGATGTAAGGCAATAAATGTATCACTGTTGTGTATCTCCAATCAGTTTACACCCGTATACAGTATGTATACATTACACCTCATCCTAGTGGAGGTAAGATATCACTGTACTTTATCTCTGGTCAGTTTACACCCATATACATTATGTATACATTACACCTCATCCTAGTGGAGGTAAGATATCACTGTACTGTATCTCTGGTCAGTTTACACCCATATACATTATGTATACATTACACCTCCTCCTAGTGGAGGTTAGATATCACTGTACTGTATCTCTGGTCAGTTTACACCCATATACATTATGTATACATTACACCTCCTCCTAGTGGAGGTAAGATATCACTGTACTGTATCTCTGGTCAGTTTACACCCATATACATTATGTATACATTACACCTCATCCAAGTTGAATGTTATACATATTGTCTATACATATATACAGTCTTATTATTCTGCCAATTTGTTTTCTTTTGAAGAGAAGAATCCAATTTAAAACACAACACTACCATCAACGGTACAAGCAGACACACATTAATTTACACCATAAATATTATGTGTCTTGTCTGTACTAATGATACCTTGTGCATGGAAAAAGCTATTAATAAGATGGGGACTAAAATATTATAAATTATTGTATCAGAGAGGGCAGAAAGAAATTTACCATATCAGGAGGAATCTTATCCCAACCCTCCAAGAGTTCCGACAGAAAGACGGAGATCATTTGGGGAGGACGAGGATGGGCACAGAAGGTCAAACAGTGTTCCGGCAAAGAAAAGAGATGTGAGTTTTTATACTCTACTGATATGTGATACAGAATTATTAAGATAAATTATCTTACATCTGATGGAGTGAGAACCAAAAAATTTAATTTACATTCACTTTAATACTACTGCATTTTGTTTTGTGTGGAATGCAGAGCCAACTGTAGATAAAACTGTATCAAGCTATTGCAAATATATTCAGTAAATTATTTATGTAAATTATGATCAAACTTAAAATGCTTGACCTTACAATTTTAATTACTGTGATATTGTTTCCCAATAAAAAGAAATTAAAAAAAAGTTCTCCACAGCTTCTTGATGTTGATTTACTTGAGTTATTTCTGATATCAAAATAAATTAGAAAAAGTGGAAAGCCCTAAATATTTGAACTGTTTCAATCTCAGTTACTTTATGTCATCAGCATGTCTCAGTTGTGTTTTATCAGTATATGTTGTAGGTTTTATAGGCACAATGTATGTAAATCTGTTTTGGACAGGATGATTTTGGCATACACAGAGTAAACGGTGTAACGCCTCACAGTCCACAGCAGTCAGCAGACGACTCTAGCCTAACAAGTGCGCCTACCAAAGGAATGGCATCAGAAACCCCAGTCACAAAGGAATTCCTAATCCGGTTTCTGGATCTAGTTGATCGATACTGGAATGGAAGCAAATCATTGCACAAGCATGCGAAATTCAAAGGTAAGCTGATATCAGTAATTATTAAAATTATCATGCATGTTATGATAAATATGTTTTTGGGAACCTCTGTGTCCGAGTGTTTAGAGTTTGTGATTTAATCCATGAAGTCTCTCACCTTTAGTCTGTGAGGGTTCAAGCCCCACTGGGGCCTAATCTGATTTTGCAAGAAGGTTTTACAGTTTACTTGAAGAAGGACAGTGGTCTCTTTCCGGGTACATTGTACCCAGACTCTCTCTTCACCACAAAAAAGTGGCTGCCTCTATAGGACTAAAAAATTGTTGAGTGTGACATTAAATAATATTCAAAATTCAAAATGTGTTGCTATCTTGAAACTTCGGTGAGACTAGAATGATGGAGAGATTATTAGCTTCAATCCATGATGAAGATATTCTGATCAAAGGAGTTGAAGTACAAAAAGAGCTAACACAAATTACGAGCCAAATATCGGAATTCCATCCCAAAATTCTTAAATACAGCAATTTTAAACTTCAAGCAAATTGAGTTGTAAGGTTTGTAAACTCTTTCCTGCAGATTTAGACTTGAAAGATAATTTTAATTTTGATATATAATTATGATCATCATAGTTACAGATTGTATAAGATATTTGCCACATTAATGTAACATGTAGTTTAGAAAAAAAATTTTGGAGGTGGGGATGGGGCATTTGGACTAGAAGGGATACAATTGACAACTATTTGAAAGAATTTTTGTACAGAATGACAATAATTCAATTTTGCTCTAAGATGATTTTAAATGTGTTTAAGACAGAGACAAGTGTCCATACAATGTTACAACCAGTATTTAATTCTATAGATATGATACATGTGATACAGAATGGATCCAAACACATTTTCATTTCTTTTATGCAGGTCTAGCATATGGTTTAATTGAGAAATTCATTACATCATCAGCAGACAATAACACCCAGGAAAAACAGTATTTACATGATCAGCTGACCAAGCTTCAAGACGAAAACTATCGTTTGCGTAAAAGAGAAGACGCTACAAAATCGACATTGGCAGACAGTTCTGTCAATGAGACACAGCTTAGGAACTCCTTAACCAAAGCCTATAAAGAAGTGGTTTGTTATATTTCAATAAACTTACTAATTCATTTATTTGATGCTCAGTTGTATCAAATTTTGTAAGCACATGTAAAGCGGACATTTTGTCTGATGTCTCTGTTGTGTGAAGTCATGTCTCTGTTGTGTGTAGAACAGTCACTGTTGTGTGTAACACGGTCATGATGGCACTGTTGTGTGTAGCACAGTCATGATGTTATTGTTGTGTGTAGCAACCATGATGTCTCTGTTATGTGTAGCATAGTCATGATGTCAGTGTTGTGTGTAGCATATTCATGATGTCATTTTTATGTGTAGCACAGTCATGAAGTCACTGCTATATGTAGCACAGTCATGATGTCACTGTTGTGTGAAACACTGTTATGATGACACTGTTGTGTGTAACACACTTGTGTGTAGCAGTCATGGTGACACTGTTCTGATTAGCACAGTCACGATGTCTCTGTTACATGTAGCAGTCTTGATGTGACTGTTTTGTGTAGCAGTTATGATGTCTCTGTAACATGTAGCACAGTCATGATGCCAATGTTGTGTGTAGTGCATTCAGGATGTCATTTTTGTGTGTAGAGCAATCATGATGTCACTGTTATGTGTAGCACATTCATAATATCATGTTTGGGTGTAGCACAGTCATGATGTCATGTATGTGTAGCACAGTCATGATGTCACTGTTATATTTAACACAGTCATGGTACTGTTATGTGTAACACAGTCATGATGTCAATGTCATGTGTAGCACAGTCATGATGTCATTGTTATGTGTAGCACAGACATGATGTCCCTGTTAAGCGTAGTACAGTCATGATGTCACTGTTTTGTGTAGTATAGTCATGATGTCACTGTTATGTGTAGCAGTCATGATGTCATTTTTATGTGTAGAACAGTCATGATGTCACTGTTATGTGTAACAGTCATGATGTCACTTTCATGTGTAGCACAGTCATGATGTCGCTGTTATGTGTAGCACAGTCATGATGTCAGTTATATGTAGCACAGTCATGATGTCACAGTTATGTGTAACAAAGTCATGATGTCACTGTTATGTGTAGCACAGTCATGTCCCTGTTATGCATAGCATTGTCATGATGTCACTGTTATGCGTAGTACAGTCATGATGTCACTTATGTGTAACACAGTCATGATGTCACTGTTATGTGTAACACAGTTGTTACTGTTATGTGTACCACAGTCATGATGTCACTGTTATGTGTAGCACAGACATGATGTCACTGTTATGTGTAGCCCAGTAATGATGTCACTATTTTGTGTAGCATAATCATGATGTCACTAATGTGTAACACAGTTGTTACTGTTATGTGTAGCACAGACATGATGTCACTGTTATGTGTAGCCCAGTAATGATGTCACTGTTTTGTGTAGCATAATCATGATGTCACTAGTGTGTAACACAGTTGTTACTGTTATGTGTAGCACAGACATGATGTCACTGTTATGTGTAGCCCAGTCATGATGTCACTGTTATGTGTAGCATAATCATGATGTCACTAATGTGTAACACAGTTGTTACTGTTATGTGTAGCACAGACATGATGTCACTGTTATGTGTAGCCCAGTCATGATGTCACTGTTATGTGTAGCACAGACATGATGTCACTGTTATGTGAAGCACAGACATGATGTCACTGTTATGTGTAGCACAGACATGATGTCACCATTATGTGTAGCCCAGTAATGATGTCACTGTTTTGTGTAGCATAATCATGATGTCACTAATGTGTAACACAGTTGTTACTGTTATCTGTAGCACAGACATGATGTCACTGTTATGTGTAGCCCAGTCATGATGTCACTGTTATGTGTAGCATAATCATGATGTCACTAATGTGTAACACAGTTGTTACTGTTATGTGTAGCACAGACATGATGTCACTGTTATGTATAGCCCAGTCATGATGTCACTGTTATGTGTAGCACAGACATGATGTCACTGTTATGTGAAGCACAGACATGATGTCACTGTTATATGTAGCACAGACATGATGTCACTGTTATGTGTAGCCCAGTCATGATGTCACTGTTTTGTGTAGCACAGACATGAAGTATAGGTCAATCAAGTTAAAATGCCACATGTTTACAAACACAACAGGTCTAATTTAAATCATAACAGGATGGACAGGCTTCTTGATGGTGTGTCCACACAAAAGTATGAAGTCTTTAGTAATAACTGGAATCAATACAAGGCAATATTTACTATCTCTACACCCTATTTTTGGAAAGAAGACAGTATTGATTTGGTTCCAAACAGAACCCGGATGTACCAATTTATCTTGGAAGATTCTGTTCTTTGATAAACGTCTGGATGTCACTATATATTGTTATACAATATATAATGTTTCTTGCAAGACCACCTGTCTTTTGAGACCACATTCTGAAAAACATTCAGTTACCGGTAAATGTCTCTCCAACTAAAATATTTTTGACAGATCACCTGTCTTGAGAGGCCATATTTCAGTGGCAGATGAAATGGTCTCTTAAGACATGTTCCACTGTACCAGCACACTTGTGTGTTGCTGATTTCCAGTAGATGTTGAGAAATGTTAATGGATTTTCCATGATATATGATAAACTGGAGAAGAAAAAGAACTTTAAAATCTGTTATGTAAAATATCTGAACAATCATGTCAGTTATCATTAAGCCTTGTATCACTTTTCAACAATAACAAAATAAACATAATTACCTCTGACTTACTTTTATTCAGGAGCAACTTAAAGATAAAGTCCAGAAATACATGAATGAGAATCGTAAAATTCAACTGAAATTGCAGGAAGTGGATGAAACTCAGCAACATTCAGGGGCGGGAAATTCAACTGTCAATCAAACTCACCTGGGTTAGTATTTGAAGATGTACTTTCTGATTCTACATTATAAAATTTTTCATAAATTTGATTCGTATTTCTTGTCAACGCAGTGTCATACAAAATTACAATGATTTATTTTTATCATAGATGATTTGCAGCGTCAGAATGAGATTCTAAAGACAGAGGTTGAAATGCTACAGATTCGATTAAAACAGTACGGACAGTTACAAGAGCTCGCAGGAATGCTACAAGATAGTCACAAGTTTGTTCTGTTTACAATATACGATTTTAATCTTCACATTATTGTTTGAATGTTTTGCTCCATGATCAGAGAGGTTGGAGGTACTGTATACCTGGAAATTTTCACCCCTGTTTATTTTTGCCCCTGTTTATTTTTGCCCCTGGTTATTTTCGCCCTTTTATGACGGAAAACATATTCACAAAATCTTAGATTTGCCCTAACTCATAAGTCTCATGGTTGATATGTTTGTCCTTGTTTCAATTGTTTAACTTGAAAATTTTGCTTTGATTTTAAATTCATTCTCTCGTCCAAGGGTCAAAAATTTAATGGGAGTGAAAATTTTCGGGTATACAGTATTTTGTGTTCAGTTTGTCTTGATCACTGTTGGTAACACAGATGATGATAACTTTCCTTATATGAGTTTAAATAGTGTTTTATGGCACACTCAACACTTTTTCAGTTATATGGTGGAAGCCAATCTTTATTGTTGGAAGAGAGAACCCAGTTATAATGTACCCAGGAAGAGACCACCGGCCTTCCGCATAACATTTGAACTTTTTATTTGATAAAATTACTTACAGTAAGGTGTTTGTAATTTATGACTGGATTTCAAATCTGCATACAGATTAATATAGTGATAGTAATTTCAGGAATTTTAATTGTATGGAAATCATAAGGAGATCATATATGTGTATATTGACTTTGCAGAATTCAAATATGCTTCAGAATATTTTTTTTCACAAACACATTTTGTTCAGCCTTGGTATGATAGAGAAAGGCTCGTCTCAGACTGCTGTTCATTTAACCATATGTCATTCTGTTTATACTACACAACATTTTTAGGTCACAGGACTCTCTCAGTGACCTTGTGCAATATGATATCATCTGTCATTGTCCATCTGTGTGTTTGTGCTGTTTGTTGTGAGAAAATTCTTGAACTCTTTCAAACACTTCTCAAAAATGATGTCCATACTTTTCATATTTGGTATGGATTGTCTCTGATTGTATAACAGAAGTTGTGAATTTCATGACCTATTATTATGAAGTTTGTAGAATGTGTAGATACAGTGGGGATTTGGCCCAAATGTCGGGTACATCCAACCTCTTGTTTTTCCAGTATCTCAGCAAATATTATTCCAAGAAGAAATAATAAATGTAATTGTGGAAAGTATGTTGTTAATCTGAGACCAAAAAGAAAAAAATATAAAGGTGACTATCAAATGGGAAAATTATTTAATGTTTTTGTGTTTCTTTCAGGTCGTTAGTTCAGACCAATGAGCATTTACTTCAGGAACTGGATCAAACAAAGCGCAGACATCAGCATGAGGTTCAACAAATGAACTGGAGTTATGAACAGTTAAAAAAGTCCATGAATTTAACGACAAGCTTACAGAGAGACCCTGCCGTTAACATATCTGGTGACTATAGCTCGAGGGAGCCCCCTAGGTATGCACCGGCACAAGACACTGAAAAAATGTCGGGGACAGCATTATTTTATGGAGATCGGGATTCATAATGGTATTGTGATACGAGGGATTGAAGTCAATGCTGACACACTTCTTATGTGCAACTTATATATAATCTGTGTAATGCTTGTGTAATTATGCCTTTATTTATGGGGAAGGGAGGTAACAAGATTTACTAGTACAGGGTTTTTCTGCCTATCCTTACATTTTGTCATAGTATGACATCAACAGGGTATGTAAGTTTTAAAGCCATTTTATGCACATTTAGACATGCTTTGTCATTTTCGTCCTTATAGATGAGAGGGCCAATTTAAGATGAAAGCGAAAATTTCAAGCTAAATAATTTAACATGTTTAAGTAGGATGTTTGTTCTATCCTTGTGACTATGGTTATTAAGTGCGAATTATAGATGAGGTGAATATGCTTTTTGT
The DNA here is from genome assembly GCA_030159075.1 of Atrina japonica. Classification (NCBI taxonomy): domain Eukaryota; kingdom Metazoa; phylum Mollusca; class Bivalvia; order Pterioida; family Pinnidae; genus Atrina; species Atrina japonica. Next base: position 17,575 of record BROG01000549.1, read on the forward strand.
CTTAAAAGTGTGAACATAACCAGGGGGCAAAATGTCAAGGTAAAGGCTTACCTTAGATGAGAACAAAATGAATCTATTATTTCAATACAATAGGATGCAGGTTCTTGTTCTACGGGAACTGTTTTGATTCAAGTTATTCTCTTTTACAACAACTGACTAATGGTTGTTATGTGTTATATGAATATTTCACTTGTTGGCATTGATACTGGAACACAAGAAAGTAAAGTTAATGATAGGAAATCCAGTACTGTTAGAAGTTTTAAAGTTGATGATAGGAAATCCAGTACTGTTAGAAGTTTTAAAGTTGATGAGAGGAATTACAGCACTGTTAGAAGTTTTGAAGTTGATGAAAGGAATTACAGTGCTGTTATAGGTTTTGAAGTTGATGAGAGGGAATACAGTGCTGTTGTAAGTTTTGAATTTGATGAGAGGGAATCCAGTACTGTTATAGTTTTTGAAGTTGATGAGAGGGAATCCAGTACTGTTAAAGTTTTTGAAGTTGATGAGAGGGAATCCAGTACTGATATAGGTTTTGAATTTGATGAGAGGGAATCCAGTACTGATATAGGTTTTGAAGTTGATGAGAGGGAATCCAGTACTGTTATAGGTTTTGAAGTTGATGAGAGGGAATACAGTACTGATATAGGTTTTGAATTTGATGAGAGGGAATCCAGTACTGATATAGGTTTTGAATTTGATGAGAGGGAATCCAGTACTGATATAGGTTTTGAAGTTGATGAGAGGGAATCCAGTACTGATATAGGTTTTGAAGTTGATGAGAGGGAATCCAGTACTGTTATAGGTTTTGAATTTGATGAGAGGGAATCCAGTACTGTTATAGTTTTTGAAGTTCATGAGAGGGAATCCAGTACTGATATAGGTTTTGAATTTGATGAGAGGGAATCCAGTACTGTTATAAGGTGCAATTGTGTAGATTTAATTTTCCATCCAGCAATAGAAAGTTTCCCAACCATTTTGTTGGTGATTTCTTTTGGAATGCAAAATATCAGATCTCCTCACTTACAAGTAGATTTTACTCTGTTAGCATAACAGAAATTTGATGTGAATCTCCCTGAAAAGTGAAATTGTTAAATTCAGGAAAATTGTTACTTATTACTTAAAATTGTTGTAATTTTTTTGTCATGCCTTGAGGGTTATCAGATTCTGTTCCCAAATTAAATGATATTATGTGTTTGTTTTTTTATTGTTGTATTACGTCACACTCAACAATTTTTCAATTTAATGGTGGAGGAACCTGGGTACAATGTACCAAGAAAGAGACAAACAACCTTCCACAGGTAAACTGGCAAATTTTCTCACAAAATCAGCTTAGGCTCCAGAAAGGGGGTCAGGGTTTGACTAGAGGTGAGAGACTTTATGTTTCAAAGTGTGATGCTTTAACCACCTGACCAGGGAGGACCGATATTATGTGAAAAACATAATTCTATGTACACCATTGCACAAATGATAAATAAAATGACAGAAATGATGTTAGATGAGGTGCATTTGTGACCTAAGTATTTCTTCTGACATTCCTAGCAGACTTGATCATCTCATGTGCTAATTTTGATAGAAAATGTAAAAACATTGTAGTGATGGTGTTTCATGTCTTGTACTTGTACCTGGGAAGGGATGCTAAAGGCAAGACTTGGTTTGCAGTCAGTTTGATAAGGGCATTTACCCCACGCCTTTTATCATTATTTTATAATATCCTCAATATTTTATTTCTGAATTGCTGATATTGAACAAAAATCAAAATCCGTCCACTCTTTGTTTTTCTATAGATGTTGTTAATAATTTATGTAATTTTTGTCTTTTAAGCTTGGGTCTTCCGGCCAATGTTAAATCAGTGTTCACACTCTTGCCATGTGCATATTAGATATTATAGATGATATTCGCTGTGTTATATAATTATCTATCTAAGTGGGAACATTTATTACCTCTGAATTTTTTAAACTTCACTCCATCCAAACTACTGTTGGTGTCATAAAATTATATGTTTAATATGGAGTTGTCTTTTATTTCACAAGTACATTTCCACTTTGTATATTCTGTTTTTAATTGAAAACTTTTGAGTATGTTTAGAAAATGTTATTTAAATGTAGTGTATAAATTTATATCATCTGTATTCAAACTTTGACAGATTGTTTTGCAATACGATCCCTGAGTCTCACTGCTGACATATGACAGTTTGACATGACCCCTAATTGGGAGGTTTGATAGACAGGACAGTGGCTCAAGTGCCCCTTAAGGTCCTTTTGACCTTTTGATATATGCTTTCAGGATTATTCACTCCCTGAGATGTAAATGATTTACAAGTTCAGTGATATCTGTTGCCAAGTTCATTTAATTTTGTTCTTATTTCTTGTTGTAGTACAGTTTGGGGACACTTTATCCTCCACATTTTCTGCTGGGACCACTCATATAAAATAAAAAATATCCTTATGTTATCTCACTAAATGTCCGGCTGTACGCACCACTTACATTATCTTGTCTTGTCTACAGTTATCTACCTGGACATTTGTCCGTAGTCACCTACCTGGATGTTTGTCTGTAGTTACCTACCAGGATGTTTGTCTGTAGTCATCTGCAGAGACTTTTGTCTGTAGTCATCTACCTGGACATTTGTCCGTAGTCCCCTACCTGGATGTTTGTCTGTAGTTACCTACCAGGATGTTTGTCTGTAGTCATCTGCAGAGACTTTTGTCTGTAGTCATCTGCCTGGACATTTGTCTGTCCGTAGTTATCTACCTGGACATTTGTCTGTAGTCATCTACCTGGACGTTTGTCTGTAGTTATCTACTTGGACATTTGTCCATAGTCATCTACGTCTGTAGTCATCTATCTGGACGTTTGTCTGTAGTCATCTACCTGGACGTTTGTCTGTCCGTAGTTATCTACCTGGACATTTGTCTGTAGCCATCTACCTGGACATTTGTTTGTAGTCATCTAACTGGACGTTTGTATGTAATTATCTACCTGGACATTTGTCCGTAGTCATCTACCTGGACATTTGTCTGTCCATAGTTATCGACCTGGACATTTGTCTGTCCGTTGTCATCTACCTGGACGCTTGTCTGTCCGTAGTTATTTACCTGGGTGTTCGTCTGTCAGTTAATATCATTTTGGAAATTAACTGCACTATGAACTTCTCTCCCAGAAACATGATTGATATTATTCGACAGATAGTTTTGAATCTACAGTAACAAAGCATGACGTGGTGGCATGCCAATCAAACAGCGGTATGCCCTTTTCTGTAACAAAAATGTGCCCTTTTGAGTACATTCCTAGTGCAGGTACCCTCAAAACTAATACACACATTAAAAGTGCCCTGTCACACTTTTTTCATTTGCTAATTGAAGGTAACCTAAAATAACATCATGTTCTGCAAAGTTGACACTCAATATATTAGGTTTACATTTAACTTGATAAAAGATTAATTTCACTGGTTTTTTTAAATTCACAGATTTATCAACACTGATATAATGAATATTAACAGAGCGAGTTATCTCCCCCTGTACAGTAGCTGATATCATTCAAATTTTTGTTCACATTTGTTTTTGTGCAAGTACAAATGATCCCACTGCTTTTATTTCTAGTCGTATTGTACACTGAGCAATACTAGCAATATTGACATTTAGAACATTTAATGTAGTTATGGTATAAAGTTTGTGTAATTAGTACACTTAGCTTGTAAAGCAACACAATCTCATTCCATCCAACTGCAAATTTGCATATTCATCAAACATCTGATGTAAAATGAGTTATTTCAAACTATATGTAGAGGTAATATCTTTCCACATGCTTCAGGTATGGTATAGATACAGGTAAATTTCTCATCTTTGTACAGGTGAAGAATACTCTCACCCTTTTACAGGTTAAACATACTACAAATTACAGACTTTACGTACAATACAGTGGAACATGTCTTGAAAGGCCACTGTCTTAAAAGAGCATCTGTCTTTTGCATTTTAAAAATCACTTGGATGAATAATCCTTTGGATAAAAGATCCTTTGAGAGACCACCTGTCTCTAGAGACCACATTTCAGTGGCTGATAGGGTGGTCTCTCCAGACAGTTTCCACTATAACTGTAAACAGTACCAATCTACCAATCCACACATCAAATAATTGCATGTTATCTATTACTCCACCAATGTTAGAGGCTAACATGGCGAGATACTTTTGACGTGCTAGCACTTCGGCATGTTATCTATTACTTCACCAATGTTAGAGGCTAACATGGCGAGATACTTTTGACGTGCTAGCACTTCGGCATGTTATCTATTACTTCACCAATGTTAGAGGCTAACATGGCGAGATACTTTTGACTTGCTAGCACTTCGGCATGTTATCTATTACTCCGCCAATGTTAGAGGCTAACATGGCGAGATACTTTTGACGTGCTAGCACTTCGGCATGTTATCTATTACTTCGCCAATGTTAGAGGCTAACATGGCGAGATACTTTTGACGTGCTAGCACTTCGGCATGTTATCTATTACTCCGCCAATGTTAGAGGCTAACATGGCGAGATACTTTTGACGTGCTAGCACTTCGGCATGTTATCTATTACTCCGCCGATGTTAGAGGCTAACATGGCGAGATACTTTTGACGTGCTAGCACTTCGGCATGTTATCTATTACTCCGCCGATGTTAGAGGCTAACATGGCGAGATACTTTTGACGTGCTAGCACTTCGGCATGTTATCTATTACTCCACCGATGTTAGAGGCTAACATGGCGAGATACTTTTGACGTGCTAGCACTTCGGCATGTTATCTATTACTCCACCGATGTTAGAGGCTAACATGGCGAGATACTTTTGACGTGCTAGCACTTCGGCATGTTATCTATTACTTCACCGATGTTAGAGGCTAACATGGCGAGATACTTTTGACGTGCTAGCACTTCGGCATGTTATCTATTACTCCACCAATGTTAGAGGCTAACATGGCGAGATACTTTTGACGTGCTAGCACTTCGGCATGTTATCTATTACTCCACCGATGTTAGAGGCTAACATGGCGAGATACTTTTGACGTGCTAGCACTTCGGCATGTTATCTATTACTCCACCGATGTTAGAGGCTAACATGGCGAGATACTTTTGACGTGCTAGCACTTCGGCATGTTATCTATTACTTCACCGATGTTAGAGGTTAACATGGCGAGATACTTTTGACGTGCTAGCACTTCGGCATGTTATCTATTACTTCACCAATGTTAGAGGTTAACATGGCGAGATACTTTTGACTTGCTAGCACTTCGGCATGTTATCTATTACTTCACCAATGTTAGAGGTTAACATGGCGAGATACTTTTGACGTGCTAGCACTTCGGCATGTTATCTATTACTTCACCAATGTTAGAGGTTAACATGGCGAGATACTTTTGACGTGCTAGCACTTCGGCATGTTATCTATTACTTCACCAATGTTAGAGGTTAACATGGCGAGATACTTTTGACTTGCTAGCACTTCGGCATGTTATCTATTACTTCACCAATATTAGAGGTTAACATGGCGAGATACTTTTGACGTGCTAGCACTTCGGCATGTTATCTATTACTTCACCAATGTTAGAGGTTAACATGGCGAGATACTTTTGACGTGCTAGCACTTCGGCATGTTATCTATTACTCCACCAATGTTAGAGGCTGACATGGCGAGATACTTTTGACGTGCTAGCACTTCGGCATGTTATCTATTACTTCACCAATGTTAGAGGCTGACATGGCGAGATACTTTTGACGTGCTAGCACTTCGGCATGTTATCTATTACTTCACCAATGTTAGAGGTTAACATGGCGAGATACTTTTGACTTGCTAGCACTTCGGCATTCATGTCTGATAGTAAAGCGAGCTCTAATATTATTGGAGTAGTTATCTATATGAAGTGAGCTTTGCAGATGTTGTCATGGATACCAACTGTAAGATAAGAAAATCAATTTATATGATGTTATGAGTGTAATTTTTGTTGGTATGCAAAATTTTCATATAAGAATTTAATATCTTCATTTCACTTTTGAAAAATTATTGTTTTATAAAACTTATTTTCCATTTTTCAGCACTGTTCCACAGTTTTTGGTCTTTTTTCTGTTCAACATTTTTATTATTGTACCAAAGTTTGTCCACAAGTTAGTTAGATTAACCACCACACTTTTACGCATTCCACATTGGTGCTCCACATATACAGAATTTTTATTTCCCATGGTTCACAGTTTTTTCCCTTTTTTAATTACAGGGAACTATTTTTTTGTCAAGCCCAAGGGTATTGACAAGGTACACATGTTATGACGTCACAACACAATTTTATGACCAAGAACTTCTATGTAGTGAGAATGCAATGCATGCATAGTTATATCAGACTTAATTTGCCTACACAAACATGTATTTGAAGCAGGGGAGAATAATAATCAAACATGAATGTATGTTGGAGTGGAAAAAATCTCAACCCTCATGGCAAGAATCTGAAAGTCCAATCCTCAGGAGACCCTCACACTGGACAACCAGATTCTTACCAATCAGGTGGAGAATTCCTTATCCACTCAACACACCCATGTAACTTACATAAGATTCTATTAATCTCATCCCGGTTGATAGCTCATGAAATCATAAGCTTATTTGATCATCACTTATCGGTCATTTCACATGGATTTCTTACCTGATCATGCTGTAGAAATAAAGATGTTATTTGTTTATATGTGTTGTTTAAATTTTGTTAGATTTTGTATTTTTATTGGGGGGGGGGGTTGTCGACAAGGTATGTACATATGCAATTATGGGATCAAAATAGTAAAGGTTTTTAAAACTATGAACATTGGTTAATATTCTTCTTCTGCTCACCAAAGTAGTGGTTTTTAACTAAATTTTGATTATTTCATTGTACCAGTATTATAGGGAACAAAATGTGTGATTTTTATATAAGGCCATTTCAAGTTTTTTTCTATGTTAAACATCCACCCTGATTACACAAACCTAACTATCTATTCGAAAAACACACACACACACACAACCAGATATAAAACACAAAACTCTTCAATTATAATTTTGACCGTTAAATAGAAATAAATAGCATCATGTTATGGAGTTGATTTGAGTAAATTGGTTCTACTCATCAGAGCATGTTACAGTATTTGATGGTAGATCTATATTAGCTTTGTTTTATCTGAACTGTGTATGCATCTCTAACCAACTACAAAAATAAAACACGTTCACTCTATGCGTTGTAAAGGAACAATAATGCATTCCCTGATTACCAATTGTGTGTATTTTTACAAATATGATGTTCTAAACCAAAGCGCATGTGGACGCTTAACATAGAAAAAAATTGGAATGGCCTAAACAAATACCAGACATATAGACCTCTTGTTCATGTTGTTATTTTAAGAGTTCTTAATAAAAAAGTGAGTACATATAGAGGTATCCATGTTGTGCCTTTTAAGATATGTTTCAAAGTGTTTATTTTTTGTACCAATGAATTATTTATACCTTGAAATTAAATCTACCTGGCTGCTGAAATATTCTAAATATATCCTGATGTTGTGTATGTATTTATTTTTCTAGCGTGTTACACATAAGCTCTATATTTATATACATGTAATCCAAGCGTGGCTGTATATGCATTTTGTATCACATTTCATCATGTCTATTTTTAGGTCATCTGTGACTTAGTTGACCAATTGTAATCTGTTCATTAATGTCACTATACATTATCATTTGCATAATCATTCGAACATTTTAAACTCATTAACTAATTTTGTGTCAGTTTTTGTTTATGATATCATCTGTTTGTAAATGGTAACAAAAGTGGTGAATTTGATTAGCCCTGGGATAGGGGATTTATAGATAGGTGGATACCTCATGTTACTGATAAAATCCCTTTATATGACCTTTTATTTATTGTGTATAGATGACTTTGGCGTGGTAATCATTATGTCATGTTCTTGCTGCCTTTGAATCTCAAAAATTGAAACAAATTACAGTGAAACATTTTTTGAGAGACCACTGTTATAGAAAACCACTTATAAAGAAAGATCACATTCCCCCAAAAAAGTTATGTAATTCTTTAGAAAATTACCTCTTTTTAGAGACAACCTGTATTGAGGAATCAGATTGGCATATTTGGTGGTCTTTAAAGACAAGTTTCACTGTATATAAATAACATGTAGGCCTATACTTGTTTATATTATACAAATGGCTTAGTGAATAAAACCAATCAGCATGTTATACAAAAAGATACCAGAAAGTTGTTAGAAATTATCTAAGAATCATTGTGACATAAGGTTCAAGGTCATGGGGTCAGAGGTGAAGGTCATAAGCACAAAAAATCAAGTAATTACCATAAAATACATGTTTACAAGACAAAGATATTATTTCGACTTTACTATGAGAGTCTTTAAGTTTAAGACTTTAAGTGATGAAACTGACATAGAGGTAAACTTGCCTATAAAGGCCACAGGCAAAAGTAGCTGTTATAGACAGGTGGTCTTTATAAAGAGGTTCATTCATTTATAGATAAAGGTTATGTTTGAATAGCCTTTATAGACAGGTGCCCTTTATACAGAGGTGGTCTTTAATGCAAGTTTGACTGTCTGGTTATCTACTGTCAAAATTTACAGGTCTTGTTCCGAAAGTGATCATTTTATTAAATAGGACTAAAATAATGCATACAAGAACTCGTGTAAAATTGTAAATTTGTGTCTGTGATATTGAATACTGTGTCTTACTTGTATACCAGTTTTATGCAGCATTCCAATAAACTATAATATTTATACATGTTTTTTCTTCTTTGGTACAATTCCCGTCATACACCTGTTGACCAAACAACTATACTGCACATTGGTGTTGTTATGTCACATCAAGACTTTGACACTTAATAGATTTAAAATCACAAAATGACATATAGTTCAATTTACAAAACTTGGCGGGGCAGAGTAACCTTTTGATTATAATATGGGTGATCATCTACTCACTTTTCAGTAATTACAAGCTTCACAAGAAAAGCATTTGATTCTTCACTGGATACCCCTAGATGTGGTGAAAAGTAGGAACATTTACTCTTGCCAGTGAATTGCTATGCTTCTTTACCTTAACTTTAAACTCATCCAGGTCATGATAGGGTTCACAAGACTCCATTCTGCCATGTTATATGAATTTTACTATATCTACTTTGAAACTGGACTGAAGCTTCTATAGGACTACTATTGACTGGACAGTTTATGGTAAATTGATGTCCATCCATCTGTAATGCTTTATCCAGCCATTAATTTCTACATACTTCATGACAAAAAATATCCTCTTATGTGGAAAAATTGTTCTTTATGGGAAAATAGTTTGTCATGCCAAGGTCACTTTTGATTTATTTTTTTTTGTCCAGACCAGTTTTCCTATGGCCTTATTGTTGCACACTCATTCTTGGCACAAAGGTTCTGTTTGGGATGGCAGTACTAGTGTGTCATGACCTTGACTTTATTTCATGCCACAAATGTCAAGGTCACTGTTGACTTGGATTGATAGTTTTTTGTTCAAGCAATAGGTTTCATATTCTTTATTTATGCAACCCAAGTTTTGGCACAATTTTTTCTTATGACAGGGTGGTGTGTCATGAGTTTCTTATCTTCAGACTTGGCACATACCAGTATATTTCTTTTATGGATGGCGTGCATTTTGACCTTAACTTGTGATATATATCCGATATGCAGGTTACAGTGGACTAGCATGGAATTGTCTTGTTGGGGTCATATTTCTCTTATATTCCATCTTATAGTGCAACTTCATTTATGACATTGTTTTCTTGTCAAGGTCACTTTGGATTTAGATAGGAATTTCTTTCACAGGCCATATTTTACTACTACTTTATTTGTTTAATTTATTTATGGCTCAAATGTTCCTTATGGGAATCAGGTATGTCGTGGCCTTGACCCAAGGTCATGCTTTTGAAGTCACAGTCACTGAAGAAATTAGTTTTCAAAGCAGGGAACTACACATCTCTAAATTTGCCTGTTCTTATATAAACCCCTTCTAAAGACAATCATGACATGTGTATCACATTCCGTTAGCAGTACCATTGTTAATTTCATCCATAAATCTTTTCACTTTGTATGCCAAGTACTTAGAAAAGGCACAATTGTTACTATCTAAGATGTGTGAAAATTGTCTATAAAGGCCACTCAAGGAAACAGGCAAAAGTTGTTGTTGTATTGTTGTTTAACATCCCACTCAAGAATCTTTCACTCATATAGAGATGTACAGGCAAAAGTAGATTGGGGACTTTATAAAGAGGTTTATTCATTATATAAAGTTAACAAAGGTTATGCTTGAATGGCCTTTATAGGCAGGTTCCCTTTATACAGAGGTGGCCTTTAGTGCAAGTTTGACTATACATTTCAAATTGTTTCTAGGCACCAGCAAGTTGACACTTAACTACTGGTAATTTTCAACACTAAAATATCCAGCAAATATGTTTATGATGGTGTTGAATTGATACACAACTTAGTATTCTATTTCTGTACAGTTTAGAAATCTTGTCCTACGTCAAAACACTCAAAATCTAAAAAAAGGTTTATATTTATTGCACTAAATCACAAAAAAATTACAAATATTATATAAATACATTTATGATTCAAGTCACTAACAAAAGTATGTTACAGCTACTACATCATAAATCTGATAACATTGTATAAATTCTGAACAAAATTTTAACAAGAAACTGCTAAAGACAGTATCGCTGGATTGCAAAGTAAAATCTAATCAGTAAATTAAACGCAAGTAAAATGCCCATGTGTTTGGAACTATTTCTTATTAGGTTCATTTTAATACCTGAAACTAAATGTCAAAATGTTCGAGCACTATTCACCCAAGTCTTTTGTTTATAATTATAAAAATGTGAAGTCTGTACATCCCTCCATTGCCAAGAATTTACTTCAACCTGAAACTTTAACCAAAATGTTGATCCCAACCACATTACTACATTGATCCACTCCCAAAATTCAAACCCATACAGCTCAATTGCAAGGTAACCTACAGGCCAAGTATGAAATCTGTACCTCTATTCATTGCTGAGAATTTGCTTCAACCTGAAATTTTAACCAAAATGTTGATCCCCACCCCATTTACTTCTTTGATCCACCCCCCAAAATTCAACCCCACATAATTCAATTGCACTTGCCACAGGTAACCTACAGGCCAAGATTGAAGTCTGTACCTCTATCCATTGCCCAGAACTTGCTTCAACTTGAAACTTTAACCAAAATGTTGATCCCCACCCCAATTACTACTATAATCCACTCCCCAAAATTCAATCCCACATAAGTCAATTGCACTTGACACAGGTAACCTACAGGCCAAGTTTGAAGCCTGTACCTCTATCCATTACCCAGAATTTGCTTCAACCTGAAACTTTAACAAAAATGTTGATCCCCACCCCAATTACTACTTTGATCCACCCCCAAATTCAAACCCACATAATTCAATTGCACTTGCCACAGGAACCCACATAATTCAAATGCACTTGTCACAGGTAACCTACACTACAGGCCAAGTATGAAATCTGCAGTTCTATCAATTGCTGAGAATTTGCTTAAACCAAATTGTTGACGGACAGACTGACAGGCAGACATCGTCAATCTATAGACCAGACTTGCTTTGCAATCCGGCCAAAAACTTAACGAATCAACCTGATCGATGAACAATGTTTGGGAAACACTTTGTCCCCGCTATGCCATTCATGAAGATTAAATGTCCAATAACTCTGGCAAATCTTGCTGAATGTTGGTCATAATTAAATGTGTCCTATTCTTTAATGGTAGAAAGCATAATAGCGAATAAGAGTTATTTGACAAAAAAATTGATGAAAAACAATATCCACCACCCCAGATTTTAAATCTAAAGTGGGCGGGGCATAAAAATTAATAAACAAAAATATCATATTTATGTACATGTATCATGTATCTATGTATATTTTGCCCTCATCTAGACAATAAAAAAATCATTGATTATAAAAATATATAAAAGGTCTCATAAAAATCTTTTATCCCGTAACACAAAATCTGCACCATAGTTTTAACATTTCAATTTACAATGACTGGAAAATGCTATATTGTAACAAAGCAGTTATAAGGAAACTCATCATTTCTGCTTATGCAATGATCTGGTTACTCTGTAGTCATCTTGTTAAGCGTAGTAAGCATAAAATAAGATTCAATTTGAATGCTGCAGTGGAATATAAGTTTAAAAATGTAGGCCTTCTATTGTTGTGACAAGTTCACTGTGATCTAGGCATATGGTTAAGTGCAGTATTTATCAAAGATAGAAATCATATAAATGATATAAATGATACATAATCAAACACAATAGAACTTCGGCAATAAAAATAAATATGATAAAAAGCATTTTTAAATGAGTGGTTGTCATTGTGTGGTATCACAGGACAGGTGGTTTCTCATGACAGTGGTCTCTAAACACAGAATCCAATATTTTATATACATGTTCTTGCAGAATATATATAAGTAAGTTCTACATTGAGTACAAGTTGATATCAAGTCTACCTAACTCTAGTCAGTTAATTTTCACAAATCTGTAAATCTTATGTCTTTTCAAATTTTGAAAGTTAACTATTTAGAGTTAGATAAACATGATAATCAACTTACACATATTGTTAAGCCTGTTTCTACCATAATTGAAAACATGCATAGCATGTTATATTACATCATCACACCCAGACACCCTCAAACTCTTTTGATCATTTTCAACCTGTATCTTGCTTCGGTCACAATTTTATTCAGACTGCATCAGTACGTCAAAGGTAGGAAACCAAACATTGTTAGAAACTTCAATAACCGACCCCTTCCCCACCCCCAAATAACTTTCAATTTTACAAAATCACAAACTGTTACTGCCAGTGACAGGCATGTACATTTACAGAGTTAACCATCTTTTTCATTAGAAGTGCGGGGTCAAAGTAAAAATGCTTGGAAGATTTAATCAACACAGATATTCATTTACGTATTTAATCAACCACAGCCTCATTTAAACAACCGTTTAAGAGTGGTGTGACAACAGAAGTTAGGGTAAAAATACATGTATATATAAAAAAAATCTTAAGCTATAAACATAAAACATACAGTAGCAATTTAATCTATTACATGTAAACTTTCATCTAAATCTTTGGACATTTTGTATACATGGAAATTTTCGCTTCCATTTAATTTTTCGTCATTTTTGCCCTTAGATGAGAGAATGAATTAAAATTAAAGATGATTTTTTTCAAGCTAGGTGACTGAAACATAGAAATTCATGCCATCCCTGAGATTACGGTGATTTAGGGTGGGGTGAATATGTTTTCTGTCATAAAACGGCAAAAATAACTAGGGGCCAAAATTTCCCCGATATACAGTACACAAACTATTGTATTACATATATACCGGTAATTACATTTAAAACTTAAGATATAAACATAAAATATACTGCAGCAAACTGATGTATAAGTTTTATGCTGGTGATTACATGTAAAACTTTATATAAAAAAAAACAACGAAACATACAGTAGCAAACTAATGTATAACATATATGACATCAACTTACGGTTTGTTTAGATATAGCAAAAAGTGTATAAAAGATCAGATCTTTATATAGTTAACATAATAACATAGTGCCCAATATATTTCAACATTTCTTAATTTTTTAAAATCTTCTGAATATATAGCACCAATTCAAATTGCGGGCCTTCATGGCCAAATAATTATAGCATCATACTTCTCTGACCTGTGGTCAGTAAAGAAGTTATGCTGGAATTTACATTGCTTATGTGGGGAAGTTTGCTGGCTGAAAAAGGCCAGTGGACTGATGGTCAGATACATAGTAACAGGTTTTTGACCTCCATAACATTAAATATTACCATGTGCAGCCTTAAACAATAGTATATCAAGAAATCAGTCTACTCGGAATATTTAAGGCAAATTTAACCTTCCTTAGCCGAACCATGCCATAAACTTATGAAAATGTTGACAATCTTTAATGATTCTCATTAAGTTGACAATCTTTAATGATTCTCATAAAACTATGATGTCTATGTCACAAGAAAATTATGCAAAGTAAAATTATATATCAATTTCATTACAATTTTGCAATACATGTGTATGACGAAAAAAAAAACCCACTGTACTGTAAACACAGAATTAGCGCCATTTTGGCCATGGATGAGAAGGTGATTTTAAAATGAAGGCCAAATTTTTCAGCTGAATAACTGAGATATGGATATTTACAACATCCATGAGACTTGTGATTTAGGGGTCAATTTTCAGTCGTAAAAGGGCGAAAATAACCAGGGGCCAAATTTTCTGAGTATATGTATACTGTTACAATGTATCCAAATTCCATATTCATCAGTTCAGCTTACTACAAACAAAAAAGACAGATTTAAGTATCAACAATTGATTGATTGTATGTCAAGACTGACATAAGAACCTCAATATTTGTAAAATCATTAAAAACGTATCAATATTAATTGGTGGAAGTATCCATTTCAAAGGTGACTGAAAGTTTGTCATTAATCATATCAGACTTAATGATATTACATATGTACATCTGATTGGCTAATGGATCTATCACAATTCAGAATTCTAAGCTTAATATAATTATGGTTGACTGTTCAATGTTGTTGTTGTTGTTTTTTGTTTGGTCAATTCTGGTTCCTTCACTTCCATCTAATTGACTGTTATTACTATTTAAGATCACACCCTTGAACTGGAGAAAAATGTACATACATCATACTTGTACCTACAGAAATAGAGAAAATAAATAAAATTACACATTTACATGAAAGTTAAACAAGAGGTCTAAGTGGGCCTAATTCGCTCACCTGAGAACCATCTCCAAATATGGAAAGAAGACCAAGAAGAATGTTTAGGTCGAATGTTTAGGTCGATCTGACCAAAAACCCAAATATAGTAGAGGACTGTGAGTACTTACTTCCTGTAAAGTTTCATCAAATACCCTTCATTGGTTACTAAAAACAAGCTGACCATGTGAAAAAATTACCCCCAACTCATTTTTGCAGTCATAAGAAAAACTTCTAAAATAACAATTCAGCAAAATTCTTGAACAAAAGCATTTCTAAACCTATATATAAGTAAAACACACATAAAATGAATGCATAATAGTGAATACAAGGTGAGATAATTAAAGAAATCATATAAATATTAAAAATGAAAGTCTGAAAAGACTTTAAAAAAATGCGTCAAAAAATGGACGAACGGACTCACGGGCAGATGACAGACAAAAGGTGATCAGAAAAGCTCAATTGAACCCATGTACAACACATAAAATGAATGCGTCATAGTAAATACAAGGGGAGATAATCAAAGAAATCATACAAAAATTTATGAAAAGACCTCAAAAATGTGTCAAATGTTTATTATTTAATTGTAATAAAAAACACAAACTTAAATCATACATCCATGTACCGGTAGATCACACAGATACAAACCATTTTTTCAAAACATACAGTGGTTCTGGAGAAGATTTTCAGAGAGGGGTACCCTTTTTTACCTATTTTTCCCTGCCCCTCATCGAATCTGGTCGAAAACCTCAAGCTTTGTAGAGAACCTTGACAACTTACTACCGGTACCTGTTAAGTTTCATCCAAATCCCTTGAGAGGTTTTGAAAATCAAACTGATAATGTGAAAAAGTGCCATGCCCGATTCCATTTTGTAGTCTTTTTAAGACTTTTTAAATCTATTAAAACTTCAATAAATCAAATTTTTGGCCAAAGTCTTATAAATATTTATTTCTTTACCTAATTACAAGTAAAACACATTAAATGAATACGTCAAAGTGAATATTAAGGGAGACAATCAGAAAAATCATACAAAAATGAATGAAAAGTCCAAAATGACCACAAAAACACATCAGAAATTTATTATCCAATTTTAATAAAAAACACAAACTTGAATTATACATCAATAAAGATCACTAAGATACAATCCATTTTTCAATACATACAGTGGTACAATGGCCAAATAGCATTACCAGTTGCCTAACACATGGCCAAAAATGAAAAGGAATATTTTTTCTTGAATATCTGATTTTCATCTAATCAGTTAGATGTTTTTTGTTGTTTATCATCCCACTCAAGAATATTACACTCATATGGAGACATCACCAAATGCCGGTGAAGGGCTCCAAATTTTGGCCTTTGCTCGGCACTTATGACCATTGAGCAGAGAGAGTTCTTTAACATGCCGACACCTACTGTGACACGGGACCTCAGTTTTTACTGTCTCATCCGAAGGACAGGAAACCAACCTGCTGCCAGCTGGACTCGAACTCATGACCTCATGATCAAGAGTCGAGCGCATTACCGACTGAGCCATGATGGCTTTCTAATCAATTAGACATATTAACATTGTTGTGTGACGTTTGGGTCTTTTGGTCATTAGAAGAACCAAAATCAAGAAAGTATCAGGACATTGAAAACAAATGTATTTGCAATAAACTGAAAAATAAACAAATTTGACGTTCAAGAAAGAACAAATCTGATATAAACTTACCGGACTTCAAACTCCTCATCAGTAATTTCAAAGATTTCACCATCTACATCAAGAACAGAATTTAGAAGTTTTAAATGTGCATTCTCTGCTTCTGACAACTGCTCCTCTGGATCTTTTAAAACTTTCAGTTTGAAACTCAGAACGTTATAAGGATCTATTTCTTCATGGTGTAACTGTTAAAAACACAATGTCACAGTGGTTACCTTGCTATAACCCTCTAAAATGAAGAGCACAACATAGCAAATACAGGTGGGTACAAAATTATACCTAACGCCCTTGTCAGTCAATGTAATTTTTTTTTTAGAGTTGCTGTGCTTTCAACTTGCAACACCTCAATGTTGAAGAAGTAGCTGCAGGTGAATCAAATTCTATCAATTGTTGGACCAAAAAGTTGGGAATTAAATCGAAAATGGCAAAAGGTAAGGTAATTCTATCAAATGTTATACCAAGAAGTTGGGAATTAAATCTAAAATGGCAAAAGCTGAGGTAATGGTGTTCAATTACGACTGTACCCATTGGTCCTTATTTAGTACAATTCAATTTACTTTGACTGGAAAAGTGGTGAAGTATGTTTACTTACTTTTCTTAAAATTACTATTTTTTTTCTATAGAATTTCATCAGGATCTACTAAATAATGCCCGACTTAAAGCCTGGGAAAGATTTTGGGGGATGAATGATGGCTGTCAGAACAGATGGACACATTCAAATCCTGACAAGGTGAATAATGTATACCTTAATCTTTAGAAAGGTAGGATAAAACAAAATATTTTATAGTATAAATATGAAGGACAGAAACCAAAAGACAGCATAACAGACATATCTGAACATAGGATATATTTTTACATACAATTTTACTCTTACATAAACAATTTGAAGGAGTGGTAGCTGTGTTTTCCACAAAACATTATTTCTGTTTTGTACTACATGTAATACATGTACTTAGATTGATGTACAATAACAAATACACAGGCATGATAAAGATTCTTATATCCCAAAATATTTTGAAAATAAGATCAGGTCATGTGCATATACAAATAGCATGAATAGTAAGCTTGAATTAATCATCTGCAAACAAATAATTGCCAAACTGGGTTTCTCAATCAATTTTCACAAAAGATATAGGAATTTTAAAAGAATCTTTATGCCTATGTATATCTCTTTTTTGTTATTTTACATCAATCTAAATAGTAAATAAAAAAAGAAAATTTTTTGAAAAAAATCAAAGTACTGAAAGTACTGATACGAGTTGATGGCAATCTTAAGTTTTAATGAGGTATAGTACACTCAGTATACTGAATGCTTTTCAATTCGGTAAAATTAGGTTTTACAAAAAATGTAACTAAATATCGGGTAACTGGTAAGACATTTGGCCTAATGTGAGTACTGATGGCTTATTTATTATGCAACAAACTACATAGATCAGCAATATGATTATAAAATCTTGTGCTTATAAACCTTGTTTTATCGATATTAAATTTCTATGCGACAGGGCAGTATTATACCCTTTCGCTATACTTCCCAACAGAAGCCTTAAATCTCTAGATCAATACATGTACATGTAAAAATTTTCCCAACTTCAAAGACTGCTGCGAGTTTCTCATCAGTTAAGATCACGTGAATGAGGAATGATGCACCTTCAATGTCCAACTTCACAGACAGATCTTGCCAATACACAGTAAAGGAAGCTTGACCAAAACTCATTTGCATATTAATTGTGTGCAAGAATTGTCAATTCTATCACATGGTAAAAAGTAATTGAAAAGTAACATTCTATGGCAAATTTATTATATCATAAAGGACGCCGAACTGACCTTTAATAGCATATATCTCAACAAGTCTTGTAGACCTATATTTTTCAGCGAATTGTTACTGTATTTTGGTCATTTTAAAAAGCAAAAATATACAAAAAAAGTGTGATTTGATATTTCAATCTTGAAGTTGAGTTTATGTAGCTGAAATGAACATACATGTGTAATATTGCATCAATTTAATGTGTTATTAACTCCATACTGCAAAATGTGCTTTGACTTGTTCCCAATAAACAACTTAGCATTACATAACTGCATTGATGTTCCATCAACTCGTAAAAACAGCTAAAGCCATTTAAAATCACATTTGGGAGAGTTTTTGTAACATCAGACACATTTGACATTTTCTTTAGAAAATCACTCCAAACAGAAATGAAAAAATAAATTAAAAAATCATCGTATTCACAGAAATCTATCAGAAATCTCTAAATTTACTTCAGTGAACGATGTGACAATCCATATAAGGAATCCATACCACGCTTCAGATATGATTTGCTGACAATCTAATGAGAAGTAAGCATTTTCCTTGACTGCTTTACCCTTAGCCAATCCACAAGAATATCAGGAATACATAATGAAGTCAGGACGAATGAAAGTGAATACCGGTACCTGGAACTCAATTCACGTCTCAAATATTTGCAATTATGTTGTGGCACAACTTTATGCCAATGGATTAATGAAAATAATAGACTGGATAAGCAACTGACCAAATTTCCGACAGTTGTGACAAGAAAAAGGGATCAATATGTTGCGGTGAAAATGTGTCACCACATGGCCCATCTTAAATTGCTATTACGAAGAAGGCTACTAATTTTACCAAACAAAATAACTTAAATTGGGGACAGAATTTCGGCCAAATGTATGTCTTGTTCAACAAGGTTTAATTAAAGCTACATACTTTTATGTAAGATTTATGTAGATCTGTACATGATGTGCTAATTGTAGCATAGGCTATTTATCATGGACAGTTTTTTTTGGTTCCCACGCCTTGTTTTCGATATCTCCTCATTTCCATACTATTTTAAGAGGTTATTATCAGATCTAGATCTGCACGCTGTTTCCCATGTTTTTAAAACTAATAAATTAATAAATGTATATACCTTTAATAACATGACAAAAGTATATGTGAATAAACATCAAGTGCATAAAGATAAGTTTATTTCCCTGGAATGCGACTTTAAATAATGTCTATAATTTGTTTTCAAACGGAAGAGTATTTCCTTAGGTTTTTACAAATGTACAATACATTATAATTTACTTCTACAGGAGTTTGCCAATACAAATGAAACTTACATGTACTATATAAAGATACTCCTTGCACATAAGGGGGGCTTAGCTCTGTTTACCCCAAAAATTAATTTTAATTTTGTCTTTTTTCACTACTAGTACCTGATGTACAATAACAAATAAGAGCTATGCACATCAAAAATCTTATATTCCTATATATTTTGTGACAATAAAATCAGATCCAGAGTTGTATTCATAAACAAATAGTAAGGTTGAGTTAATCAGTTGCAAGTAAAAAAGTGTAAAACCTGGGTTTCTCAAGCAATTTTCATAATATACCGTAATAGGTAAAAGAATTTAAGAATGTTTATGCCCGTATATATATATCTCTTTGTACATCAATATCAGTAGTAAAAAAAGGGGGGAAAAAAAAAAAAAAAAGTGAATACCCCTTTAAATAACAGGTAAGCTTGTACATGTTGTATACAAATAAATTTCTTTTTACATGTATTTGAATTGCAAACAAAAGCTTACAGCAGTTGGATCCCTTCTGAACATTTTCACGAACTCTCCAAGCAATTGTAAACGTCCAATCCCCTTGAAACACATCATGCTAAACAATGATTGGTCGGTTTTCATCAATGTGTCCAAGGAAAAACTGACTCCTCCCTGCTCTGTTATGCAGTTTCCAGGGAAGCACATGATATTTAAGAGTTTTTCATCTAACACTGAAAAATTATATCAAATAATTACATAGAAAACTGGAGAGAATATTGACATTACTGATGAAGTACTGTAGAAGTGCAGTTTTTAGTGAGACACAAATTTAGCGTTTTATGGAGATGTCACCAAATGCCGGTGAAAGGCTTCAAATTTTGGCCTATGCTCGGCACTTACGGCCATTGAGCAGTGAGGGTTCCTTAACATGCCAACATCTACTGTCACATGGGACATCAAGTTTTACTGTCTCATCCAAAGGACAGGAAACCAAACTGCTGCTGGCGGGACTAGAACTCACGACCTCAGGATCCAGAGTCGAGTGCGCTACCGACTGAGCCAGGCTGGGTCCATTTTTATTCTTTGTAATTTATTTACACAGCATAAATAGACTTTTTCACGTTAACTGCGCTCCTGTGACTTTGTGGGGCAAAATGATACAGATATCTGAAAAAACATAGACGCCATTATAGTAACTGATTGTTTCTTGACATTATTTTCCAGGAATCTGTATCATTTTGCCACCCAAAGTTACAGGACTGCAGTTATCAAAGTCGGAACAGTAAATCAAATCTATATTTGTATAATTAAATGAATTTCACAGCCACATAACTACTGATTATTACTGATAAATATCATACATTAGACTTGTTTTTAATGATATTCGGTTTGCTGTGTGTATAATCGTAGTTTCATGAGCCATTTAGCATCCAATGTATTCATTTGAGTCGCGCTTAAATAAACGCTTACGCAGTCATTTTTGTCGGAATTACCATCCGTTATCTCTGCTGCATATCATTCATGAACGATAACACTTACCTCCAATGCAGGATGAATTGTTAACGATATTAAATTTTAGCTATTTCAATAATCTAGTAATAATGACAATATTTAATCCTCGCTAAAATCAACACACAAAACATGTGGTTTACCGTATTTTATGATACTGGATTCTTTTGAAATTGTAAAATTGTACATTGCATTAAACTACAGAGAAAGTCAGAGAATTTTCATGATGTTATTTGTAATTTGACCAATCACAATACAGATGGACAGGTTAATATTTTGCACTGTGAGTAAGATCAATTTTTAAAAAGATTTACAACAAATAAACAGCAACTGTTCTCAATAATTTGATTTCTTATGTAATAAACAGTGTACATAACCACAGATCAATACAAAAAGTCACGTCCAATGTTTTCCATTGTCAATATGTCTTTTTATTACATTTTAAAGTGAAATATCAGGATTTATCAATTGTTATTTTTCACTGTGAAAAATAACACTCAATGTAAAATCAATGTAAAGCAATTTTAATACTAATCAAATTTCTGAACTTCTTTTTCTTGTTTTGTGAGAAATAAATATGAAATTAATGAAATATATGCCATTTTTAGCTCGCTGAAAGTCCGGAGTACTAATTCCATAACCCCGATATTGACGTTGTTGTTGTCAGTGGCATCTGTAGATAAAATGTTAACCTGGCTGATATCTTTTTAACCACAAGGGACATGACTTTGATATTTCACATATAGATTCCTTATGACCAGAGCATTCATTTGGTACCATGACATTTGACCTAGTCACCTTGACCTTTGAATTTGACCTACTTTTTAAAAACATTAACTTTGGCTATAACTAAATAGGGCTTTGATATAATTTCACATATAGATTTTTATGACCAGTGCCTTCATTTGGTGTCTTGACTTTTGACCTAGTGACCATGACCTCAGAATTTGACCTACTTTTGAAAATTTTTAACCTGAGCTGAAGGAATCATAATATTTACTATACCATGACCTTAAAACCTGACAGCTGTAGGCCAAACACCTATTTTGAAACTTTAAATCTAATTCTGGTAAGTTTTGTTGTCATCGGACAACTTTTGTTTATATTTACATATTCTCCTATTCATTCTATGTTCAGACGTATTTCTGTCATACTTGTATATCAGAAATTGATTCCCCTGGTGATCCGTATATATACATACATGAAATAGAATTAGTTGTGAGACTTGTGTTGAAAGTCTTTAATAATTAACAGCAACTTATGAAATATGTTTAAATGAAATTCAAAAATATATATTTAATTCATAAAGTAGAAAATAAAAAAAAAAATAAAATGGATTATTTTGTTATCCATCATGTTGATACGTAAACCAAAGCTATGGAAAAATACATCGAATGTATGCAAATATAAGGTTTGAATTGCATTTTTATTGCGTTTATGGTTTTATATTGGAAATTGGTAAAGGGAAATTTTCAACTGCGCTTCACTAAAAATGCCCCTATACCAATTTCTGATATAAAACCATAAATGCAATAAAAATGCAATTCAAACCTTATATGAATCACATTTTTATTTCATCTTGTTATGCAGAAGAATAGATATTTAACTCTTGTGCTATGCACTCATATAAAATATTTTTCTTCTTCCTCATGCAATGATGATATGAAAATGTTATTCATCAGAAGTTGGGAAATAAGCTCTATATTTTTAGATGCATAAAACATAATACGATCAATAACATAGGGAAAAATTATACGACATAACCTTGTCTTGCAATGTATTGTAACGCATAAAAATGGAACATTTTTGGCAAGTATTTTTGGATAAAAGGAATCAAAGTCTGGCCATTGCTTATTAACTTACAAACACTGGATCTAGAGCTTGGTCTCAGGAGAGGATAACTTACAAACACAGTGTCTAGAGCTTGGTCTCATGAGAGGATAATCTATAAACAGGATGTCTAGAACTTTGCCTTAGGAGAGGATACCTTGTAAACACAGATGTCTAGAGCTTGTTTCAGGAGTGTCTTACTCTTAAACAGGATGTCCAGAGCTTTGTCTCAGGAGAAGATAACTTATAAACAGGGTGTCTAGAGCTTTATCTTAGGAATGATAACTTATAAACAAGATATTTAGAGCTTTGTCTTAGGACAGGATAACTTATAAAGAGCATGTCTAAGAACTTTGTCTCAGGGTGGATAATTATAAACAGGATGTCTAGAACTTGGTCTCAGGAGAGGATAACTTACAAACACGGTGTCTAGAGCTTGGTCTCAGGACAGGATAACTAATACAAACAGGATGTCTAGAACTTTGGTCTTAGAGAGGATAACTTACAAACACAGGTGTCTAGAGCTTGGTCTCAGGAGAGGATAACTTACAAACACAGTGTCTAGAGCTTGGTCTCAGGAGAGGATAACTTACAAACACAGTGTCTAGAGCTTGGTCTCAGGAGAGGATAACTTACAAACACAGTGTCTAGAGCTTGGTCTCAGGAGAGGATAACTTACAAACACAGTGTCTAGAGCTTGGTCTCAGGAGAGGATAACTTACAATTACAGTGTTTAGAGCTTGGTCTCAGGAGAGGAATACTAATATAAACTGGATGTCTAGAACTTTGTCTCAGGAGAGGATACCTTGTAAACAGGATGTCTAGAGCTTCATCTCAGGAGAGGTCTACTAATATAAACAGGATGTCTATAACTTTGTCTCAGAGAGGATAATTTTTAAACATTGTCTAGAGATTTGTCTCAGGAGGGTCTAACTCTTAAACTGGATGTCTAGAGCTTGTCTGAGGAGACGATGGCTTATAAACAGGATGTCTAGAGCTTTATCTTAGGAATGATAACTTATAAACAGGGTGTCTAAAGCTTTATCTTAGGAATGATAACTTATAAACAGGGTGTCTAAAGCTTTATCTTAGGAATGATAACTTATAAACAAGATATTTAGAGCTTTGTCTTAGGACAGGATAACTTATAAAGAGCATGTCTAAGAGCTTTGTCTCAGGGTGGATAATTTATAAACAGGATGTCTAGAACTTTGTCTCAGGAGAGGATAACAGGATGTCTAGAGCTTCATCTCAGGAGAGGAATACTAATATAAACAGGATGTCTAGAACTTTGCCTTAGAGAGGATAATTTATAAACAGGTTGTCTAGAGCTTTGTTTTAGGAGAGGATAACAGGATGTCTAGAGCTTCATCTCAGGAGAGGAATACTAATATAAACAGGATGTCTAGAACTTTGTTTTAGGAGAGGATAACAGGATGTCTAGAGCTTCATCTCAGGAGAGGAATACTAATATAAACTGGATGTCTAGAACTTTGTCTTAGGAGAGGATAACAGGATGTCTAGAGCTTCATCTCAGGAGAGGAATAAAAATATAAACAGGATGTCTAGAACTTTGTCTTAGGAGAGGATAACAGGATGTCTAGAGTTTTGTCTAAGGAGAGCATAACGTGATGACTAGAACTTTTTCTCATACGAGGATAATAGACCCTTTGTTTTAGGAGAGTATATGTGTTACAAATTACAGACGCTTATTTCTGGTCATTTCTTCAATCTCTTGTCCTGAATATTTTAACTGAATTAAGAGGGGAGAACAATAATTACCTATTTCCTTTATATTATCAGAACTTTCTGTGGAACTATCCTCTTGTGATTCCCTGAAAAATGATAAGAATTCTAAAGAACTGAGTAATCAATACATGTCCCTTACCTGTGAAACCACCCTTAAGAAATTCTTTCACCCATATTAAAGGAGAAACTCCATAAGAAAATGATTGCAAGTAAATTGATATACATATAACACCATTCAAAATTAGCAGTAGTACGCCAGTCTGTGGCTAGTAACTTTTGCTGTGGACTAGTTTACATTGTGCTTCAGCTAGTTCGGTTGACTAGAACATCATGTGTTCAAACATTACAGTACAATGTATAAACATCAGCAATGATTAATAAAAGTATGTATATTGAATACTAGAATTACATTCTCAGCTTCTATGGATTTTTTTTTATCTAAACTCAGACTAAGATAGTTACTTTGACTTACTTGAATTTAAAAAACACAAAATAGATAACTTACTAAGACTACCAGTTTGACAAATATGTGCCAATTTGGTAATTCTTTTTGCCTCTTGGGGCTAGTGAATTTGTCATAGGACTAGTAAAATCTGTTTCCAACTAGTCCAAATGACTAGTATGAGATAGAAATGTTAAAATCAATCCCTGTGTAATAAAGTATGGGGCTGTGTTTTGTAGCATGACTAGAAATCTAGAGGCTCCAAGGAGTCTGTATAGCTCACCTGGACTATACTGCCCAAGTTTAGTTTCAATTTGCAAAGCAGTTTCAGATGTGTTTCCCACAGGATCTAATGTTGAAGTATGTTACCTGTTGGAAGCCTTCTTGGATGGGATGTGGACCTGCTGAACACAATTTTTTCAGGGGACCAACCAAATACTATTGTGACTAAGTTTGGTTCCAACTGGCCTGGTGGTTTCAGAGCTCGAGAATATCTCTGAATGTGTTTTTCCATTGGGTTCAATGTTTAACCATGTTTTGCACTGATGGCCATGTTTTTTGAGGGGATGGGCCTTAAATGCATCATTTCCTGCACTGGCAGTCATCTTTTGTTTTTTGTTTTTTTGGCGGATCAGACAAAGTGGACAGAAAAGAAGATCAAAATTAAAGTTTACCAATGGATGAGAGACCCCAAGTGATGACAGCTCACCTGGCCAAAGGCCATGTGACCGTAGTTGTTTCCACCCAGTAGTTTAGAAGTTCTGCCCCAGAAACAATTTTCAGTAACTGTGACTTAGTTTCCAGAAAGTAGGTCAGACAGGCCTTAGTACCCAAAACGCACATCTAGGGCACATGAGGATCATTTCTGTGAAGTATGGTTCCACTCCACCCAGTAGATAATGCGTTCTGCTCCGGAAATTATTTTCTGTAACTAAGACCTAATTTCCAGAAAGTAGGTCAGACAGGCCTTAGTACCCCAAAAGGCATATTTAGGGCACATGAGGATCATTTGTGTGAAGCATTGTTCCAATCCACCCAGCAGTTTAGGATTTCTGCTCTGGAAACAAAATGTGAACAATTTTCAGTAATTGTGACCTGGTTTCCAGAAAGTACGTCAGACAGGCCTTAGTACCCCAAAAGGCACATCTAGGGTACATAGGGATCATTTGTGTAAAGTATGGTTTCAGTCTACCCATTTATATAGCTAGCTATTATAGTTTTGGAGATAATATCCGAAAACTATGAAAATTGCTAAAAATTTGACATTTCAGGTACCATACTCAAAATCAATATATTAGATTCTTCCCAAATTTTTAACACAGGTAGATCTTGTCCTACTGATTATTTTTGGCCAGCTAGTTTTGATTCATTTTGTATAATTATAGAAAATATTGTGAAAAAATCTGAAAATCAATAAAAATCAGCATTTCAGGAGCAATGACTCATAATCGGGTCTTCAGACTCAATCGAAATTTTCAGGGTAGATAGATCTTGTTCTGCCGATCATTTCTGGCTAATCAGTTTTGACAAGTTTTGTTTCCTTTTTGAGCTAACTGCCAAAAACTGCAGTTTCTATTTTTAGCTATTGCAGTCATGTTGGATGGTCGACAAGCATTTAGGATAAAATCTTGAATCTAGACACCCCAAGGATGTGTGTGGCCAAGTTTGGTCCCATATGGCCTGGTGGTTTCAGAGGAGAAGATTTTTTTTTAAAAAAATTACAACAGATGGACGCCAAGTGATGGCATAAGTTTACATGACCCTTTGGGTAAGGTGAGCTAACAATATCATCAATATTTTGACTGGCTTACTTGGTGTAGTAGGTAAGTTTAGTCTTGAAAAATCTTCTTCTTTTTACTAGCATCAACCAGATGGGTACAACTGCAAAAAGAAATGAAACATGAATTTAAATTAATATATTCAACCAAATAAGTACTAAGATAGGGTAGATATGCGAACACTACACATATTACAGTGTTGGCAAAACTACTGATGGATGGATATGCTAACACTACATATTACTAGCAAGACAAGACTACTCTTCAGCAGATATACTAACACACCACATATATTGCCGGAGAAACAGAACTTATGCTAGGTGGATATGCTAACACTTAATATATTACAGAGTAGAGAAGACTAATGTTGGGTGGATATGCTAACACTAACATATTACTGGGTAGACAAGACTAATGTTGGGTGGATATGCTAACACTAACATATTACTGGGTAGACAAGACTAATGTTGGGTGGATATGCTAACATTAACATATTACTGGGTAGACAAGACTAATGTTGGGTGGATATGCTAACACTACATATATTATAGGGTAGAAAGGACATTTTTATATAAATACATTGAATAATATTAAATTGTGTATTTTTTTACTTTACTTACCCATATATCGAAGTCGTTTCATCCATCTTTGTTTGTCTGTGTAATACATCATGTCACCAAACAAACCATATGCAAGGACAATACCACTGTAAGACAGAAACTTCCCTCCAGAGTATATTGTCAGGCAGTTCCTCTTTATTGTTTTTCCTACAGAAAGTATAAGATAAGATCAATATCATTTTATATCAAGCAGATTATAACATCATAATTTCCCCTTATATTGTTAAAGATGCACTTTTACAGAATTTAAAAAATAATTTATTTTTTTATATTATAGAATGTTTCTAGGTAATAAAAGTTTCATTCAATATATTTAAAACAAGAGACCCACTATCACTCACCTGAGCACCATCAACAAATGTGAACAGAAGAACAATATGTATGTGATGTAGGCTAAATCAAACAAACAAGAAATGTAAAAATCTAACATATTGGATTTGCTTCCGGGATTGGGTTTTAAGAAAGGGCCAGAAGAGGGGGCCCTGTTGAGCTATTTTGCCTGAGCCTGGATTAACCCCCGGAAATACTTGGTAGAAAAACAGCAAAACTTGTATGGAACTATCAGTATATAATCTCTGCTAAAATAAAAATTGTCAAAATCCATTGACTGCTTCTGGAGAAGTTGAAAATGTTGTAATATTTACATTTGTACTTCATTTGTCTTTTCCAACAAAATAAATGAAAAATCACTATGCACTCAGAGCCTAAAATCAAACATTATTTTAGAACCGAACCATAAACAACATATCATAACACATCCCTCTAGATCACTTTGATGTTTTCAGGTCGTACAAGTGTGCAGATGGTCTTAAAAACAAGAGTTTCTCGAAAAGGGGTAACCCCCATACCTATTTTTCCCCAATCTGGATCTAACCCTGAACAAATCTGACCTAAGTAAATGTGATCTATAGAGGACTATACTATGTTTTCATTGCAACCCCTTCTAATGTCCTGCTGAACAAGCTGGCAGTGTGCAAATATGAACCTTTATACCATTTCACAGTCTTTAAAATGCATTAACTTCTTTTTAATCAAAGTACTGTAATGGGTTTTTATTCTGGTAAAATAGAATGGGATTCAAACTACTCCTATCTAAAATATATGAATTGAAAATAAATCAAATTAATGTAGATCTAACAATAATGCAATATAACAATACCATCTGTGACACTTACACGGTTTCTCATACATGTTAAACAAAGTGTCTGAAATTAAAGCAGAATATGTCAAATGATCAGATCAATGGTTACTTTAAATCTCTTCTTCTTGTAAGAAATATTGTCCTACTGCATCTCTGCTAAACACAAAATACCTTTTATCACATGTAAAACTTGGGGTTTCATTACCATACTACATGTCTGCTAGGTCCCTTACCTTATATCACATGTAATACTTGGGGTTACACTACTGTATGTCTGCTAGGTCTCTTATCTTATATCACATGTAATACTTGGGGTTACCCTAGTGAATGTCTGCTAGGTCCCTTACCTTATATCACATGTAATACTTGGGGTTACACTACTGTATGTCTGCTAGGTCTCTTATCTTTTATCACATGTAATACTTGGGGTTACCCTAGTGAATGTCTGTTAGGTACCTTACCTTTTATCACATGTAATACTGCTGTTAGTGTGTTATATACTCCATATAAGTTGAATGCTATTCCATTCCCAGTTCCTATAAGAAAAATGGAGGCATATAATTTGATATAGTTTAAAAACTGATGTCATCATAAATTCAAATCAGGCAGCACAAAAGATATTTTTGTACTCGGAGTTAATGCCCTTGTTGATTTTATCTAGTCAGGTTTAATGCCCTTGCTGAATATTTCAGGTAAAGGTTAATGCCCTAGTCAAATATATCTGATCAGAATTAATGCCTCTGGTCAGTATAACAGCATAACTGAATGTATCTGGTAAGGTTTAATGCCCTTGCTTAATGTATTAGTCAAAGTTAATGCCCTTCCAGTTTGCATATGGTCAGAATTAATAATCAAAGGACTGAAAGTCCTGAAAGGCAAGTCCTTTGTCAATTCTGAATTGGTGAATTTATAAAAGAATATATATCTGTACGTACATGCAGTTACTTTTTAACCTGGGAATATTCATTCTTGGTCTACTAAAATCAGAAATTAATATAGGCTGTCGTATACCATGGTACATCTTTAAACCAAAACATTTATTTGAAACATAAGAAATTAGTGGATGCTTATTTTTGATTATGCATCAGTAGTAATTTATACATTTTATGATATGTTTACATTGTCATTACAAAACAGCAGACATACAGAGTCGGACTTAGAGTTACATGTACAGTCATGTTATTTGGTATGTAAAACAGAGTAATAAATGTAGATGGATGTCTCAAATACGAATTGGATTAAAAAATTAAACATCAGGTGGAACCGATTTAAAGTTGAAACACTCGTGGTAACGATGACCAATGTAAATACATCAACTAAAACCATCTGGCTAGACTTTAAAACTCTATTACTGGCAGGAATCATGCAATCTCTAGCTGAAAAGCTTGAAAACTTAAATAATCTATCAGTTAGGTAAAAATTCATGTTGTATGAATAAAAAGGAAACAATGATCGATTCCAGTTTCTAAATAATGCGAATTAAAATGGGTATCAATGTCAAAATCGGCAAAGCTGAACGAGGGAATTCCCCTTTTCAACAAGTGTTCTATGTCATGTGAATATAATAATTCATCACAGCATTTTCGACTGTCTTCATTGTTGAATTCTAGTTTCAGTGAGTTTTCAAATTAAAAGAAACGGTGTCCTAGTTAAGAAATTATAAGGAGAGAGTATGCGAATGAAACAAGATTCAAATTAGACACAAAGGAGTATTTTAATGGTTGAATCTCAGGTAACTACTTTCTACAGCGCAAGTAGTAGTTCGGCAAATGCTATGGCACATTGATTTTTGAACGGGGAAGCTGACGATGCTTAACTGAGTACACGGAAAAACCTGAGGAGTTCTGACCCTGTCATAGCAATAAGGCCTTGCCTTAATAATAGCATTAATTCTCTTATCAAACATATTTGATTAATGCTATTGCTATTAAATGATATTGCTGAAATTGTATGATCAGAGTTGATGTCCACGATTAATGTATCTTGTCAGAGTTAATGCCCTTGGATAATGTATCTGATCTGAATTAATGCCCTTGGAGAATGTATCTGGTCAGAGATAATGCCCTTGGTGAATGTATATAGTGTAAGTTATTGCCCTTGGCAAATGTATTTAGGAGAATGCAATCTGGTCAAGAGTTAATGCCCTTAATGAATGAACTGTATGTGTACTTATTTTAGCGGTATTCTAATATCAGCACCTATCCTGCTCAAGTCATTGTGCTAATTCAAGTACAGCGCTAAAATTTCTTCATCGTCATTCTGCAGACAGTACAAAACTAATTAAATTAAGTGTGTGAACTCGAAATTGCCCAAATAAATTTTTCACCCCCTCAGAGTGCAAAAATATGAGTTCGCTAATTTGAATACACATACAATATATAGTCAAAGTTAATGTCCTTTGTCAATGTATTTAGTCAGAGTTCATGCATTTGGTCAATGTATCTGGTCAGAGTTAATGCCCTTTGTCAATGTATTTAGTCGAGTTCATGCATTTGGTCAATGTATCTGGTCAGAGTTAATGCCCTTTGTCAATGTATTTAGTCGTGTTCATGCATTTGGTCAATGTATCTGGTCAGAGTTAATGCCTTGGTGAATGTATATAGTCAAAGTTAATGCCCTTTGTCAAAGTGTTTAGTCAGAGTTCATGCATTTGAACAATATATCTGGTCCAACTGTTGCTTAACATCCCACTCAAGAATCTTTCATCATATGGAGACGTCACCAAATGCCAGTGAAGGGCTCCAAATTTTGGCCTACGCTCAGCATTTATGACCATTGAGCAGTGAGGGCTCTTTAACATGCCGAAAACTACTGTGACACAGGACCTTGGTTTTCACTGTCTCATCCGAAGGACAGGAAAAGCCAGCCGCCTCCACTGAGGCTCGAACCCGCAACCCTCCAGTTGTATATCAATCTCTCTACCATAGAGCCACAACAGCTCTCTGGTCCAAGTTATTACCCTTGGTCAATGTATCTGGTCCAAGTTATTACCCTTGGTCAATGTATCTGGTCATAGTTAATACCCTTAATTAATATAGAGCATGCCTCTGGTCATCTTAATTTTTGTTTGACTAATCAATACAGTCTTGTATAAAGATAAATCATAAAATTAATAAATTTTCATCCTGATTTTATAGTTCTTGCGAAAGGTCGGTGGTCTTTACCCGCGTAACCGGGGTTTCTCCTCCACCAATAAAAACTGGACGCCATCATATGACTGAAAAATTGTTGAGTATGGCGTAAAACAAAAAATCAATATCAAATCAAATCCTGATTTTATTGATATCATGCTAATGCTGGACAAGCATAAAATTCAATTTTTTATTATCAAATATTATTCTTATTATTTTTCATTATTTCATTATACAGTTTACCCACAAACAACAGCACATCAGCATTCCTTTTTGTATGTACCTTTTCATCTAATGACCAAATCATCATCAGTTTTGACTCACGAAAATGGTTAGTCTTAATTGAGTGTGTATTTACAATGATCACCAGGTATTTTTCCTCCAATTTATAGTCGATATTGGGCTATATTACCAATCGCAAATCATTTCTTTTTTTCTAGAAATTTTTGCCCAAAATTCCCAGTCATGAACATTACAAAACATTTTTTTCACTATTTCTTATTTTTATGCTGATATTTCAATCAATGCTTGAAAGTTGAAATATGACAGCTTGACAATAAAACAGAAAAAAATAGATAAAGAATAGCAAAATAAATGAAATGATCCCTTTAAGTCATATGCAAAAAAATTTCCCAAATTTTGAGCCAAAATGCCACAAAATTCCCAATTTTGTTCAATTTTCCGATTGGTGTATACGGTATAGATTATTATATGACAATTATCATATCATAACCTACATCAACACAAGACTCTTATATTGGTCCAAGGGCCTGGAGTACCCAAGGCCTCTCATACTGGCCCAAGGGCCTGGAGTACCCGAGGTCTCTCATATTGGCCCAAGGGCCTGGATTACCCAAGGCCTCTCATACTGGCCCAAGGGCCTGGAGTACCCATGGCCTCTCATACTGGCCCAAGGACCTGGAGTAGCCATGGCCTTTCATACTGGCCCAAGGGCCTGGAGTACCCGAGGCCCGATATGAAGTCATGTTTGGTATGGGATATGATATGAAAATGGTCATATTAAAAACTTTTTATCATTTTATCACATCCCCTTACTGATATGGATGGCATTTTTAAAATAGTATCACAAATGCAAAATTGCCATATTAAGTAGGGAGTATATGATAATTTTTTTTAATAATAAGCCAACTCATATATACATCTGTAGAAACATGTATACAAACCTGTTGGTATTACACCTACTGGTTTCTGGACAGTTGCAAACACAGCCTCCGGATCATCGTGATTCACTCCAGCATCTTTCTGGGTTTTAGTAATTAAATAATTCATCACTTCCAATACAGATCCATCTCCTCCCATTACAACAATACTGAAACAGAAGTGTATAAATTTAAATAAAAATGGAAAACAGATTGGACAAATTTTATCTCTGTGAAAAAAAAGATTACCAGTGACATTTGACCCCCAAAGTCATAGGAATTTTCCATTTGCAGTTCTTCTAACATAAGAATCTGTTAATTAACTACTTTTTTGTATTGAGAAATTAACATTTGATTGTTCCATTTGACCATAACCATTCACCTTTTCACTACAGCAGAATCTGTCTTGAGAGACCACTGTCATAAAAGACCACCTGTCTTTTGAGGCCATTTTTAGAAAACTACTCAATTAAATATCTCTGTAACTAACAAAACTTGTGAGAAACCACATTTATGCGGCAGAAAGGGTGGTCTCTAAAGGCAGGTTCCAGAGTACAAATAAACGGTGATCTTCTTTGAGACATGTTGACACTACAATGTATTTTGTATGAAAAATCATCAATCCAAAAATCAACTGTTTGTTAAGTTGGGAAACTCTTACAATACAGATAAAATCTTACATTTTGCATGTATTTAAAGGGGCATAACCTGTGTTTTCCAAAAAAAACATATAAAGTGCAATAATTCAAGTTTTGATTGTGATACAGTAACCAAACTTAGACTGTAAGTTCAACTAAGGGTTGCTCACACTTCACTGACATCACATGCCCCTGGGGTGGGATAGGGTCAAAATGTAGGACATTGCAAAAATTTGTTTGGACCGGGGGCATTTGTGTTTCACAAACACATCTTGTTTGCTACTAAGATTGATGTACAATAACAAATAATAGCTATACACAGGCATAAATATTCTTATATTCTATATATTTTGTAAAAATAAGATCAGGTCCAGTATCGTATGTATATACAAATATATAGCAAGGCTGAATTAATCATTTGCAAAAGAATAATTGCAAAACAGGGTTTCTCAAGCAATTTTCACAGAATATACATGTAGGAATTTAAGAATTTTAATGCCTGTGAATATCTCTTTTTTGTTAATGCCTCTTTAAAAGAAAGAATCAAATTACAAACCCATCAACTTGGCTAAGATCATATGTGGATATGATTTCCATCATGTGTTTGGGTCTCTCACTAACTGAAAATGATACATATATTAATGAAAATTTAAGAAGTGATATAATTTTGTACTTCTCAATAATATTATTATGTGATATAACAGACTATAAATATCTGTTTATCATAAACAATAAAGTATATCTTATAACCCACATGCATTCAAAGTGTTTTCTTTTCTGACTTGAGAGAGATTGGTTATCAAATTTAGATGTTGGGAAAATGTACATCCTGTAGGGTACGCACTCAAGTTGAGATTTCACCATCCCTTCATCAAAGTGGTGTTAGACTGTATCAATCTTATGGTGTTTTTAAGCTAAAATTTGCATGAACTACAGAACAGAAAAGGTTACTGCTCTATTTTTAAGTATCTTGTTCAAAGCTAAGACTAACAGCTTCAGACAAAATGAAATAATATATGCATATGCTCGTTGATTATTGCATGGACCCTGAGATCCACACAGAAAATATATAAGCGAGTGAAAGCGGATGCAATGGGGGAAAGTCATCTTGCACATGCACATGTATTCATTCATTTCATCGAAGAACTTTGTTCCTTACTAAAATTGAAGCATAACATCGTTTTATCTAATTTTAGTTCCTCTCTCTCAGTTTTGTCTTTTTTGATATTCCTGTAACATACAATGTGCATTTAAAAATGAAATTTAGGTAGGAATATAACAGTCATGTATATAGGCAGTTGAACTGGATAGTTCAACTGCCTGCTTTTGTGGCTGGATGGTTAGTGTGTTTAACGCGGTCAGCATCTGGATGGGTGGCATGACATGTGGAACGCTCAAACACCACCTGCATGTTACAAGATGATTAAAGAGACAAAACCTTGCAAAACAAGTTCAGTCGTGTTTTTAAAAAAAACAAGCCGTGTGATTTCACAGAATCTAAAAAGTTCATGGGAGAAGTTTTTGTCATATTTTTTACTGTTTAAAGCCCCACTAGGGAAGACATGTTTTTCCATATGTTGATTTGTTGATGGGTAAAACAAATGTGAAAATAATAAACGAAGTCAGTTGGGTCACACAGAGCTACAAGAGGAAGTTGTGTGTATCATAAATATTTAGTTGCCTCACACTGAGAAGTCCATAGATATGCGGAATGGATTGTTTTCGTTTTCTAGTAGAATGAAATTTGTTTTAAATGTATCCAGTCTTTCTGAATTGATTAATATTAATCATCTTTTTGAAAGAACCAGGGAATGAGGCACTAATATACTATAGGCATTTACCTATAATGTTTATTTATGGTGTTGCTGGTTAACTCGTACACAAGGCATATTGGCACTTCGGAAATATGCAAATAGGTATGGCAAACTGCTGGGGAATTTATTCCTTATTTTCTGTTATAAAAAAAAATTGGTATCTTTTATATAAAATGTAGGGAATAAATTATGTGCACTCAATCGGTTGACTCATTTTTACTGAATGTTCTCTCTGAACCTGCTAAACTCCCGACTCTAAAATTTGACACTCGATATGCCCAAGAAAACACAAAATGCATTATAAAATCTGAAAATTTCAGGGTAGGCCTTGAAACCATTGCAAGCCTCCCTATCTGCACATTTTGCCATCAGCTCATAAAAAATTATACATATTTCAAAGTTTCCTGTATACACCCTGGTTGCTGATTCATTTAGTAAATCCTCAGTAGAAGAATATAGGGACAGAACTTGACTGAGTACACGCTAGATGTCCAGTTGATCAGTTAAAAATCAAACGCCAGAGTTATATGATTTTCAATTGGGTTAGTAGATTGCATTAACAGAACGTATGAATAAAGATGCCAGATGAATTGTTACCTCAGAGTGTACACTTGAATGTTTTACGTGAGCACGTAAATAACATTTTTTGCCCTACATAAAACAAATATTTGTCACCATTGTGTTCCCTGTTGAATTTGAACTTTAAGGTTCAGATCATATACTTGTAAGAATGATTTAATTTTGAGGTTAAAGGTCAAAATTAAAAACATATTTCATATCCATTATATATCATTACAGCTTTTACAATAAGACTTGTAATGGTTTTTATGCATGTGTCAAGATTAAAACAAGAAACCACTAAAGACGGTATGGCCGGATTGCAAAGTAAAATCTAATCAGTAAATTGGAAGCAAATATAATGCCCATGTGTTTGGAACTATTACTTCTTAGGTTCATTTTAACTACATGAAACCAAATGTCAAAATGTTTGAGGACTATTGACCCAAGTCTTTTGTTTATAATTAAAAAAATATGAAGTCTGTACATCCTGCCATTGCCAAGAATTTACTTCAACCTGAAACTTTAACCAAAATGTTGATCCCCATCCCATTACTACTTTGATCCACCCTCAAAATTCAAACCCATATAACTCAATTGCACTTGTTACAGGTAACCTACTGGCCAAGTATGAAGTCTGTACTTCTATTCACTGCCGAGAATTTGCTTCAACTAAAACTTTAACCAAAATATTGATCCCCACCCCCATTACTATTTTGGTCCACCCCCAAAATTCAAACCCATATAATTTAATGTCACAGACAACCTAAAAGCCAAGTATGAAGCTTTTTTTTCTATCCATTGCTGACCCCAGTTACTATTTCGATCCACCCCCAAAATTAAAACCCACATAATTTGATTGCACTTGCCACAGGTAACCCTACAGGGCCAAGTTTGAAGTCTGTACCTTTATCCATTACCCAGAACTTGCTTCAAACTGAAACTTTAACCAAAATGCTGATCCCAACCCCAATTAATACTTTGATCCACCCCCAAAAATGCAAACCCACATAATTCAATTGCACTTACCACAGGTAACCTACAGGCCAAGTTTGAAGTATGTATCTCTATCCATTACCCAAAACTTGCTTCAACCTGAAACTTTGACTTTCCATCACTACTTTGATCCACCCCCCAAAATTCAAACCCACATAATTCAATTGCACTTGCCACAGGAACCCACATAATTCAAATGCCCTTGCCACAGGTAACCTACAAGCCAAGTATGAAATCTGCACCTCTAACAGTTGCTGAGAATTTGCTTAAACCAAAATTTTAACCAAAATACTGACGTGCAGACTGACGGACGGACTGACGGACATCGACAATCTGTAGTCCAGACTTGCTTGCAATCTGGCTAAAAATGTTTTAAAACACATTTTTATTTCAACCTAGTTTTTAGATCTATTAAGTTTCTGTTCGAAATACATGCCTATGGTCCACGTATTGCAGTCATTTTTTGAAGGACAGCAACTTGTTTCAATTATTTTTTCCCCCATTTGTTTGTTCATTGAATGTAGGAAGTGAAAACCAAGTTAGAATGTACCCCTTAAAAGACAACTGGCCTTCTGCAACTGGCAAACAATCCTATATACTCAGCTTAGTAACCAGTGAGGCTGGAACCATGCTGATTAGAAGTGAGAGACATCATATTCAAAAGTTTAATGCTCTACACCACACGGTAACATAAGCCATGAATTATTTTAATATCAGTAAATATGTAATATCACAAAATACAAATATCATGTACATCATCAAATGAGCTCATTTACTAGACTCATTTAAGTACACAATCTTTGTCATGATGACTACACACTGAAGCTCTTAAAGTTCCATTATATATATTTTTTCTATTTTAAAAAAAAATTGAACATACTTAAAACATCGGTAGTAATCCCTGCCAATTTGAACAAAGGATCGACTTCATTCTTAAGGACACTCTTAGCATTTTGATTTCCTCCAATAGGATTTACTAACACAAGCAATTTCTTGGGTCTGTCTGTCTCTGAAATAATTCAATTACATTATTGTAGATTCAGATTCAATTCAAATTCAGTAAAACTTTGATGAGTCGATTTCAAGGAACTACCTAGAAAAGTTTGAAACACCGACACTTGGATTCATATGTTTTTATGATATGAAATCCTACTTACCAACTCACAGTTAAAAATCAAAGTCGTGTTCCACGGAGGCCCCTCCAAACATGAGATCCCTCAACTATAACTAATTACATCTCAACATGATTAGTATCATCCAGGCATGATAAATACAGAGTAATGAAGTCCAAACATGAGATACCTCAGCTATAACTAATTACATGTCAGTGTGAAAAGTATCTCACTAATGTGAACAAGATGTATTTATGAAACACAAATGGCCCTAGTCCCAACAAATTTCTATGCTAGCAAATAAATATTGCAATGTCCTACATTTTGACCACATCCCACCCCCAGGGGCATGTGACGTCAGTGAAGTGTGAGCAACCCTTAGGTGAACTTACAGTGTAATTTTGGTTACTGTATCACAATCCAAACTTGAAACACTAGATGCCCCTAAATACCTTTAAAATAAAATACAGCAACTTGCAATAATGGCACAGGGGATCCTGTTTTGAGAAACCATTGCATCTTTCAATGAAATGTGGTCTCTAAATGAAATGTGGTCTTTCAAGAAAGGTGGTCTCTAAAAAATGGTTCTACCGGTATCTTAATTATTATCTAACAAAGTGGTTCTCCAAGAATTGTCACGACAGATTTCACACTATTACACTATTAGCTATATGCTCTATTTTCAAAATATTGATAGTTATTTCATACCCTCTGCAAGTTTTCTCTGGATTGTTGACACCAGGTCCTGAGAGGTACCCACTTTGCCACACAAATACATTTTTTCTGCTGTCCATGAACGGTCCTTCTTCTTGTTGATGTAATGAATGACATGTGAGGCATTTGACTTTGATAATTTTGTCTCTGAGGCAACTGATGAAGTCTCTTTTACAGTAAGTGACTGACAGCCAATGACATCCTGTATATTTATGATAACTGAAAAAAAAAATACTAAAGAGGTCTATATTTGTTAGCTATCTACCGATACATCATGTAGAAAGGAGTATATATTGCATTTTTATTCTAAAGAAAAATTGCAATTTCTTTTTTTACTTGCAACCGATAACATACAATTGTTGTCACAGTAAAGAACTGATGCTGTTACACTTAACAACAATGTTGTCAAAGCTCTTGACTATTGCTGTCACAATTTACAACTTTGGCTGTATCAGTTAACAACTATTGTGGTCATAGTCAACAACTATTTTTTTCATAGTTGTCAGTTAACACCTATTCTGTCACAGTTAAACAACTATTTTCATCAAGGTTAACAACTTTTATTGTCTCAGTTTATAACTTTTGCTGTCAGAGTTTATAACCTTTGCTGTCATAGTTTATAACTTCTGTTGTCACAGTTTATAATTTTTGCTATCACAGTTTATAATTTTTGCTGTCACAGTTTAATAACTACTGTCATTACAGTTAACAAGTTACTGGTGACTGTTTAAAGTGGCATAAAATCACGATCAAACAAACAAGTCACACGCTGCATATTTGATGTCATATCATATTAAATTCTTCATAAAATACCTTTGACCTCTTTCTGTTGAAATGAAATATCTGCGCCATCAATGCTAACATCTTTGGAATCCACCACATAAGACATTTTAATAACAATGTTTTGTCGTCAGTAAGTCCACTTGAGTGTGAGGTAGAATCAGTGTCTTGTTAATTGTTTCAGCAATTAACAGCTTTCACTTATATCATTTATGACGAGTATGATGACCATCTCTAGTCACAACTAGTGCTTGTGCTGCAAAGCAGAAAAAGTGATAAGTCTAAAAATTAAAATTATAGATAGCAACAAAATGTAATATATGAACAGTTTGAGCCAAAGGGTAAAACAGAAAAGGTTTCAAACTAAATGTACAATTATTGATAGCTACAGCCCCATGCCAAAAGTGAGTGAAATAATTTTCCCATAGCTTTCTATGTCAACTTGTTAAATACCTGCCACAAATTATCACTTGTGTCAATTCTTGTCAAATTCACGTATCTATAACAAATTCTGTTTATTTTCATCTGATATTTGTTTTACACTCCTTTGAAACTTTATTTCTCAGAGAAGCAAAATTAATTTGTTGTTCTGTACCATGAACAAAGAAGAAAATATCGCTCGTCAATTACAAATACAATGTTCTTGCTGTTTTCAAGAAAAGAAATTGAAACATTCAAATCTAATTTAGATAGATAGTCCATAGACTTCAACACAAATGTTCAAAAGTTTACAATATTTCACTGAGCATATCAGTCAAACCAATATCATATGTCATCATAGTATATCAGTGTCACTATTTGGGTGTTATTACAATCGGGATGCGGGAGTGTTGCATGACACAGTAGTTACAGCTGCAACGAAGGTATTGTACAATTTTGTTTTTTCTGTCATACAAAAATCAAAATAGTAAAATATCTTCTCTGTTGCAGCAGTAACTAGGCCTACATGACATGGCACAAGTGCAGGCCTGTGGTGTGACATTGTGGTTCGCTGGTAGAAAAATCCACCCATGCAGACACATGTAAATGAGTGCATGCAAAAAAAAAAGACAAAATAAAAACGTACCCATAGAAAAGGACCACTCCAAGGCTAACACTACATTTAAATCAGCACAGCTTTGCAGATGCTTGTTAGTCCGATCCTAGATCCTAGATGTAAAGATGGGTCGAACTAAAAGCGGGATGTCTTGATCTAGGCCTGAATCTATACTATCTACAGACTAA
Source organism: Atrina japonica (assembly GCA_030159075.1). Taxonomy (NCBI): domain Eukaryota; kingdom Metazoa; phylum Mollusca; class Bivalvia; order Pterioida; family Pinnidae; genus Atrina; species Atrina japonica. Next base: position 58,354 of record BROG01000549.1, read on the forward strand.
ACAAAAGGAAATGTGATATGAATTTTAGATTTACTTGACGTCAATTTTTACAGGTATATTACACTTACTCTTGGTTTTCTTGTGCGTAATTTCGGGATCTACATAAGTAAAACGGTAATTACATTTTTTAAAATTATGAAAACAGTTGGAAATATGTTTATAAATATGAATGGATATACCCCCGATCACAACAACATTTTTTTAGTGGGAGGTACATAACAGACGTATTTAGGCATGAACCTCAGAAGTCTTTTGAAGAAAAAAAACCGCGTTGACGTGCGTTTAAGTACACGTGTACTTTTCACATCTCACCCATTCCATTGTATTTTAGGTGTTGTCCTGATTGTCCCACTTTTGGTATACACAGGTAAAAAGGTAAAACAAAATGTGGGACAATCAGGACAATTAAGACAAATTTTGTGGGACAATCAGGACTTTCAAATGTGGGACAATCTGGACATGTTTTGATTGTAAAAGAAAGATTGTTCACCTGTATAAACAAATTACAAGTCATTATTACAGTATAATTACTTTATGTTTTGATAAGAAAATGTCAGAAAAATTGAAAACATGAAAACACACACAGTTCTTCAGGACTTAAATATAAAGCACTAATTTTAACACAAAATTGAACATCTCAAGATATATATATACACACAATCCTTCATCACTTAAATATATACATGTATCACTAATCACACAGAATTGAAAATTTCAAGATTTACATTTATAAACATACACAGTTCTTCATCATCTAAATATAAAGCACCCAGTCAGCTTCTACCTCATTGTATCAACTTATTTAGTTTCTATGATAGGTCTTCACTTAGCATCCCCAGCGATATATAAAGCTAATTAGCTTTATATATCGCTGGCATCCCCTATTAATTAACGCCTCATAAGACTCCTCATTTTTTCTGAATTTGGGAGTTTAGAGATGAGCTCATGTGTATACATAATTGCTACATTAATTAAGAATCATCTTTTCCATAAGATGAACATGCATATATCAACTGAAAAATATCTTATTAAAATAAACATAATTACAGGATGAGACGATTAATGAATGTTTTGCAAAAATAAAAAATGAGATCAACAAATGTTTTCTACAGCATATTAACTGAAAATAGCATGAAAAAAAAATAAGCAAAATTATGAATATCTTTTTAAAATATATTATATATAATATTATTTTCATTAAAATGAGTTATTGTTAAACTTTATCATTATTATAATTGAATGAGAGAACATATACTTATTATCTTTTTCATACCGTATTTTTAAAATTAATATTTTTAGAGAAAAAAGTATTAAATATATTAGAAAATATTTTATGTATTTTATCAAAAGTGATTTTTATACAAAATTCTTTTAATTTTATTTTGTAAATTTTTAGCTGGCACAAAATTGTCCATTATAACTGTACAAGTATTCATAGAAAAATATTTTTTATCTGACTCAATTTGAATTTCAACTTGTTTTTAAATACCGGTATATTTCTGATATTTTACTCTGCATATTGGGATCCTATTTAGTTAAACAAACAAGCAAACCAAACATTTTGATTAGTCCTGATTGTCCCACTTTTTGAAATTCAGTTGTTGTTTTAACAATTGAAGTTAACTCTGAAGTTTTGTGGGACAATCTGTACATGGTATGTGGGACAATCAGGGCAACTGAATTTCAAAACGTGGGACAATCAGGACTAAACTATTTTATCCATTACCCGCGTACAGCAGAGACATGTTTATCTTTATATATATGCATGTATACATATGTAGTTTATTATGAATCAGCGATATATAAAGCTATTAGCTTAATATATCTTTGTTATGAATGTAGCTCATCATACATAAAGCTGTATCCCATCATAATACAATTTTATAACATAACATATACATGGACAATGTTACAGAGAGCCATTAATGACATAAAATACATATATACATGTATATTTTATAACATAACATATACATGGACAGTGATACACAGAGCCATTTGTGGCATAAAATACATATATACATGTATATTTTATAACATAACATATACATGGACAGTGTTACAGAGAGCCATTAGTGGCATAAAATACATATATACATGTATATTTTATAACATAACATATACATGGACAGTGTTACACAGAGCCATTAGTGGCATAAAATACATACATACCGGTACATGTATATTATGTAGAAATGTATAATTTTAACAAAGATATGGCCATCTGTTAGCATACCATGGCAAATATTTCACTCTTAAACAGTCTCTATGGGGCGCTGTTTTAGTATCGAATTTCTGATATAAAAATGAATTTGTGATATCAGAAAATAGTGAATAAATACTAAAACAGCAGCCATAGACCTGTATCTTTAAAAAGGACATCGTCATTGAATACAAAATGATATTCATCCTCCAAAATATTCATGCTACACACTTCCTATTTTTCTTTTGCAAAAAGTGTCCATTTCAACTGCTAATTTAAATTACCACATTTGAACTGTACCAAATCATTACAAATTTACCATTTTAATATGTTCAAGATTATCTTCCAATTAACGCAGTCTTAATTTGTTTATGAAAACACAGTTTACTAAAAATATTTTTATCTGAAAACCATTTTGTATATATTGGATATACATATACTGACACAGTGCTGATAACATACTCATGTTCGAAGTATGTTGATTTTGCCATAAGTTACAAAAACCCATCTTCCCAAGTCAAGATTTTTCGATAATGTTTTAACATTTCGTTTTACTATATTATACGTATTCCTCGCAGTCATGAAATTTGATTTGGATTTGACTGTGAACTCACGACGGGTGTGAACGGTCAATAGGGGATGCTTACTCCTCCATGGCACCGGATCCCACCTTATTATTTCCGAGTTTGTATTTGTCCAATTTTTACCAAATTTGTTATATATCCCGGATATCCTGAAGATTAACACTGTGGCATCTGAGATTTCTTTTTATTTGACATTTATTTAGAATAATTATTTATAGCAACATAAAAATCTTAGTTTCGTTTACATGCTTATTACTCAACATTCTCATTTTCGATAACAATCTAAATGCCATAAAATAAAACGCATAGGCCTATAATACATTAAATGTAGGCCTATGTATTTGCCGTTAGGATGAAAAAGTCGAATGAATAGGACAAGCATGTGGAAAGTGTCCTTTACTATTTTTTAATTTGTAATAAATTAAAAATGAGTAAAGAAGCTGTACTCATTTTTAATTTATTATAGATTAAAAATCAGTAAAGGACAAAAGAAAAATACCAATAGAGTGTTATTTGAATAAAAATAGTAAAATAAGTGTACCTAAATTTAATCCAGGTACTATAATAAAGTGTGCTAATAAACAGTGCAAAGGAATTGTGGAAAAATTGCCGTCATAAATCACCAAAGTGAAATTACTATATCTCATATCTATTCTGAATTATCACCAATTTTATTACTAGTATGTTTTTCTGGGCCCCAAGTCACCAAATTTACTCAGTACTCAAGCTCAACTAACTAGCCCAAATTTTTAGTACCGTACTCAACATATTTATTCATTTTTTTTACAGGAAAATCATAAATGTGACGAAAAAAATTATATGTGACTGATGTGAAATATTAATATTTTCATATTCACTTCAATTTGGAAGCTTTACAAATGATTATATAGTCAAAGTTGAGCTTGACTACTGAGTAAATTTTGTGATTTCGGCCCCTGGTCTTCTCCATCCTTCCATATACATATACAGCATATTTGGAATGTGTCTACAGTTCAGTTGAAATTCAAATGTCATATTTACCAAGAGAGTAACATGTAAGACGCACCTTCAACGCGTACCTTCTCATTGTCGCTTAATTTAAAACTTTACCAAAGCTAAGTACGTGTAATTCATTTTAAAAAGTATATTTATTTAAACACATTCCTTCTCATTTCGTCGAACACCACTCTGATCCAACACAAAAATACAAAACAGATAAGACAAATGTTGGAATTCTGATAGACAGTAAAAATGTGAATTTTTATATATTATATGTTGTGGTCTTTCAGCAAACGGTCGGTTTTCCAATAGGAACTAATTGTGACCCTCTGTTCCTTTAATAAGAGGTGGACTTCATTCAGACGTTCTAGAATCAAACTAAGAAAAGGCTAGATGTGGCTTTTGATAGTTTACATTTCAAGTAGATATATCGACGACATCAATTAATAAAGACAATTTCATACGTATGTGAATGTAAAATTTCCCAACGAACTAAAAATTAAAGACACCACAGAATCTAATACATACGCTTCCTACTTAAATATTTTATATACTTTAGGCACAGATGAGAAATTAACAATTAAGCTATACAGAAACGTGACTTGGCTTTCCTATTGTAAACTTTCCATTATCCCCTTTTCGCCCGCATCTGATGTTTATATCTCCGAGATGATCCGATATAACCAAGTCAAACTCTTACACAGAGTGCGTACACTCACAAACACTCACTGCAACGTCTCGAGTTTTGCCAAAATTCTGGCAAAATATGAATATACGTTTTAGTTTTGACATGAAATATATTATTTAATGCGAAAATACTTTGAAAATGGCTATAAATATAGGGACTATATTTTTGTGAGAAGTATCCGTACTCTAGGTAATTCGGTTTTTTATATTCATTCTGTGGTCTGTGGTTACATGACCAGGTTTTTTGGGACTGCTTTTTAGACGTTGACAGAGATTGATAGAGAGAGCAAGGACCGAGTTCTCTGTGTAGGAGATTGATAACAAAGCGTGTTGAACATATCAACATTTCTAATACAGAGGCAAACTACTTACTGTTAAGTTGTTGTCACAAGGACACCAGCAATCAAGTTTTATGTCAGCATCTCGCAAATTTTACGGTCATCATGATGACCTTATTTGCACTTACAATGTTTCACCGAGTGAAATGTTGAATAGTCTATTTGAAGGATTTATTCATCAGTTATCTGCCTATGGACTCACGGCGGGTGTGACCGCTCGACAGGGCATGATTATTCCTCCAAGACACCTGATCCCACCTCTGGATTTTCAGAGGTCCTCGTGTGTCCAATTTTCTCCTGTTTTGTATTTGTCTTCTGAACCTTCTTATAATTGATTTGATTTTTGATTTTTTGTTTTACAAAAATACTCAACAATTTTTCAGTCATATGATGGCGTCCAGTGGAGGAGAAACCCCGGTTACCCGGGTAAAGACCACCGACCTTCAGGTGATAGTGTGCTAAACATAATAAATGTTGCGGATAACAACGGATATTTCGCAATAGTACAAATGTATTAGGTTATCATATTTATTCGTTAAATAAACACTACCTGTGTTTGTGGTTTAAAAGCACAGGAATTTACTGACCTGATCGATAGTTTTTAAGTACAAAGTCGTGTTACGTATAGACAGTTCTCTCTTGATTTGCGCTGGGGTACGATTGGATCAAGGTAAAACTTGAAGCCTATTTGATTTAGTTGATATACTCTTACCTTATATTTAGTCTCCATATTCCAGGTGCCTTTATTCTTTCTAGAAACATAAGAATCTAAATTGTATTTTTTGAAAATGAAATTTCATCCACATATCTATCGTTTCGTCTATTTCAACGTCTGAACAAGAAATGTTAGAAATAATTGAAGGAATTCGAGCATTTCGTGTGTATCTTTCAAATAAAGAGTTCACCATTATCACAGATCACAAAGCATTAAAATACATAATGAACCAAAAGAAAGAAACAGGTAGAATAGCTAGATGGGCTTTAGAAATTAATTGATATCAGTTTCGAATAATTCATAGAGAAGGTAAAGAAAACAAAGTTGCAGATGCTCTTAGTAGGCGAGAATACCCACCTATTCCTAACCAAACTTCTGAAGAAATTATCTGCACACTTAAAACAGAAGAATCATTTGACACAAAGCACCCGGATTCTAATTCCTGTGTTTGTGATACTCCAGTAAAAGAAGTCCAAAATCAAAAGATCGACACAGAATCTAACCTACCAGATAACATCAATTCTATCAAAGCTTTACGCCCTTCTTTTCCATATACAAATGACTTATCTAACACAAGTAATGAACATACACAGACAGAACTATATTACAATGAAGAACCTGCATTAATTCGTTCCATCGAACCAGAAGAGTATACGGCGACATTAAACGATATACCTCTATTATAACGAAACAAAAAGACTGTCCTGATTTCAAAGACTAATATAACTATTTAGCAAATGACATATACTTCCTCCAGATCATAAAACCGACACTAAAGTCATACTAAATTCAAAATATTATGAGATTTGTGATGGTGTTCTTTTTCACTGGTTTTAACGGCGAGTGAAAATTAATGCTCAAGAGAAATGGAAAAAGCAATTAGCATTACCAAAAGTTTTGAGAAAAGAAGCTTTGCAAGCTTATCATGATAGTAGTGCTGGAGGAGCCCATCTCGGTATTGAGAAAGTTATAGCTGCAATGAAAGCAAAATACCATTGGCCTCGTATGCACCAAGAAATCCATGACTATATTCATTCTTGCGACAAATGTCAGAGAGTTAAACGTGACACACATGCTCGTCCGCAACCTCTGACTCCACTGACAATACACGGTCTATTTGAAAGATGGCACATGGACTTCTTAAAATTGCATAAAACCAAAGATGGTTATCAGTATGTACTTTAAGTAGTAGACTCCTTCACTAAGTAGATTGAGGCATTTCCGATGAAAACCCAAGAAAGTACTGAAGTTGCAAAATGTCTATTTGAAAATATCTTTTCTAGATTTGGATGTCCAAAATCTCTTGTCTCTGACAGAAGCAGACTTTTCATGAATAACTTGATTCAAACATTGTGTGAAAGTTTTGAAATTAAACAGTGTCCCACATCCAGTTATTATCCACAAACAAACAGCCAAGTAGAAAGAACTAACAGTGCGCCTATACAATGTCTCTGAGCTTACTGTGATAAAAACCAAAACAATTAGCCTTCTAAATTACCTGGTATACTAATGGCCTTAAGAAATTCTCCAGCCACACAATCGACAGAATTCTCTCGCTTTTACATGGTTTTTGGTGTAGAAATTAATTTACCGTTTGACACCAGTTTTTTTTTTGCCAAAGGACAAATGTAGTACAACTGTTAAGAGTAAAACTCAGGACATCACCGAAACCTTAAAAATAACACATGAAATTGCCACTAAAATATTCAGGATAAACAAATACAATCCAAAGAAAGGTACGATAAAAAGTAAAAAGAGCCAGATTTTAAAATATTCGACAAGGTTCTGATAAGAACTCACAATATACCGGTAGGCCGGTCTCCAAAACTAGCTGAAAAGTATCAGGGACCCTACTATATATCCGAGTTAGGACCAAATTATACTTATGAAATAAGGCGTTGTTCAAATCGAAAAGAATTGAACTCGTTTATGAATGCTTCAGAACGCGAACACTGTCATGATCCAGTTTTTAACAAACGATTTTCTCAGTCACGTGAACAAACTATCGGTCAACGTGACCAAACTATTAATAATCAAGTTGTAAATGCTGAAGATGACATGCTTCAAACTTAATGTGTCAAGAGTCAAATTAATGATACTCAGTTACCCCAAACTAGTGCAGAGATAGAAAATTCACAGCAATATCCTTATGATATTGTTAAATTAATCAAATACAGACATAGAGACATTCAGAATCCAGTGGACAGATGGTTCTAAAACGTGGGGACCACAGGAAAATATAAGGCCAGACTTAGTGGCAGAGTATTTTCAGAAATATACGAAACAGAATCGTGTGAGGAAAAAGTAAAAATACTTATCTTCCACATCTACATTGAAGTTATTGTTTCATTCTAGTTTGTTTGCATTAAGTAAGAATGAAAATTTATATGAAGTAGAGAGAAAGCAATTTTGCATATTGCAGAACCACTTTCAATATTAAAATCAAAAAGTCGTGCCCATGGGTATGTATTCTTTAGATTTATTTTTTAAAACTTCTTTCCTATTTAACAAAATTGTGTGTTTGGTAGTCCATTCGAATTGACAGACATCTTGTTGGTTGTATATTAGTGCTAGAGTTAGTCACTTCCTTATATAGAATTTTTTGGTAGTCCATTCGAATTGACAGCCATCTTGTTGATTGTAAATTAGTGCTAGAGTTAGTGACTGATCATCACTGCCTCATCCAGACTTTCCATACACTTATTTTTTTCCTGTTTTGATGTTATAGGTTCAAACTGGACTTGGAGATATAATATGGTTGTGGTCTGCACTCTTATTTATATAATACCTCTTACAAGTGGAATCACAAGTACAAAGCAACAAACAGTGGACGTTGAAAACATCATTCATAGGATTAATTATGGTACTGTTTTTAAGTTAAAATGACATTTCCGTTTATCTCAAGAGTACTGGTTGCAAACCTTTCATATACCTCTTCCAAAACATCTTCCTATACCAAAAGTGTTAACACCTTCAAAATTTACTTCTTGCTCAAAATCTAACAACTCTTGTAATTTTTTTCCATACATTATTTAATCAAATGAAAACAATACAAATAAAGACATCTTTCTCACATTAACAGTTCATTGAATTTTATTAAACTTATTGTACCATAAAGTACGTTCCAAAAACATCTAGAAACCTAGAGCTTTATTACCTTTTATTGGAAGTTTGTATAAAGGTTTGTTTCGGACAGCAACAATCGAAGATGTAAATATTTTATCATCGCACATTAATGCCCTTCTGAGAAATTTTCTTAGAATGGCACATGTTCTGCAGCAACATGGTGAACATTTATCTTCCGATATGGCAATGGTAGATAAGAGAATGAATACTTTGCATGCTGGGATAGCCAATAATTTTAGAGCAATTTCTCTTTTGACAAAATCATCTAGGAAAGACATGAACAATTTAGATAGTCATCTTTTTACAGTGGTTACTCTTAGATGGATTTCGGCTATAATTCTAGATTTATTATTTGACCTTGTATGATACCATTTTCTCTTTAGAAATTACATATACATTTTAAATTGGAGCTCAACTGATGAAGTTTAATTGACAGAAACGATCGTCTTGAACATTATTTTGTTTTGAATATTTAGAACAGATTAATACTTCTCATATTCTTATTAACCAAGTGGATCAAGCGAGTAAACTAAGATAAAGTTTTAATAAGTTTCAATCTTCTATTCTTACTTTATTACAAGGTAAAATTACACCACTTCTGTTACCGAAAAATGTACTTGGGAAGGCATTACATGGAATTCATGGAATCCTAGGTAGGAAATAGAGTAAGTTTTATTTATCAGAACTGAATGAAAATTGGTATTATTAAAATGCCAAATTTCTTTACTATCGTCATGGTTCTTCTATCTATCTTACTGTTAAATTTCCAATCTCATCGCTTGAAGAACCTATGCAATTATATGAAATTTTGCATTTTACGGTACCCATTAACATCACTTCTAATCATGCAACCAGACTCACAAATTTACTAAATTTTTTCGTAGTCACTTCTCATCGGCAATATTATATAACACTAACAGCAGACGATTTAGCACCTTTTCAAAGAGAAAATGGCTTTTAGTGTTATTTTAACAAAGCTCTTATTCCAATTACGGAACCAACTTGTGTCATGGCATTATTTACAAACAATAAGAAATGAATTAAGTAATTTTGTCATTTTAGGTTTTTCCAAACCTTATAGAAAGTAGATATAGAAAAACTGTCACAAACTTCCGTTTTAGTTTACAACAGTTGGAATATTGATTTGAATTGTCTAAATCAGCAAAGAATTTGACAGGTTGTAGTTTTTATGTTTTAAAGGTTCCTTGTAGATGTTCCTTATCGACAAAAGAATTATATTATTCACCGAAACTTTTAGATTGTCATAAATCTGTTTGAAATATTACACAAGATATCATTTGATGATCTTTTTATTACTTTTGTTGTTTTATCACGAATTCTTTGAAATTGATTTTTGCCTCTTTATGTTTAAAATATGCAGTGTTTTCGTTTAAATCTCTTATTTCTTAAATTAATTTAAGTATATGATTTCTTTCATACTTCACAATTCTGTCTTATTATTTTTCTCAGTGTAGCAAAACAAAAAACAAAAAACAAAAAGACCAAAACAAAATAACTAAAAAATTCAACATAGTAATATTCATTTCTATTAAACGAATTATTTTGGTCAAAATAATTTTTGTATTTGCTAACTCTGATAATCGGCCATGATGCTACATTAGCACGGGTTGTATATTTTTGTTTTAGAAAGTTTATTTTTCTTATATTAAATTTGTTTACACGCATAGCAATATCATTACTTATTATTATGTACAAGAACTATTATTTATTAACTAATTCACAATAAAATTATCTTGATTATTTTTATTCCACGATTTGGTCGGTCTTTAAAACTTAATTGTTTTATTGTGATTTTTTTCTTCTCTACGTGAAGTTGTTTTTCACTTCTTATTTTATGACATAAATATTGAAATAGGTTTCACAGGTGTCGCCATTGTTTAGTTTTTCTTGATGTGTATTTTATTGTATGCTGAGTTATTGAACTTAATATATTATGATGCACTTTCACTTTCACTACAGTATTCGAAGTAATAAAACGTAAATTTAATATTTACTTTTGTTCTTCTTTCAACCATCAGGTGCACGATAAAGCCATATTGGACTGCATCGTCGGAGAAAAAAAAACTTAAAATCGAAATTTAAAGCCACAGCTTGGCATAGATTTCCACATTCATTCCCTGCATACCTTTATTCAAGCTTATACGCATGTGATATATCAACCTACAAAGTGATTTGGAGGTTGATATAACGATTGAACAAGAACAGGAAGTATGAATAAGCCAATCAACATCTAGAGGATAAGACAGTTATATAATAAATAACGTGGGAGTTTAACATACAAGTAAATTAACATTTCAATAGGTTTTAACCTTTTGTATATTGTGTCGAAAAAGATGCATAGAGAATATTTGACAATTGTTTTTGAATGATATACGCACTCGTGTAAAATATGTATTCTCCTGCTTCACGAGATGTAATAAACATGTTATTCAAAAACCATTGTCAAATATTCTATTTATTACATTTTCCAGATAAGTTTCGTTAGGCCCTAGATATCCCCAATGTTCTGTACACGCAAGGCTAGGCCTATTATACGGCTTGTGAAATATAAACAAACCACGTTTTGACACAAGGGGCTCAAAAATCGTATTAGAGCGTGATATGCTCAGTGGAAAGGAGCCTGGAGGAAAATATAAGGCTCTAAAAAGATTTTCATGGTTTTGATTGAATATGAAATACATCACTTCATGCCTCAAAAAACATGCCAAAGTTATCGATAGACCTGGACAGCAAACGTGCTTCGAAGTTCGTCCAATGCGATGTTCATTTTCTGTACTGACTAGTACTGTATCTCCAGTGTCACTGAATCTTTTTATAAACGTTTGAACTGTTGACCTAGCTAGTGGATACATTAAACGTTTCCACTGCCTTTCGACCACTTAAACTCACCCCACCTAAACAAAATATTGCCTGCTTTTTAGTCAAGACAGAATAAGTCTGTGCTGGGCCATTTTGTTTAGCTTCGACATGGCGTTATAAATAGTGTCCTTTACTAATTTTTAATTTGTAATAAATCAAAATTTTGTATATATATATATATGGTGCAGCAGTTCCCAGCTGTCGAATCCAGTGTTCTTCCCGTTTTCGTCGTATAAAGACACGAATTCTTGTATAAACACGTATCTAACGAGGATAGACGGTGGGTCAAATCAGTTAGATGTTTATTTTTATTTCTAAATATATCAATAATGCCAAATATTCGTGATTTTTAAATTATGTTCGAGTAATCGAGTAATGCTATTACTATTCGTGAGTAATCGAGTAATGCTATTACTATTCGCGAGTAATTGAGTAATGCTATTGCTATTTGCGAGTAATCTAATAATGCCATTACTTTTCGGTAATCGGACCATCCGACGAGTACACGGTTACTCGTTGACAACAATATATATATATATATATATATATATATATATATATATATATATATATATATATATATATATATATATATATATATATTGGCTTAAATTTAAATTAGAAACTCAGAGATTATTTAGTATCAACATGGTATTTCTAATTTAAAACGTCCATGCATTGCTAAATGAATTCTTCTGTGTATCTAACTTTAACCATTATATATATACTAGTCAGTCAAATATATATATATATATATATATATATATATATATATATATATATGTGTGTGTGTGTGTGTGTGTGTGTGTGTGTGTGTGTGTGTGTGTGTGTGTATAAATCACTAGTCAAGTGTGTGATAAAAATTAAACTTTATTTAAAAATCGTATTGACATTTTCAAAATAAAACACCAAATTTCACAATGAATGTAAGAAATTGTCTTTAAAACTCTTGAACTGTAGGTTCTCGATTATCTTTACATAAATGGCAATAATTTGTTCACTGGAGGCTGGACATCCTGTTGATAAAACAAACAGAGGAAATATTAAAATAAACAATTTGCTGAGAGGATTTCATTCAAAGACGTTTCGTAAATTTAAAGGTCAAACTGATTAGCTTAATTGCAATTATCATATTTCACTATAAGATATGTGTAAATTTGTCTTCGATTGTTGTTGATAGGTCGCATACATGGAAGTGACCAGGAGTTACATCTCCTGTTTGAACTTTTGAACGATTTGATACAAGTCTCACTGCAAGATGGCTTTCTCTGCACCTTCTGTTACTTTAGAATTTTCTACAGGCTTTGTCAAATAGTTTATATGATGTTTATTACCTGTCCTACGGTTTACATCTTATATGAGCTAAGGAAGAAGTAAAGTATTTGGAGAGAAATTTACCTTGTTACAAATATCCGGTGGTGTAAAAATAGATGGGTCTTGGATCCCGTCTCTGATTGCAGAAAATCCTAAAACCTTCATGTAGGAGGCTGCAAATATATACATTTGGTGAACAAAGCTATGAATAAATATTTAAATTTTAAATGTGGATACACGATTGTTTCATCATTAGGTTCGCCAATTTTATTTTCACATACATTGTTATTTTACTATGTGTAGTTAACGGGCAATAATCTTCGTCCCTGAACATGGCGACAGTAACACAAGGCATTGTAAGTCTCAAACGAGTGTCAATGCTTCACACTATCTGTAAATATTGTAAACACAATAACAAAGTTATGGTTCAAAAAAGGAATCCAAAACAAATGCCCCAGACTATCCTTTCTGTCAATAATACTTTCTCAGACTCAGAATTGAAAATATATGTCGAATCCCGAAATAGAAAGTGGTAACATACAAGGCCAAAAATGACTTCATGTATTCCCTAATCCGTTTACGAGTGACTACTGTATAAAGATAGTTAGTTTAAATTCGAGGAGCTTGTTAAGGAACAGTCTCTATCTATTAAAGACAAACTTTGAGTTTGTCCGGATTCACAAATAAGGTTTCCATTAATGGAAAAACACCAGCTTTGTTTACAACATGGGCGCAGACATTTTGGACACCCAAAGTTGTGCGGAGGGTAAAATGAGCCCAGTGATCTGATTGGTCATTAAATGAAAAAATAGTTTTGCCATTAATAAGTGAAATAAAGGTGATAAAAAAGATACATGAATATTGGTAGTACTTTGGAAATTATAGGGTTGACGGTTGAAAATTTAACAGGAGGGGTCATATGAGAATAGATATTTTCCTTTGGTGCGGAATACTACGAGTTGTAAACAAGTGAAAACTTGAAGTGAAAATGCAACGGCAACCTATACTTTTGATTGCATATTTTGTTATCAAAAATATTGATCTTTCAGCACAGGGTACTAATTTGACCCAGATTTAATAAACATGGGAGTGACAGTGACCTGAAGTTTTGTAAATTAGCATTGAGGCCTATGGAAAAATATTTGGTGGTGTCTGTCCTATAGGGTCGAACCTATACATCTGTTTAGATAGTTATATACGAGTCATGTATGTTTCCACAATTAAACTGCTTGTTATGTATGTGCAGTACTTGATGACTTATTTTGATGAAATGAAACTCGGAAGATAAATTATTTTCACCGACAAAGATGTTTTTGACGCATATGTTTAATCCTAACTAATCCTAGATTCTGATTTGCTACGCAATCCAGTCTGAGAATATTATAAGATTTGAGTGAATCCTAAACGTTCTATAGTCCTAGGCGCCATGTGGGACAGATTCATTTTGTCCACAAAATCCATTTTTATGTGTATAAACTTTAAAGTTCACAACAAACGCTATATACAACTTTTTAAAAATTGTTAGTTTATGATGCATAAATGAATTTGTCGAAAATTTGAAGTCAATCCGATGTCTTGTTCCCGAGATATTTAGCAAAATGTAACTGAATCCCGTTTGTAAACCTTTCAAATTCTCGCGAAGGGCTTTAGGTCCGCTATTTCATCAAAGGAAGAGGTCAGGCACTATAGAGTGTGAAAGCCATTAGCCTACAGTGTTACGAGTACAGCGAAATAGCAAATTGGCGGATTATTTAAAACGGTGCGTTGTAGCGAGGTACGGAAATACATTTAAACAGGTCTCGCTATTCATTAATTCCCAAAAGACAAAAAGATAACTTAAAGTGCACCCAAGTGCTATATACAACTTTAAAAAAAATTTTCTTTCATGGTGCATAAATGCATTTGTCGAAAATTTGAAGTCGATCCAATGTCTAGTTCCGGAGATATAAGCTTTTTTTTAACCTGCGGGAAATCCAATCAAGAGAAAAATCTGAAAACTTCTGATATCCGAGAAGTCATTAAGGGAACACCCGGTAAATAACCATTGGCTGGCATAGAGCAAGTGAGCAAGTTTTCTAGTTCAGAATCCAGTTTGGAAGATGATTTTTATACTCAAATTTTATACTAAATTAACATTCAAAACCTATATGGTTATGAATGAATCTCTCTCTCTCTCTCTCTCTCTCTCTCTCTCTCTCTCTCTCTCTCTCTCTCTCTCTCTCTCTCTCTCTCTCTCTCTCTCTCTCTCTCTCTCTCTCTCTCATAATAAACAGTTATATATCACATCACTTACTAACAACAGCAATATGTAAAGCTAATATTAGCTTTATATATCGCTGCTAACAAAAACAGATACACATTTACTGTGTGATAATTTTTAATCTTTTAATTTTTGTGAATTGTTTAAGATAATTTTTTTTTTTAAAAAAATAACAGGATAGAAATGTAATAGTAAACTAAATAAAATACAAATTGAACCTAAAACAAGGAAATTCAGGAAGAAAAACAAATACTTTTGGGTGTTTTATAAATTAATTTATAAATTAATTAATTTATTTATCCTTTTATTTTTCTATTTATTTATTTATCTCTTTTTTATATAATTTATTTCGGTACATTGAAAATAATGTGTTAGAAAATGCGATAATCCACTGCCACTGCTTAAACATTTCCCTTCATAAGCTACATCTGAAACCGGACAGATATGAAAATCAGCACGTAATAATTTTACGAATCTAGTCCTCAACTGTCTTTAAGTTTTATCTTTTTGAAATTTGTAAACTGCGGGATCTGCAGTTTAGATGCAATTCCCTACTTCACTACAATGCACCGATTAACCAAGACTGTTTTAAATATTCTGCCGATATGTTATCTCGCTATACTCGCTATACTTTAGGCTAATGGCTCGCGAGAATTTTAAAGGTTAGATTCATTTACTTTTTGCTACATATCTCGGGAACGAGACATCGGATTGACGTCAGATTTTCGACAAATGCATTTATGCATAATAAACTAGCAATGTTGTATATAGCGTTTGGGGTGCACTTTAATATACGCCCGTTCGGAAGTCCTATTGATAATAAGTTTATTTATCAATGTCTGCTATTCTAAATCTAACGTTTTATTCCAAGTTTCGCCTCACTGTAATTTATTCCCGACATCAATGGGGATTAAAAGATGTAAGTGCCGAAATGACAACATCTGAGAACTTATGTTTACAGGGTATTGTACACAACAGTCAAGTAGTTTGGAAACAACGGGTGCAAGTATTTCGATACACAATGGTGATTATAAAGGTATATTTAGCACATACTTCTCCGCTGAATTAATTATATTTATTGTAAATGAAACACCTAACATCTCGTAATTATCATGAGAATCTCTTCATCGTCACTTCAGGATTGAGTATAAAATTCATCTTCCAAACTGGATTCTGAACTAGAAAACTTGCCCACTTTCTCTATACCCGTCAATGGCTATTGTACCGGGTGTTGCTTGGGTGACGTCACGGCCATTAGAAGTTTTCAGATTTTTCGCTTGATTGGATTTCCCACAGGTAAAAGAAACCCCAACTTCGTCGGCTTATATGTCCGAAACGAGATGTCGGATCGACTTAAAATTTTCGACAAATGCATTTTTGTATCATGAACTAACAATTTTGGAAAAGTATAAAAATGTATCCTTCAGACTCTTACTCCACCTACTGGAAAAACCGTTTTACAATATTTGTACATTTCTTGTGCAATACTAAATAAGCATCTACCCTGAAACTGAGTGTTTGTCAAAAGTTCTCAATGAATGATAATAAATAAATTGACATACCACCGTTGGCATTTCCGGTTAACAATGCACCCATTGGAAGGCATTCGTTAGCTGATACCTGGACAGACTGAGTCTCCCCGTCCACAACGAATTGATAATTTTTTGTGGTAATGGATTCATGTGGTGGTCCGATAACAATTGTTCCAAAGTCTTGTGCATCAGCTATGAGGGCGAAATTATAATTACTCAAAAGTTAAATCACTGCAACACATGGAAATCTTATACTTGATCTTTTTTCAAATGTTTCATTTTTCCACATAAAGAGCAAACTCATAATTCTAATGTTTGTTTCAATTCTATCAGACAACATCATTAATTTAAAAAATGCTATTTGTGTATAAAAATATACAACGCTTTATAGTTTAAGACGTTTTACTTTATATTCATATTTACATATAGGAGGAGAGAGCCAGATATACATTGTACTGTTCACTGCATTATAAAATGTATTTAGAAAAAGGCGACAAGATCGCCGTGAGAATGAAATCAAATACGCACCTGGAATGCATTTTTTCTGGAAACCGCCGGCGAGAGATGCTTTATTGCAGACATTATTGATGATTGTATATTGCATGCCCTGGAAAAAAATATAGAATATCATTATGTAGTGACACTCTAGCCATAATATATATAAAAAGACATCTAAATCTTTCCATATTCTTATTTATACCATTACATAAAGAGAAGCGCGTTACATCGAATTTCAAAATATAAATATTGATGATGAAAGTACACATTAAGTTGTTCCATTATATACGTTGGTGTGGACACAAGTGTCAGTACATACCGTACTAAAGTCCTGGATGGTAAATGACTGTTGGACTTTCTGCATTATATACATTGTACTATTCACGGCAATCTTCTTATTTACAGCATCGTAATAATATCGCATTTGTCCCTGAAATAATAATAAAACGTGAAGATCACGTTTGATATCGATAGAATGGTACTAATGACTCGTAGTAATCCTCTCACCTTATTAAATATCCTTGCAAATATCAATTCAAGAGAGAGAGAGAGAGAGAGAGAGAGAGAGAGAGAGAGAGAGAGAGAGAGAGAGAGAGAGAGAGAGCACTAGTAACAAGGATGAATTTGATTTCATATCTGAAAATCGACAAAAACTAAATCAAGTTTGTGTCCTGTTTAGACACACTTTTAGATAGATTTACTGGATGATAAAAGCATCATAAGTATGACCAAAGATTGAACAAAATGAGATAAAATTATGACGTTACTGCGTTGCTTCCGAAATGTCCGTCTTTCGCATAGCCTTCCTGTGTTCCGATTGTTGCTTCGTATTGGTCTGGTGTGCAACACCCCGCTGCTGCATAGTGCACAAGACACACTGCTACAAGAAAGTATAAGACGGCCATCTTCACTGTCAGCTGGCTAATATTAATGTTTAGTATGATCTTCCCTGCTTATATACTCGTTCATGATTATTTCGAAATGTAGAGATTATTTACAAACAGATAAGCTCAACATTTACCCTCTGCATTTTATCGTTGCTAAATTGTTTGTGTGTCAAGATAATGTCTGAATATTAAAATAGGTCGATATCAAACAAGTGCATTCAAAAACTGGCGTAAAGTATTATTGAATTTAAAAAAAAAACAACAAATATGATACTCAATAATAAATCTGACAAAAATCAATGGATGATATTACTAATTTAACTCCCTCGGCCAGTTTTTCACTGCCACTGGACAACAGTAATGACCTATTAGTGACCAAAGGAGATTAAAATTCATTATAAAAACTGCAATCTCATACTTTAACTGTGATTTCTGTAACCTTTGTAATTTTGAAGACAAAAAACATATATTTGCTTTATTTCCACATCTGATGTACAATAAACGTTTAGGAAAAATTATTTCAAAACTAGTTATATATGCTAAAAAGATGTATTTCTATCTCAGGTAGAAATGTCATTGCGATAAATATCGTAATAATTATAATTTATTCCTGTAAAAAAAACAAACATTCATTGAAATGATGAATGCATTTTAATATCGATATACAGTGATACTTGTATATAAAGACCCCATAGGGACTCAACAAACCTGGTCTTTATATGCAGGTGGACTTTATATAGAGGTTTATTTATACACACATGGTCTTTTTGACCAAGTGGTCGCTAAAGCAGGTTTTGCTGGCTGGTGTTAATGAGTCGTAATAATCTATGATAAGTACATACACTAGAGAAATTAAGATAGATCGATTAAAAAGTCAAAGTACTATTGCACAATACACGAAAAAGAAAAGCTGATGTAAAGAGAATCCATATAAAGTAAATATCCCAAGAAATTAACTACATATGGACTTACAAAATAAACTGTTATGAAAATAATGAAATCATAGCTAAATATATCAATAAATAGAGACCACACGACGAGAGCTAGTCCAAAGCTGCTGAAGAAATTTTGTTGATTTGAATTCGAAAAGTGCTGCTCTTGTGAAATCTGTTATCCAAATGTGTTTGTCAAACTTTCTAAAGTGTTCAAGGGTTTTGAATAACAACAATTTGTCAGTAACCTACTAACAAAGTCTACAACCTAAAGGGTATTTTGTGCCAAACATTTCAAATCATGCAATGGCCTTGGCCTTTCTTTCGTCGACGTTGAAAATTTACACAAATCTTCTTCGGACCATTTACTACAAATTATCAAGGAGATGTGTATCACCGAATTATGACCTTGAATTTTCCTCCGTAACCTTGATTTAGTGATAATAAACCTTTTAATAAAGTTTCCGGAGATGTTCCCCTAAGTATTAATGTTGTCAAAATTATCTTTATTATTATTATTATTATTATTATTATTGTCGTTGTCGTTGTTTTTGTTATTGTTGTTGTTCCCAGGAAATCGAGAATATTGGTTTTTGGTCCGTTTTTGTCAGTTTGTCCGTTTGAATCCTTTTCCGTCCTATAATTTCTAGATATTAAATACATTTAGTATGTTACTTTATATATTTAAGATCAAGATTGAGTTCGATTGTTGCAATATAATCCATAGTTTTGGGACTCTAAAATTGCATTAATGACTTAGCTCTCAACTTCAATATTTCTTAAACACATTTTGCTATCATCATCAGCAGCAACAGCAATGATATTTCTACTAATTTTGAACGCAACATAAAATATTAATTGAGTTACTGAAATATCATAAATGCTCTGGGAAATTCATTTTTAAGTTATCACTGATGAAAATAGTTCAAGGATTAGAAATAAACGCAGGTAAACAGGCGACAGAGTGCTAAATAGGCTGAGTGTAAGTCATATTGTGTATCAACGCTATTTCGCAATGTCAACGTATGATTATTAATTTTGCAATGCACATACGACAATGAGTCACTATCTGTATTTCGGACTGCATGTCTCCGAATGAAATGACCTGATTGAATTATTCAATACAAATTCCTGTTATTTACAGGCAAATCTGTTTGTCTGTGTGTCAACTTGCGCAACGACGGGAACAAGGTATACATTGCAGCAGAAGATAATGCGATATACTTTTAATATATACTTTTAAACAGTATTCAAGATAAATTATATCTCTCTTCAAATAAATTGATCGAAACTTTCTGTACATTTCGGTAATGCACTAACAAAATTTAAATGATCACTTGCCTATAAATATATATTATGTTGCATTTCCTATTGGGTTCCATATTAAATCTCCTCGCTAGTGGTCATATTGGATGTATGGTTTCAATATATTCTGCAGTTCTCTGGAAGAAGTTAATGTATTTTCTTTAGGTTCCTTTATTAAACTACGTACCCCGCTGTTGGTCATCTTGGATGACAGGTCCACGCCAAAGTAATAACTCTTGATCTGCACCTTGTAAGGAACATTGGTGAAATGTTTAATCAATCCATTGATTGGTTCTCTAGAAGTTCAAACTGTAAAATGCTGAAGGCCCGATGGACGACAGACTAAAAGTGATGACAAACGCTTACCTGATTCAAAGCTAAAAAAGTTAACAATTAAAAATGTACTACATTTTTGTAAGGAAACATTTCGCATGCCCAAGTTTATTTTCATTTTGTAAAGCATCATAAACAGGTTCTTGAAACAGTTTTGAAAATATTATAGGAAAACAAATGTGCTAATGTTTACAAAAGAGCTTTATCACGAATATAAAAAATTTGGAAGCTTTTTAATTGATATTTGATTAATATCAACTAGAAAGAATTATTTCATTTTCCAGAAGTATTCTTCTTAATACGTTAGAAAAATAAGGGACAATATGCAAATTATATAAAAATAATTTTAAAGAAATATTTTGGGGAATTTTAAAACCGTTAAAGGGATTTACTAATTCGAGCAAAGTGAATGAGACGCATGACCTTCAACAACTCAACTTGAATATAGACAGAGTAAATTTATGATATGTTTTATCTGTTCAGCTGATCATGACTCTAATGCATGTCACCAGGATAACGGTGATTTCGAAATCGTTTTTTTTTTTTCTATTTGTACGTTCTGATAAGATTTACGAATTTGTCAATTTAAAGTCAGGATGGACAATAAAATACAATAAATTTAATATAAATATTGCTTTTAATATTGAAATTACACGAATTAATAAAAATTGATGAAAACAGTTTACATGATTTAATACCTATTAAAATATGAACGAAAAGATTTATTTTACAATAGATTATATTATCATGTATATAATAAAAATCTTAGATACCAAAGTATAAATCTTTAGGATGCCCAGGACACAGATACAAATCTGGTAAAAATGGAAAAACACGGACCTCTGGAAACTAAGAGGTGGGATCTGGTGCCATCGAGGAGTAAGCACCCCCGTCGATCGATCACACCCGCCGTGAGTCCACAGTCAAGTCCAAATGAAATACGTGAGGAACGAATCAGCGTTACAGTTGGTACAGACGTCTCAACAACCGCCAACGGAAAAGCAATTCAAAATTTTACTAAGTGAAACAGAGTAATTGCAAATAAGATTTATACTGACATCAAACACGGTTTTCGATATCCCTGTGTCAATAATTTGTCAGTGAGTACTTAACATCTGTGTATGAAATGTTATATGTTGAACACGCTCGGGAATATCGGATCATTTGTGAAATATAAACTCCATATCCGGGTGACTGTGGGATATTACTACGTAAATGTGGAAAATTTACGATGGGAAAGCTGAAGTCAACGCGTTTGTCCTATAGCTTAGTTGACAATTTCCAGTCTGTGTCTGCAGTAAGTACAATGTCGAAGTATGAAGCGCGTGTGCTTAATTCTGTTGTATCTTTAATTTATTGTTCGCTGGGATACATCGCATAGACATATGTATGAAAATTGTCATTATTAATTGACGTCGTCGATATATCTTATGTCAAATGAAAAGACACTGCTTGCTTTCTCTTCTTTTGATTCAGCAGTTTCTGAATGGAATCTGCTTCATATGAAATAAAGGAACAGGTCCACCAATAAAGAAGCACAATTGGTTCCCACGGGAATGCCGACAATTTGTTGAAAACCCACGTATCCGAACATTACAAATATATTGTCTATTAGAAATTACAGCATCTTTCTATATCAGATTCAGTTTATTTATGTGTAGAATTTGAGTGGTTTTGGACTAAGTAAGTATCACGATAACCAATCACTAGATATTTAAATTTACGGGTACCACATTTAGCGAAAAAAAAAAACCAGTTGTCTATGATGATAAAAAGTCTCTTATAATTTTTCATGTGAAATTGTTATGTAAAGAGTAGCAAAGCCGTATGTTTTGATACTGTGAATTTGAGAAAAATTCTCTAAAAGAGACTTCAAATTTTCTAAAAGATGTTTCGAATTTTTAACTATCCATATATGATTTACACATCTTCTGGATTAAGCAACTGTAAAGGATTGCTTAAGTTTCTCCTAACGGTTGTCACTATCTTGGTAAGGAGTAATGATTAAGGTTTGGTAGAACATTTGCTGGATCCTGCTATATACCTTTGCTTATATGGGGTTTTGTGAAGTTTAGGTATTCAATATAAATATGGTAGCTCAAAATCGGTATGGTTCTAGGTACATCAAAAGAGTGTAATACGGACACGTGATTTTAAAGGATCTCGTCCTTTGAAAGTGGGCTACGTGTGTATGTATAATCACCAGCATTCGTATTAAACCCTTGTTCTAATAAACAATTAGAGTAATGTGCTTTACAAAAAAAAATTATTTGAGGCTTTGTCTGTTGGGACCAGTATATATTGCTCATGTAATCTATCAAACTCGGTTACCTTTTCAAAACGATATTAGATTTGAGCAATATCTCATCATTTAACAAATCAAATGTAATTGCTCCATCTCGTAAGTGAAACACGTCTTTCCTGACGTGGATTACCTACTATCTTCTCGGATACATTGCAACGGGTTATCCTTCATTACTAAAGTGTGATCGCCACCATATAGGTAAAAAACTGTTGAGTTTGACGTAAAACGTATGTCAGAACTATCTAAACATAATGTAAAATCCAGTTGTGTTTTATGTACATCTAACACAATCACCTTACACCAGGATCAGGTAAATTGTAAAATAATTTCTTTTTATTGCTGTTCTAAACTAGTCCTGTCCAAAATCGTTCAACATGGATTAAAAATTACTTAAAATGAAAGGGGAAATGAAAATACATAATAGATAAATATTTTGAATTGACACAGATTTTAAATTGTGGTTTAGATTATTTTGATACAGTTCAACGCATTTGTACAAATACATTCTGGTTTAATGTTTTGAAATATCTGGTCAATAAGTGTATATGTATTACAAAACAACACATCTCCATTACAGTTATCCAAATGGTATCAATATCATAAATATAATACTAAAGATATAATGCTCAAGACGATCGTTTCTGTCAAGAAGACTTAAGCAGTGAGTTCCAATTGTATTGTATTTTATATAAATTATACCACTTCAGCTCCAAAACCACTTTCGTTTCAAACTAGAATTAATCAAAGAATATTCGGGACATATTGCCATCTCCATAAATTATTCGATACTGATAAATATTTTTCGTTTTGAAAAAAAAGACAAAGAAACAATTGAGAATCCATTTTGGGAGTGCTGAAATGTTCAAATGTTCTTCTGAATAATTTCCTTAATAACTTTGGCAATTATATTCATAAATCAAATAGGGCTAAAAATAGTATATTACCATTAATATACAAAATATTGTAATCTTGAAAGAAAGTTGAACAAATGCAAACACACATTTTCAGGGTTAAATATTTACTTGAAACATAATTACCAAATCATCTATAATCCCTTACTCGCCAAAGTCTTGGCATCTCATAAATCAATCATTATGAAATGACAACAGAATATATATATATATATATATATATATATATATATATATATATATATATATATATATATATATATATATATATATATATATATATATAAAGTCAATTATCAAACCTATTAAAATAGATCATCCAAACAACCAGATAAAAAAAATGAAAATAATCATTCTAGATACTTTCACTATTTTGCACACTCCCCAACCATAATTCCAATACCCTAAAACCATACCCGTACTTATTACACCTTTATCAACTGCTAACCCATTTCTTTCCATTTTACCCAGTACTAATATATAGAATTTATAATAATAATTTAGAATTTAGAGTCCATCACACTGGATAATGATAATGTATCCTAATTATGATTACTTTGTTTATTGTAACTGACTGCAAGGCCCCAACCTAGGCAGATTTCAAAATGTCATATTTACTAGTCTAGGTAATAAAATCTTTCTTTTCATTATTAGGGGATGGGTGCTGTGGTCAGGTTGTCAACAACTGCCGTAACACACAACCTCCGTTATAAAAGTCAAATTACAAAGACTTGTGACATTCTTCACTGATGAAGTCTTATTGACTGAAACGATCGTCTTGAGTATTTATTATTGTATTATTTGCTATATTTATATACAAAATATTATTGTTCATTTTAATTTTTAACTATTTTCGTCGTAGAATTTTTTTGCTATATTTTGATGTTTGTTTTACGTCACACTGAACTATTTATATGATGGTGGCCAGTTTTTAATGGAGGGGAGATAATCCAGTTACAGTGTACCCAGGGAGAGTTTAACAGCCTTTCGCAAGTAAACTGGCAAACTTTCTCACCAAATCAGCTTCAAGAGGTTCCAATAAGACTCGAACCTGTGCTGACCAGAAGTGAGAGACTTCATGCTTCAATGCGCTATGTTCTATATATTCGGCTACGGAGGTCCTTCGTTATAGCGAAAGAAGTGTTAATTACGAAAGTACGAAGCATTCATTTATATTGCGTGTTAAAAATTTGTTTTTACTGTGAGTACCAACTTACAGCTAATGTAATCGGAGGTCAGAAGATGTTTACACTTCCAAGGTATTTTATCCCAGAGGTTTGTGTTTGATCATTATCCACGTTTGTCCTTGTATATCTTATTCTGATAACAAGATTTTCCGTACATCATATACAACAATCAATCGTCCGTACATCAAATACAACATTCAATCTAATTGTATCCTTACATTTAAAGGTATAATGTTCTGCTAAGGTTTTTCGACAAGTGACCCCATTGAACACTCGGGTCCAATTACTCAATTCCCAGTTGACATACGAAACGTTTCTGCAATATGATTGTTGTGATGTCCATCAAGACACAATTAAAATATTATGCCAAACTCTGCGTCCAATTCTCTGTGGTCTAAAGGCAAAGCTTTTGGGTTTGGGTAATCTCAAACCGAATATTTCAAAACACCTGACTGACCCTTTGTTAAGTGCTTGGCAAACGAAGTGAAAGTCAAGAGACCGAGATTCCGTATCAACGTAGACATGTCGTGCAGAACCCGAAGTAAACTGAAATGCGTCTATAGTTTAAATAAGCATTTGAGGCACTTGGCATGCTTCTGTTACAATATGAAAAAGTCCTTGCCAGAAGTAAATTAAACCGGAAGCGAGCCAACAAAACACACAAAAAAGAAACCGAAATGTTAATGAATTTGCTAACATTACACATGCTCAACTTTCGATGTTCGATTTGATTTTTTTAAAATTTATCCGAGATTTTCGAAATACGGAATATTTGATCACTTCATCCTTAAAATGTATAATTTAACGTGGTCTGTAAATTGGAATAATATGTGAATTATATCTTGTGTATACAAGACCTATAAGGAGACCAAATGATCAGTATAAACAATATACGCTTTCACGAATGATAATTGCTGAATTTGGATTAAATTTAAAAAGTATTTTTTGCTTGTTTCGTTGCTATTGTCCGATTCACATAAGATGACGGGGCGCAGTAGTCTTTTGAGTATCGTATGTATCATTATATTCACATATATAGACAATTTGCACGGGAAAAACGTTTTGTTCATCACTGGATACCCTCTTATGAATTGTGACACGATTACTCCAGTCAGTGTAATTTTGATGTTATACTTTCTTTCATAAAATTGAAACTCGCCTAGGTCAGGAAAGGGTTTGCAAGATTCCATCCCGCCAGGTTACATTGATTTTACTATGAATTTGATGAAAAGTATTCCATATCTGAAGACGACACCAGCTATACGTGAATTGCCGGAAATTTTGACCTGTGCTAATACAATGAAGTTAGGGTTTATAACTTGCCATGTCTGCGGTAGTACGAGATCATGACGCACATTTTCGACAATTCTGAAAGGTATGTACTACTTATGACGCAGTCTAAAAGAAATGTGATTCCAAAGTGGTGAAAAAATGGAACATAGTTCATTTTTAGGGGTTTAATTGATAAATATAAAAATCTAAGATGCCAAAGTATAAATCTTTAGGATGTCCAGGATATAGATACAAATCTAGTAAAAATGAAAAACAAGGACCTATGGAAATCAAGAGGTGGCATCAGGTGCCATAGAGGAGTGGGCATCCCCTGTCGACCGGTCACACACGCCACGAGTCCAGTCAAATTCAAATGAAATAGGTGAGGAAAGAATCCTCCTCACAACTGGCACAGACGTCTCAACATTAGCTGTCGATCAAACAACTCAACATTTCACATAGTGAAACAGAGTAATTGCAAACAAGACTATTATACCCACTGTAAATTTTTTGGAACGTTGATATCAAACGCGGTTTTCGACATTCTTGTCAACAATTTGTCAGTGAGTAGTTTACCTCCGTTTATGAAATGTTGAAATAATTATTGAACTTTGCAGCAAGATTTTGAAAAAGGAGGAATTCCTCCAAATGAAAGAAAATTCTCATCCCTGTACAGAGCATCGGGACGGAAAAAACTACAATCTTTAAAAATGTATCCCTTTTATGATTCGCAATTGATCTTCGTGTTGTGAAAGTTGTTACAGTTTCGAATATTCATGGGTACTTCTTCATTGTATTTGCCGTATGAACCGTATCTTCCAATGTACGGGTCAAACGCTCAGACTTTGCCATCACTAACATTTTTTACACAATCAGAAGACAAGACACCGATATGTTAATCTACTACGGACATTTTATTACAGCCGCGTGCATTACCAAAACAAATATTAACAAAACAATCTTCCTTCTAAGTGTTCCAAAACTAAAGTGCAAACTGATATGAATTCATCTCCATGCTCATCTAAGAACCGACATTGGTAGTCACTTGAAATATATATGAAATCTATCCACTAAATATTAAGATATGGCTAAATCGTCCTTTACATGGATAGAAAAAAAAAGAATTAAACGAGTGGCTGAAAAACTTTATTATAATAAACAAGCGAAAGTATATAGAAGATTGTAAAAGTTGTAATATGATTGTAAAATTCATGTTCTGAAAATACATTTTAAGCAAGTCTATCAGGGATTCGCATATGATATTACAAATAGTTTTGTACGAAATTGATGTCAAAAATCAGAGATAGGCATAAATAGGACTCTGAAGAGTTTTATTGGCAAAGATTCGTGCATCATTACAAAGTATGGTACGAAATAATTATTTTCAAACATTATATCTTGGCTAACACTATCCAGATAATTATACTTTTCTAATAATCATTGTTTACAGATCCTGGAAGCAAGAATTTTGCGTTTGAACTCTTAAATCTTAAAGAGGAATATTACACCAATTAAGAAATGTCCAAGTATTTTAATATTTTTGTGAAATCCATCTTGTAAATTCTCAATTACGTTTAAATATAGTAAATACTTGAGTGCAACTGAGTTAAATATTCAAGCTCAACTCAAGTAAATACTAAAAAACAACTGAGGTAAATACTCAAGCTCAGTTCAGGCAATGCTTAAAAACAACTCAGAAACATACTCAAGCTCAACTCAGGTATTACTAAACATCATTACTCAGGTGAATACTGAAGCTAAGCTTAAGTAATTCTATAACGCAACTCAGATAAATACTCAAGCACAACTCAAGTAAATATCCAAGCCCAACTCAAGGAAATACTCAATATAATCCATTTTAATCTATTTTAAGATATTTTTCACTCAAAATAAGAATAAGATAATAAAAAAAACAAAACAAAAAAAACTGACAAATATTGACTATTATACTCAAAGTCTGAACATTTGAGTTTTACTCAAATTAGTTTGCATATTTCTTAGCGTGTTGTCAATAGACAACGGTGATTGTCTTCTTTTTTGTGCTCAAGAGGATGTGTAATGTACGGTTAGATTAAAGAATAAAACAAAAAAGTTTTAACGTGCTGACACCTACTGCGACACGGGACCTCGGTTTTTACTCTCTCGTCTGCAGGACAGGAAACCAACCTGTAGCCGGCTGGACTCGAACTCACGACTTCACAATCAGGAATCGAGCGTGCTACCGACTGAGCCAGGCCGGCTCCATAATATGATGGTATGGAAATCCATATAAAGGTATAAGTGTCCCATAGTCTGAATTCACATCACAGTCCCAACAACTGCAAATAATTTCTTACTATAGGTAGATGGATTTATAAAAAAAATTACCACGTGGCATCACATGTTGAGGTCAGATAATGGCTACTAATAACTCACAGATTTAGCATCTAACAGATAAATATAAGGAAGCAAATACGAAATACATAGTATGAAAGAATAAGAAATAGCTAATACTATAAACAAAAAAATATATACAAGCAGTGTTATGTTGGCAGAGTTATACTAAAATAGTTAACTATAATGTCTCTGGATTTTCTGGAAGATGTGTCAATTTGGATTTTCAATGAAATTTGTATTACAATCTGAAAATGTTGAGGGCACTTCTTTGGAAATGGAAAGCATCTTTACTCATCAGCATTCTCTGTAATTAAAACAAAAAGGGAAACAATCAATTAAATAAGAAAAATGAAAATTTATACGTATTGCATGGAACTAATTAAAGCTATTAGTGCTTTGAATAATATATATATATATATATATATATATATATTAGCCGTTTAATATATATATATATTAACCATGTAAACGAGTACTTGTCGGAGCTTCCGATTATCGAATACTAAAATCAGTACTCCATCACTCAAACATAATTTAAGTTAATTTAAAAATCTTTATTTGGCTTTTTTTAATTTTTAGAAATAGAAATGACCGTTAAACTGATTAATGTCATCACACTTTCCTACGTAAGAAATTTCACATGTTTATACAACAATTAGTGTCTTTATATGCGTTTTGCTATATCCAACAGGAGTTATTTATATTTTATATCCGGAAGATATATACATGAAATGAATTGATTTTAGTATTATAATATAGTTTTAAAATGATTTTGTCTTTAATGCCATTATGAGTTATGTTAAGCTTAATTGACCTATCGCCAAGTGTCTGACACATGGCTGTCCATTTGCTTTTTGACGTCATTCAATTGTGATGTCACAATCACACAAGCGTTTGAGGGGCCATTTTGTAACGTCATAATTTAAAAGTTTGCCAAAAGGTGTCGTGTCGGACATTTGGCGAAAAGGTCAATTGCTGGTAAGACTAAGAAAACCTGCCATTTACTCCTGAAATTAAGAAATATAAAAAATCTCAGATACCAAAGTATAAATCAATAGAATGTCCAGGACATAGATACAAATATGGTAAAAATGAACAAACACGGACCTCTGGAAACCAAGAGGTGGGATCAGGTGCCATGGAGGAGAAAGCATCCCCTGTCGACCGGTCACACCCGCCGTGAGTCCACAGTCAAGTCCAATGAAATACGTGAGAAAACAACTTTATGTAATATAGTTATATCATAATATTTCACTGAATAAACCGATATATTGATGAATCCATATAGCGTACTGGGTTCAAAATCCATTTAGATTTGGCTTCATTAAGTGAAAACAAAACATTGAAATATTATCGGGGAGCATATTTCTGAATCTTCTAGAATTGGCTCTTGATCGACTTACGTCCGCTGAATATTTCATTTTTAACATCAATGAAGCTACAAATGTGGTATTTTAGATAACACAAAGAGGCCCTTAATTGTGTAGTGTCAAAAGGCTACAGAATGATCCAATGAACGTTAAGATTAAACATATTTCCGGATATAAGATTAAGTGACTGAGTAACCAATCAGAAAAAAAAACCATTCAGTTAACCGATTAATAGAAATTTACCGATTTCATAACTATATATATATATATATATATATATATATATATATATATATATATATATATATATGTATGTGTGTGTGTGTGTGTGTGTGTGTGTGTGTGTGTGTGTGTGTGTGTGTGTGTGTGTGTGAGTGTGTGTGTGATTTGCAAAACTGTTATTTAACTTTTGATTATGAATCAAGCAGAATTTTTTGTTTGCTACTGAAAAATTAAGGACAATTATGCATATGAGCAATTCAATAAGATTCTGTTATTGCTTTGAGTCTGTATACCTTGTGGTGGCAGTATGTTGGTACATTGAATACAGATGGGTCTTTGATCCCAGTGGTGGTATTCATAAATCCCTCAGTTAACATGTAACCAACTGAAAAGAAATAAAAGATACAGCTAAACCAATACTGGTTTACAAGCTTGAAGCGAATACCATTGATTGTATTTGATCATGAAAGAAAGAAATTGTCTCTGATTAGAGCACCTTGTAGAATATAGGGTAGCGTTAAATTTTTTTCAATGCCCAATCGCCAAAAAAGCAAATACTTTTATGTCTTTGTATTTTCTAGTTTTATAAATCTTCTTTAATTCTACTATACATTTCTTGATACCCACACCCATGATACCTTGCCAAATTCCTGAAATTTTCAGAGATCCGCATTTTCCGACATTAATTATGTTTGAAATTGTCAGTTTTGTTTGCTTGTTTATTGTTGTTTAACGTCCCACTCAAGAATATTTCATTCATATGGAGACGTCACCAAATGTTGGTGAATGGCTTCAAATTTTGGCCAATGCTCGGCACTTACGGCCATTGAGCAGTGAAATATTCTTGAGTGGGACATTTAACAATAATAAACAAACAAACATTACGAGATTCACACCTTTACATGTTGTGCACGTAATTATCTGTGTTTGTATCTTTTTTTGTTGCAGGTACGAGTATGTGTCACTTTTAACTGTTAATCGTCATGCTCAAGACGATCGTTTCTGTCAATAAAATGTGATCAGCTACTTGAAAATTCAGACATTTATTTTACTTGAATTTTTCGGAATTCCATACTTAAAATCTGAAAGTTTAAAAACATTCTACAACATCAGTAGCATATGCTCTCAAGATTAAAGGTTCTAATGGGCACATAATTTTAATTTCATGATTTCTTTTCATTATGGATTTTTATAACTATTATCTATGCTTTCAAATTTGGCACTGTAAATTTAAAAACATTCTACAACATCAGTAGCATATGCTCTCAAGATTAAAGGTTCTAATGGGCACATAATTTTAATTTCATGATTTCTTTTCATTATGGATTTTTATAACTATTATCTATGCTTTCAAATTTGGCACTGTAAATTTTAAAGGACACAAAACAACACGTACCGCCATTTGCCTCCCCACTTTGTAACACGCCGACGAAGAAACAAGTATTGCTGTTATCAGCTGTCAGTGAAATAGAGTAATGAGTTTTTTCTTTCTGAACCATTACTGATTGTACTGGTATGTTAACTTTTGAACCTCCAATGTAATATCTAAAGGCTGAAGATGCTACAATATAAACAAAGTAATTATAAATGAACAATCTTTAACACAATGTATTCATACAGAGACACAAAACATAAAATAAACTATAACACTTATATATTTCCTATCAACACTGGTAAATAAACACCATCAATATCCTTTCCTTTTGTTTTCCCATTCACCTTCCCTTTCAGACAAGCAGACACTACGGATTTAGAGATCACACTTGTACAAACATCATCTAAATGCTGCGTCAGAAATTAATTTACATACATGTGTCCTCTACCCTATGTCTTCTAAGAGTTTTGACATTGATTCGATTCGTTTTTTGTCATTTCTCTGCCTCCGTATCTATAGACCTTTTCGCGATAATTGTCCAAACATGCACGACCGCATTTATCGTAGAAAGGTCTATTATTCGATTTACATGTATGTTGTGTCAGAGCAGTTTGATATTTTGTCAATAAACGGACAAAGTTTTTACTTTCATGGCATTTACAAATGTCCGGTCACAAAACAAGTATAACGATGTCGATTAGACTGACAGAGACAAAGAGATCCTAATTGGGCATATACCTGAATATTTACATCTACCACTCATAAAAAGCTGTAATAATACGCTCTCGGAAATATCACACCGATTAAAACTTCACAATCACCGACCTCACGCAATGAATGTTAACCATAAGTACATGTACTTGATATAATTTATTATATGCAGATTTTCATATTGATACATGTAGCTTACATTGTTAAAATATGTCATCAATTGCACATATATCTTACCAACTTTGTTTGAAAGGAAATAAATATATAGGAATATAATGTGGGTTTATATTTATTTACGAACGGTGGGTGAAAAAGGGTGAGTGACGCGGTTACAAAACTGATTTATACATGTATGTAAACAAACTGAATTTTAAGCTTTCCATGAGTGAGAAAAATAATCAAGTACCACATTTGAGTTCCAGATAGAAAAATATCTGTCTTGGGTGTGATTAATCAATATCCCAACCTTGGCTAATGCCTCGGTTGTGACTTATTGATCCATCCCACCCTCGACTGATATTTTTCTATCTGGAACTCAAAGTGGAGTTAGATTCTATCATTCTAGTACCGACACACATGACCTTGTTTTAGACAATTACTAATGGTGACACATGACCATGTCCATGTCAATAGTTTATAGTGGCACACATGACCCTGATCCAGGCAATCGCTAGCAGTGGCACACATTACCATGTTCATGATGACTACAAGTTGTGACAGACATTACCACGTTCAATATAATTACTAGAACTGACACACATGACCCTGATCCAGGCAATTACTAGCAGTGGCACACATTACCATGTTCATAATAATTACTAGTTCTGATACACATGATCTTATTCATGATATTTACTAGTAGTGGCATACTTAAAACTTGTTGTAGACAATCATTATAGTGGTACACGTGGTCTTTTCTGGGGGATAATGTTTAGCGGAATGCATATCTGTGTTCAAAAACCTAACACCTATGATTTAGATTTACTTATGCCAATGTAAAATCAACGCAAAACCCATTAATATAGATATACAATATCTAAATATATATTTAATATAGATAGACAAAAATTACTTTCATTGAGGACTATGAATTAACGGTCGAAAACGTTTTGTTGAAATTACTCACTATCAAAACACCTGTTTGGAAATTCTCCAAGAGGTTGAGTCCGGCAAGTGTTATTTTGAATCATGTATTGTATTTTCTGCAAAGTAAAAGAATAAAGACATGTGTACGTAAATTTCCATGTTTGGTGTTTAAATATGTTTGATTATGTTAGTTACTAACACGAAGTCTTATTTAGTTTGTATATAGTATACACTCTGTTTTCTATTTTCATGACAATAGCATAAGTAGTAATGAATTTTAAGATCAACTGAGAGTATCATAATTGTTATTTATGTAATCAGACTTAAAGGTATTTAACCTTTTTCAATAAACTACAATATTGTATTGTACATACATTTGTATAATCCTGGATCACTTTCGTTGAAATATGGACGCCATTGTTATATAGGTCAGCCTCTGCGGCTATTTTCCTCTTCATGGCATCAAAATGTAAAACCTCTACACCCTAATATAATGAACATGAATACAAGTCATTTTTGTCAAAGCAAAGATGAAAGCATTAATTGAACTCGTGGTCGAAAATGGCTTCGGGATCTTCCATTAATATTCCGACGCCATTGATTGACTTGCAACTACTAAATATATGGTCCAAAATTATAGATGACAAGAGACCTCATTCAGGTAACGCAATCATGTATAAATTGGACAGAGTAAATGCAGTTTTGTTTTATCCTTTCTAGAATGACCTACAATGTGACGACGATTTCTTACACAATTATTTAAATAACAATATCTTTAATAAACATATATTTTGTTATTTCATATTTGAACTAAAATCTTGTACAATTCTGACTTTGAGATTCGGATTTTCATGATATTATCGGCGAGGTTATCAGGTCGATATAGATATTCGTCCTCTAAATGGCATACCATAATGATACAATTATTGCACTATTTTTGGTTTGATATGAGAATTTATGGAGTACAAAAACAATAACGACCGAGGCCGAAGACAGAGGTTGATATTGTTTTTTTTGTTTTTTTTTTTGTACTCCATAAATTCTCATATCGAACCAAAAGTAGTGGAATGATTTTTTTTATTACATTTTGATTTAACCAACCATATTCCAATTAGTTTCAAGTAAAAAGAAAGCAAACGATATAGAGAACAAAGTCTATTTTATGTAATTTCTACCTAACATAGTAGTTCCTTTTATCATGATATATAAGAAATATGTCTCTTTAGTAAAAGAATTTTGACTTAACATGAATGATTATTCTCGTCCATAAACAATTGATAGTGCGTATTGTATTCCGACACCGGTTTTTACTGAAAGTCTAAGCGGTTTTTGTAAACATAGAAAAGTAGACAAATTCATAGTGTAAACGTTTAAAATTGAAATTATTGAGATTTATAACATGTTTCACAAAGAGGAATTATACAAGAATAACGACGAATCAAACTTATTTTAAATTACATAATCATATTTCAGATAAACGAAATATGAAATAAAATTTACTTTGAGAATACGTGACACGAACCACAAAATCTAAAGTCGCGTTCCGTAAAATTAAATTCCAAACTTGCGGAAAACAAATTAATATGAAGTTAAGTAATTGCCTTATTTCTGATTAGAAATATATCCTTATAATTTATATAATTCATCTTTTATTTAAATGCAAAATTAGCGGAAGCCCGTCAAGTGCAACGTATGCAATATAATATCTTATCTGGCGGCCGTCATATAATTAAATGATAGTTATAAGATAATAGATTTGTTACCGAGTCTTCCATGAACTTGATCAAAACGACATATTCCCGGTCATTAAAAACCTAACAATTGTTTTATTTCGTCGGGGACCATATACTCATTTAATAAATATCTACATTTGCCACTATATACAGAAGTGTGAGTCGTTTTATCCGCCATTGCCGTCTATTGTTTGCTACTGACCGTCCATAGATTCATGAAAGGCGGTCACGCGGCTCGTTTTGCCCAATGAAATGACGACATTTCAGTCCGAGGCAAACAAGTAATAATTTAAAAGTAGCTGCCGCCACTTAATTCTGGAATTATGTGCAGTGATCACGGAAGGAGTTAGGTGTGAGCGTAGCAAAAGTGCACACTAGGCCTAAAGCTGAAAAAATAGATGTAAAAACTTTAATTTTTCTATGATAAGTTTGAAAATCCTCATGCCATCTTTTGAAAATAATCTGGATCTGCCACTGTAAACGTGCAGTGATTTTAAGGAAAAGTAAATAGGATTTCCCAATGTCTCTGACATAAACTGTAATTCTGGTGTCAAAATGCATTTAGTGATTACTATAAGCAGCGATATATAAATATATCGCTGCTATTAGTTCCGAGCATGGAATTTACATTAAGAATGAATTTAATTAAGTGGGGGCCACCAGTTAATATGTTGCGGTCGACGAATTACTTATGTGGGGCCGCCATATAAGATATAGGCCTATTTCATAGTACGTGGCACCTACGGGCTTCCGGAAAAATTTTATATGTAACATGCCTAGTTTTTGTACTTGATATTGATAAAATTGGTTTTTTTTTTCATTAAATTTCGGTCAAAATACTTGCCATTGGGAGAGTACAGTCATCAGAACAAGTTTTCCTAATTAGGGGGACACCACCTGAGCCGCAATGGCATCGGAACGAAACGACCAAAACAAGCATCCAATGACATTGGGCATTGATTTTAAAGTAAACCTGTAAGTTTGTGGCCGTTCACTTTCTTATGACTGGCTAGGTGGAAATAAATGGGGGATACGACCTGTGCTATTTGTAAGAGAAAAGAACAGGTGACGGTTTGAGGACTTCATGATTGAAAAAAAAACAAGGAAATAAAATAACTATAATGAAAAAAACATTGTGTGCAGAATAGCTTGTTATGTAGGCAAACAGGAACTGACATCCCTCTATCTCCTATAAATAGACGCTAAATAAAGTAATTATATAGGCAATGTAGCCAATGTATGCATACGATCTAGTCTATAGTGATACATACACATAACATGTGCATATAAAGTGAAAAAAAAAACCAAGAAAAATTGTGTGTTAGAAAATAGGGGGTCTGGCGCATTTTGATATATTGGGTGATAAAAATACCAAAAACTAAAATAGGAATTCTGGCGTAATCGATATATTGGGTGATAAAAACACCAAAAACTAAACTTCTCAAAAACGCCAGATGAGGCCTCATGTTGTGTATATATCAGGAGATTATGCATGCGAACCGGAAAAATCGAGATTGGAAAGTACCACAAGTTATATATAGATCGGGGAGGATTTTTAATGAGATATAAAACTGAAATGATATAAGAAATTTATTATATTATAATATATAAAAAAATGGGTTTGTTAGACAATATCAAATATTTATATAATAGGGGGTGGTGGACTTTGAAAAAAGTTTCAGAAGTTGTTACAAATTATATTACTGGAGGATCTGTTGAAGATGATGTTAATCGATTAATCGAGATACTGCACACATGAATTCGCGACCTGGATCCACTTGTAATAATTTAGGAAATTTTAAATGTCTTTCGTAAATTTTTTCGAAAGCAGCAGCCACTTCTTTACTGTCTTTAGTCGTTAAAGTCTCGGCTTCTTTGTATCTAGTCCCCACGTCTACCACCGTTAACGCGTATTTATACGTTTTCTTACCCACTTTATCGTGTGGCAAAAACAATATATCGGCTTGATGCGTTTCGTTTTTTCAACTAATTGAAATTTAGGTCTTATAATTTTTTTAGGCGGGGGTAAATAGATTTGCCAGACGTCTTGTTTTTTGAGAAAATTAAATGCCTCTTTTTCACTCGCATTGGCTGCCTTAGCTAGTTTTTCTATAGCCGCCTTTCCTTTCCAATATTTACTATAATATATCTTTGCCATTTTATCTTCCATTTTAATTTATATCTTAAAAGATATAAATTATTTGAGTTTTTTGCCGCGTAAAATACTAAGAACGTTCCTATTAGAACAAAAATTATTTCTTTATCTTTTTGTTCCTGATCGTAAAAATCGCTCAATCTCGGTTCGGGTGGCATTTCTTCTTTACCAGTCAAATCGGAATACAGTCGCATAGCACCATCTATTTGCTTAAATGTATACAAAGCGTGACCTTCTTTTCTCAATCTTTCGTTTAGAAAATCTAATCTTTTCGCTCTTTTGTGATTCCATTCGTCTCTAGCTTCCGTAAGTTTTTCCATTGCTTCGTCGTGTCTTTTTTGCTCCTCGTGATTAGAAAATAAAAATTGCGATCCGCTAAAAGCCAAGGCATTTACTAATGCACCGCCTATCATCATTGCTATCGTTGCCATTTTTTAAATTAGGCGTTTTTTTATTTCATGATATCGGCGGGAATGATTCCCCTTTTCACTAACATGTCTTTGGTGTAATTAGTGAGAGCAAAATCAACTATAATCATGCCGAAATCTTTTGGATCTAAATCTAGTTTTGGCGTTTGCATTTTAAAAAATTTCTTGGATAATTGCGCGTAACCAATTGCAATACCCGTATTTACTGCTACGTGATATGCCGTGTTTACCAAATCTTTTTCACTCATATTTTATAAGAGAAATTTTTTTTAATACATTTCCATCATGTAAAAACCCTAGATATATTACAAATCTTCGTCGGTGGGTATTATTTCCGCGGAGAGAATGCCATTTTCGATGAGCATATTTTTGGTAGAATTAGCGAGAGCACCTTCTAAAAGGTACACATACATATCTTTTATAGGATCGGAATTAGCTTCATGCATTTTAAAAAATTTATGAGATAACTCTGAATAGCCAATAAATATTATTGTAGTGATTATTAGTCCATACGTTTCATTCACAAAATTTGTTATTGTCATCCTTTTTTCAAATAGAAGAAAAATTTTTAATACATTTCGTGAATGTTGGGTTCTTTTGTTTTTGGAATTACTTTGGTTCTGATATTACTTTTGGTTCTGGTTTTAGATATAATAAAAATCCAACGGCTATAAATCCGCCAACAAGCCATTTCCAGTCATCGTTGCTATTAGCATTGCTATCGTTGCTATTAGCAATGCCATTTTTGCTATTTTCCCATCTAATCTGAGCTCCTTTCTTCCCCGCCTCCACACGTTTTTGATTCTTCGTTAATAATTCCTCTGGATTCATCTTGTTTTTCTATAACATTAGATTTTTTAAATCCAATAATGTGTCGCGAAGAGATGGTGGCGATTGACAGAGGTGCAAGAAATTTACCATACTTATAATATAATTTGCAACAAATCTCGCATAATGCATTATCTAAGAAAGGGTCTTCTTCGAGTTCCTCGATCATCTTCGGTTCGTCGCGTAAATCGAAAAAAATGCTTAAGTCCCTGAGAATACATTCGCGACAGTCTTGGTCATTCTCATCCCCAATCTCGCGTTCAGTAATCGATTCAGTTTATCTACGTCTTTATCGTCCATCTTTTCCAATTCGGAAGGCGAAACCTCTTTTCCCAAGAAATGTTTCGACCGCCCAGAACCATCTGTCTTTACTCGATAAATCGTCTTTTAATATTTCTTCAACGTTCATGCTTTTTAAATAGACTTTAAAATTTTTCTTAATAACTTTTTGGTTTTGCGATAACGTTCCAATCGTAGAATATGTAACACGATGAATAATATTACTAAAGTCCATAAAGTGGCGAATGATAATAATGCGAATAATAATATTTCGGTAAGACGCTTCATAATTTATATATAATTTAAAATATAATATGTCATTTATAAAAAATGTACATTCTATTAGACAAAATGTTTACCGAAGAAGACTTAAAACGTCGCGAAATACCGTATAGACTACTAGACGAGAAGCAAATTTTAATTTCTTGGGGCACGCCAACGTGTCAAATGCCTCGCATGCGTGCAACAGAACCGTGTAAACGACTTCCAACTATAGGTTCTTTGTAATGCAGTGTTCACCATAATTACGTTAAAGAACGCGGTGGACTATTAGGCCTGAAACATTGCGTTTCTTGTGGAAAATGGATGTCTGATTGCACAAAATATGAAACTTGCTATTCTTGCGGTGGAAAAAAACGAGCGAACGAGTGGTGGAGAGTAAATAAAAAACTAAAAGTTCTTTAAAAGTTCTTAAAAAACTAAAATAAATAAACTAAAATAAATAAACTAAGGTTCTTAAAAAAATTTTATTACAAAAATTAACGGCGTTACAAAAGTAATGGTTTTCAAAAAGTGGCGCCGCGCCCCCGAAGTCTGAGTATTTCCTGAGAGATTTTTAAAACATTAAAAAAAAATAAGATAAATAAAATTTTAAAAAACTAAGATAAATAAAAAAAATTTCTTAAAAAAACTAAGATATGCGATTTAAAAAATTAATTTTCTATTATAAAATATGAATACTATCGACGGTACGCTTGAGGAACACGAGCTTAGGCAAGACGCCATTCTCGACGAGATGTTGAAGAAGCAAGAAATCAACGAGGCAGAACTTAAGGAACTACAAGATATTCACGAACAAGAGATAGCGTGGATGAGAGAGGTGGAAGAGAAAAAAATGTTAAAGATGAAAGAACTTCACGAAGAGTTCATGAGAGAGATTAAGCCTTTAGTTGGATATGATATCCAGATGCGTAGGATAATATGCGAAGAATTCAAGGCCAAGCGGGAAGTGTGGTTAGGCCACTTTGCCAAGATGGGAAATATAGAGCATTTCGCCGGTCTATTCGATGCAAAGGTAACTGAACAGAGAAAGTTGAGTGATTTTTAAGATATTATATGTCTTAAAAATCTAAACTTATTGTGAGGCGGATTTGTTTACGAGCTCTAGGAGCTGCTTGCGTAAATCTTCTATCTCCGTCTCCTTTTTTTGGTCGTTATCTTTTTTATGAGAAGAATAAAGTTTATCTTTCATTTCGCGATATTTGGTCAACTCGTGCGATACTTGGGCAAATTCTTCGTCTGATATTTTTCCGTCTTCTAAGGCCCTACTTATGCGATCGCTTATCGAATTAAGTTTACTTTCCGCGAGTTTAATTATTTTGAGATGTTTTTCCGATTTTTTATGCAATATTCGCCTTATTCCCTTCATCGCAAGTCCAATGGAACCGGCGGTGACTGCAATTATCTGTAGAGGTAAACCTGCTATCGGCACGATAAATCCGAGACCACCGATTACGATGCTGCTCGATATCAAAGCGGCGTCGACTCCATCCGCGGTATTCACAGCTCTCTTGTACTTTTTATAAATGCTTTTTCTAGTATCGATTTCCCTACGAAAAGTTTGTTCAATTTCGCCGATTCTCTGTAGACGATATTGTTGAGGATCATTTTCTAATGGCGGATACAAATTATTTTTACTCATATTTTATTAAAGCGAAAATATTTTTAAACGTTTAATACGATTACGCCGTTGATCGACCCCGATTTGGAGCTTTTATTCACGTTAAAATTTAGGACGTCGCCAGATTTTACTTGGAGAGGAGGATTTACCAATATTATATCTCCATTTTTCGTCTCATAAGTAGATTTTTCAACATCGTTCAAGATTAAAGTCACCTTTAGTTCGCCCAAAAGCCCAATTCTTTTAAGATATCCGTCGAATAATATTTTAATGCCCAATGATCTAAGTTTTCCGTTTTTGACGTCGAATTGAAACGTATTCATGATACGTCGATTTTTTTATTAGATCGTCTACTTCATCTCTAGTTTCTTCTAAAAGTTCTTCTGCCAAATATTCTCTTTCTAATTCTTCGTGTAAAAATCCCATCATAGCCATTTTTTATTTCGTTAAAAAAATTTAAATTGTAATAATACGGCAATTGGGCAATTGTGATTGTCTATTATGTCGTCGTGTTCGTCGCGTAAATTTATTTTTATTTCGGTAATTCTATCTCTTTTCACTTTGTAAAAATCCGGGTTTTCGAAATTCTGCCGAAAGAGGGTTCTAAAAGCGGAATCTGGATAAGGTATGCTTTTTATAATTGATGTCTGTTTTCCATTCATAAAAACGCCATCGATTAATTCGCTCGAATGAAAATTTAACATCGCGCATGCTCGTAAATCGATAGATTCATTCGATCTGCTGTAATTCTCGGTAAATACGGTTTGGTTGTGAAAACCCAACATCTCACTTAATTTTTCTGGTAATTCTACAGTTATGTCTGATTTGGCAACGAGGCTTACTTTCCCAGAATTTTTATCGATGTTAAATTTTCTAAAGTAGGCGGACAAAAAAACTCGAATATCTCTAATGGAACAATTACCCGCCTCTAATTTATCTGAAACGACATCTTGTTGTTTTTTCTTATATTTGACGTACATATCTTTCTTTATATTATAAACTCCGTTCCAAAAATCGATCGATTTTACACCTACGTACCAATCGTCATTGGTATTATCGATGTATTGCGATAATTTCACGGACTTACCGATTTCTGTTATTACGTGAAACATGTTTTTTATAAGAAATAATATTATTTCTTATAAAAAATTAATGTTTACGAATACAGAAAGAATTTAAACTTATCGTCTTTTGACATTTACGTGAATAAGACTAAAAAATTTCACGCGTCGTTCGAGGATATTTTTGTGAGCTACAACAACCCAGACATCTTCGAGGACGGCACCCAAAAATATTACGACATGTTGGCGCGTTGGTATCAACATCCGATAAAAACTTTTTGGCAGAATCAACTGAATTTCGCTGTTTGGTGTGCAACAACTGGTTGCGGCGTGTCAATAGATGCTGGTAAAGACGAGTTGTCGAAATCTTTTTTTTAAATTTCACATTTACTATCAAATCAGAAGAATTTTAAAAGAAATGTCCGTGCCATTACCCAGCGATCCTAATTTTAATCATTATACGAATAACGTAGATATTTCTGCGTACGTAAGAATTTGCCGCGAATTTAACGTGCCGACCGATGCAGATTGGAAAATCAAAGGCACTATTTTCGGAAAATATAACACGAAATGGTCGAAATTTATAATCGACGAAGATAAATATACGCTCCCCGGCATCGCGAGAATAGACGCTTCCATTAGAGTTTTTGTGTGGGCAATTTTAGGTTCTCAGGGTCAGACTAGGTCGGGGATTCCGCAACTTCATTGGATGCGCAAAAATAATTTTTATCCAATGTCGAGGATGCTATTAACAGATCACTCGATTTACCCGCCGACATTTCTCGATACGAAGATTGTTTAAGATTTGCAAATTCTAAAGTAGATTTTGTCATATATCCGGGGCTTTACATGATGCCCAGCAATATGGAATTAAAGATCGATTCAAACGTCGTCAATTACAATAACGAAATTTTAATCGCGCCCGAAAAAACCAAACCTGGTTTGAATGTCGAGTTGAATTCGAAAACATTTAAACCTGTGCTTAAACCGCAAAAACAGGCTTATCGACCGCAAAAACGGGTTGAACAAGTTTCTAATGATCACGAAAATAAAAAAAACCGCGATTTTTGCTCTATCATTATTTTTTTTTCTTATGTTCGTCGAGTTTAGATAATAACACACCAACTATTGCCACACCCAATACCCACAAATGTTCTCCCAAACAAATTGCAGTTTTACCAAGAGTCGATAATATCCACGACACGATATATCCTAATATACCGGGTAATGTTTAAAGTGCTCACCGATTAAAATTTCCCAGGATTATTTTTATAAGTTAGTCTTATCCAATGACCGCCCCATTTCACTTCTAAATTTTTTTTTTCATCGGATTTAAATTGTAAATTTACATCACAAGAAATATCCATTGCTTTTTTCCACCGATCTAAAATTTCACCGGTTCTAAGCCGTTCTCGCTGGTTTTCAACTTGTGGTTCAATTGGAATATCCGGTAAATTACTCGGCACATCATCATTATCTATAAACGAGGTTTCTTCCGTATAATCTCGATCATCCTCATCGTAAACGGGATTTTTATAATCGATTTATAAAATTTATATTATCTATATAAAAAAAACATGAATTACGGAGATATATTAAATCCCGACAGAAAATTAAGATTACCTCACGGCATAAAAGGCATTAGACAATCCGTTACAATTTCGCATAATCCGTCGAGCATAGACGAAAATCAAACGTTAACGGTTCGTTTTCCGAACTTGAGCGAAAACGACGTCATCGTTCCGAGGACGACTCGCTTGGCCTTTAACGTCGAAATCACCACAGACGGCGGAGACGTGAGCAAGGCGGGGGTATACAATAATCTGGGACACAACATCGTTAAGAA
This sequence comes from Atrina japonica, assembly GCA_030159075.1. Classification (NCBI taxonomy): domain Eukaryota; kingdom Metazoa; phylum Mollusca; class Bivalvia; order Pterioida; family Pinnidae; genus Atrina; species Atrina japonica. The sequence continues at coordinate 101,971 of BROG01000549.1, forward strand.
GATAGAAGTCAAAATATCTGGAAACACCGTTCAAACGATAGTTGACGCGGACAAGTTTCTGCTCTACAACGACCTTTGGAAAATGGAGCGGCGTAACATGGCCTATCAGGGAATACAGACGAAAGACCTAAATATCTTGAGGTCCAAACCCATAGGATTTAGAATGCCTCTCGACACTAGCGAAGAGTATGAAATCGCTGCGGCGTTCGGCAATCGCTTTTGCATTCCTCTCGATTTCGAAATCTTGGAAACGAGCGAACCGTTTTATCAATCTGGGTTGCAGGACCGATTTGAGTACATGTTGACGTTTAACGATGCAAAACACATCGTTAAACCCGGTTCTGGAGATGAAGATAAAAAGGTTGGCTATAAAATATAAAATATAAAATCAGCAACATAGCCTTGGAGTTTGAAAAAATTACCGACACCTGTCTCGCACGCAGCATCAGACAAAGATATGCAGGAGAACACGTCTATTACTTCAACCAGGTATTGCGATACCGCAAGACGACGATAAGTAAATCGGACGCAGGATTGAATCGCGAAAAACAGACCGATTCCGTGGCCAAGGAACTCATGTTAACGGAAATGAGTCTTGGGAGGTATCTCAAAGGAAGTTACGGTCTGTGGTTAGATTTGCGGACGACGCCAGAAAATCATCTCCACGGTACTGGCCGCAAACTTCAAAATATTAGCGAAGGCATTTCCGTTCGAATAGAAAGAACTCCCGAAACCGATACCGACCCTCTGGACGTTTACATTTTCGTCATTAAAGACGGACAGATAAACATGTCAAATGGCCGTTTCGTAAATGTTATCTCATAAAAAAATTTAAATCACTTAAAAAATGTTTATCAAACAACCTCATTCTGCCATGATAGTGGGTGCCACTGGTTGCGGCAAGACGGAATTCGTGCTCGATTTGCTGGAAACGTAATAAAAATTTTTTCGAGCATATTATCATATTATGCCCCTCCATAGATTTTAACCGAGCTTACCGATCGAGAAAATGGATCGGCGAAGACACCAGACATCCCAAAGACAAACGCATCGTCATCGTTAATCCCGTCTCTTGTAAAACGGGTGAAGAAAAATTGCAAGAAATGTTACGATTTTTCTATGAAAAATACAAGGACGCTTCAACATTATACATCATCGACGATTGTTCGGCGACGAAACAGATTAAGAAAAAAGCAGACGCCTTATCAATGTTGGCGTTTTCAGGAAGACATGCAAACCAATCGGTTTGGGTATTAACACAAAGATATAATAGCGCCTCAAAAGATTTTCGTACACAAGTCAAATGGGTTGCGCTCTTCTATACAAAGGTTAAGTTTAGCTACATCGAATGTTTAGATGAAAATGACGTCATTGACGATATAGAAGATAAACGCGTCATTAAAAATCTATTATCGCAACACAAACACTCGAAACTCATCTTGTACACAGAACAACCAACGGGATATGAGTTTATTATTCAATGAAATATATAACTGTATAGTTATATATTTATTTCCTTCTTATAGCCATGTAGATTCCTCATCGTCTAAAGACTCCTCATTCTTGTCTACTAACTCAATATCCCCACCGTATCAAGTTTTACCATATTCGGAATTTCTGTCTTTTTAACCACATTCACCTCGTCGGCATAACACGAGAAACCTTCTTTTTTGTCACCAATGTAGACACCGCTAATTCTAAGTAGACAAATAACTCTACAAGAACACCCCTTATAATCCAAAGGTTTGGCACAAGACCATTTACCCTCGTGACGTCTTCTAAAATTGGTCCTTATTTTAAATCTACCCCCCCCCCCCCCCCCGACTTCCATGAAGGAAGTTTGGGATAAATTGTGTTAGCAGAAATAGAGCTGTTCTTAAAAAATTTTAAATTTTCAACATCAACTTTCTTTTTCCTACCATTATTTATCAAGTCATCGCTTTTTTTATCTATCTCCTCTCTAACAAAATTTTGAATCTTATTAATCACCTCAATAAACTTTTTCTGCTCCTCTTTTTTTTCTATACCATCACAAATAGGACTAATACTATAACATCCATCTCATCACTTTCATACTTATCTTTTTCCTCTACTCCATATGATAAAAGATTCGGAGTTTGTAAAGTAAAATCTCTCATTTCCCCATCTGGACAAGTATATAATACAGGACACCATTGGCCATCACTCTTTTTAACAACACATCCCATAAAAAATTTAGTTTCATCAAATTCACAAACTTTTATCACCACCATTTTTAATATATAATAAGTTTTCTTATATCATTTCAATTTTATATCACATTAGAAATCCCAAAATCTCAATTCTTATTTCAATTTTATATCTCATTAGAAACCCCCAAATCTCAATTCTAATCTCATTTTGGGGGTTTCTTGAGATATAAAATTGAAATTTTGAGATTTTGGGATTTCTAATGTGATATAAAATTGAAATGATATAAGAAAACTTATTATATATTAAAAATGGTGGTGATAAAAGTTTCATTAAAAATCCTCCTCGATATTTATATAACTTGTGGTACTTCCCAATCTCGATTTTTCCGGTTCGCATGCATAATCTCCTGATATATACACAACATGAGGCCTCATCTAGCGTTTTTGAGAAGTTTAGTTTTTGGTGTTTTTATCACCCAATATATCGATTACGCCAGAATTCCTATTTTAGTTTTTGGTATTTTTATCACCCAATATATCAAAATGCGCCAGACCCCCTATTTTCTAACACACACCATCAGCGTCGGAAGCAAATTGAAAGTGGGGGGCTAAACCAACTTAAAACACATACACACGCCAGAAACGTCTGGGGTTAAGCCCCAATTTTTAACACCTATGTCTATCTTTGCAAAAAAAACCTAGCCCCCCGGTTCCGACGCCTATGCACACAAAATTGTTTTGCACTAGCGTTTTCACTTGTAATCAGATCTTCAGGTGCATTCAAAAATTCATATTTTTTTCCATACAGTAATGTGCTATAATTATACGGAACCGATTGACAATTTTTAAAATATAAATACATAGGCCTATGTATTATAAACAATATAGCCTACTTACTGATACTGATCCACGTTTGGAACCTGTACTATCTGCATATCCTTCCACTAATCCAACCGTCGCTTCCCATTGTAGAGGTAAACAGCATCCCTGAGCAACACCCAATACAAGTCCAATCGTTGCCAAATATGCCAAAAGTTCCATCTTGTTCGTACTGTCTAAAGCAATGTATGTCTTTTTCCCTGTTTGTTCTCTAACTTCCTCGTCAGGTGATCGATTATTTTGCAATAAGCCGGATAGTCACTTGAGTAAGTGTCACAGCTATTTTGAAAAAATGAACTGACTAATATACGACGAGTCCCATGTAGTAACAAATCTGTATTGTATCAAAAAAAGTTTCTATTTGGTTTTAATTGACATTTTATCCAATATTTGTAATAAATAAGAAATGCTTGTACATATAGACATGTTACGTAATTGTTATAATTAGTAACCATCTGTTGTTATTATTTCGATCTAGGTGCTGTCAAGAAAGACAACTCTTCCTGAGCGTTAATCCTGCGTGCTTCAAAAACTTGATGTATTACACTTTATGTATTGCCATTTAAAACTAATTTGCTACTCTTTTATATTTTTTCTATACGTCTGATTTTGTTTCATTAATTAATCAGTTTCTCCATTGATTAAAAATATTATTATTATTTTAATTCTCTTTTAGTACATAGTTGTCATACTCGGAAAAGATGGAGTTTTCTTTAGTGTGAAACATGTTTTCATCAGAAAATCTGTATTAAGAGGTGGATCCCGGATTTAAGGTTGAGGGCGAAAGCTTAGAATATCTTCAATGAGTGTAGTGAGGTGCAAAATAAGCTTCATCAAGTTTCCATCTTTTTATAGAAAAATTAAACAGATATTTTGCATTTTTACTGTTGACTCTAAATAAAAAATGGAAAAGATCTTTTAATTTTTTTTGGCTCAGATCTATTTTGCCCAAAATTGAAGTACTGTATATATGCTATAGTGAATGTTGATGCAACAAGGAGTGAGAAAAACCTAGAAAAATCCCAACAAAACCCAGTCCATTCAGCCACTGTATCACAGTGCTTCGCTTAAACTCTCGCATTCGGTTTCGAAGTTTAGGCCTCTCTGTACGCGAGTTATATTCACAACAACCAAATTTACAAATGAACATTTGCCTATCGCGGATAGAGATGTCATCCGACAAACTATTAATCGCGGCCGCTAATCAAATTACATTTGAACGGCCACATTTTTGCACTTCTCTATTTGTATAAGATCTTGTGTGTATACTGATACAGATAGAAGTAAAGTACTGCACGTCCTAAGCCTATTGTTGTGTCGACTGCTGATGAGTGAACATGCATTGCAAACCAACTCCATTCTAATTCCCACAAAATAAATTAAACGAGTGATTATAGCATATAATTTGAACTTCCAAAACATATTAACAATGATCTCTCGTTTAGACAGTGAGGAATTGGATTGTGCTATCATTTGTCTACATGGAAATAATAAGAATATCGATATTCCTTAAGGATTTGATAAGGGGACGACCATTTGATTCGGGGGGGGGGGGGGGGGCATATTTTGTCGAGTCAGATTATTTATTTTCATACCGTCGCAGGACAGAATATTTATTTTCAAGCAGACCAGGGACGGATTATTTATTTTCTTCATTATTTCGCTATTGCCATGTGATCAGAAATATGATATATTGCAGTGGCGGATCTAGAATTTTTTCCAAGGGGGAGCTTAGGTTGAGAGGGTAACATAAGTATATACTATTATTCAAAGGTGTTATAAAATACAAACCTCACTGCACACTGGATTATTGTACGACAAGACTGTGATAAGGAACCCATAGAAAGGTAACAGTTTACACGCTATCCCATTTCAATAATTTGGAAGCCTTAACTTGTATTTGTGGGGCCTATGTGGACGAGTGGTTAGAGCATTGACCTTTGAACCATAAAGCATGTCACTTTCGATCAGCACAGGTGCGAGCCCCGCTGGAAACTAAACTGATATTTGTATTGTTAACGAGTTCTCTCCTCCATTAATAAAAAATGGCCACCACCATATAACTGAAAAATTGTTGAGCGTGGCGTAAAACACTATTCAAAATTCAAATTCTAGTATTTGGTAAGTGTACAAACACACACAAATAGATGGAGACAGACATTTAACTATGTCTTCAACCAAACTTTGTTGTTCTCAGTTACAGGGGTGGATCCAGGAATTTTCAATGAGGGGGTGTAATTTTTTCTTGGGGGGGGGGGGGGGTGTGACCATATGCTGTACATGTACGCGTGAAAATGGTGCGTTCATTCAGTGTAAAGAATTGGATATCATTGATTATTAATTTTTTTTTATATATCTAGCCGATAATAGAATTCGGATTTTTATATCATCTGAAAACAAAATTATGTAATGTATGTTTTTTTTATTTATCCCCGTGACACACGATAATAATTATCACCAAGCTGATATTCAAAAAAATATAATTTGCATTCAAAAATTACATTTATTTTTATACATTATTCAAAAAATGGCACAAAAAATATACATTTGCAAAACAAAATTTGCATGCAAAAAAATATACATTTGCATTCAAAAAATATACATTTGCATGCAAAAAATATATACATTTGCATGCAAAAAAAAATGCATTTAAAAAAATTTATTTGCAATTTAAAAAATATACATTTGCATTCAAAAAAAATGTATTTGCATTCAAAAAAATATACATTTGCATTCAAAACAATGTATTTGCATTCAAAAAATATACATTTGCATTCGAAAAAAAATATAATCATGCATTCAATGTTACGACGGTTTTCATTCAATAACCCTCGGGGAAATCCTTATTGTGTCAAGAAAGAAGCCTGAAGCGGGTTCATTTCACTCGGCACATGTGCTCATGAGGAACTAACTTAGACTCGGCAATGATGACGCCGTTCTGCCTGTCCATCACAGACACTTGTTTTTCACGTTGTAGAATAATAAGTTTATATTACATACAGTAACCTCCATAAAACCTGAAGTGATTCGGTCACAGCTTACTTAGAATTGGTTGGCGAAAAAGTGCCGTTAAAATTAGTTGTTCCAATTTTCACAAAAAAGATATCTTCTTGTAGCACTCTTTTTGTCGTAATATTTAAACATGCATTCTTTTCATTATAAAAAAAAATCGCTGTAACAAAAACAACGTAACGTCATGACGTTACTTATCGATATATAAAGCTTTCTTTATATATCGCTGCTCTCGGTAGTAAAATCTCGGCAAAATTTAGTCTCAAAGAAGGAAAAAATTTCGATTTCAACATATTGTTTAGTAATCTGTTACTGCTGTTCAAAAATGTATTTTTTGTAAAGATATGAACATATATACAATTTTAATGACGATTTTTCGTTGACCAACTCTAAGTTCACAGACAGTATACTCTTAATGAATCCCCCGAGGGTTATATTTAGCAACCACTGAAAACCGTCGTGTCCCCACATTGTTTAAATGATTTTATTTCGAATGCAAATAAGTTTTTTTTGAATGCAAATGTATATTTTTTGAATGCAAATACAGAATGCAATTTTTTTTGCACTGTATATTTTTTGAATGCAAATGTATATTTTTGAATGCACCGTTTGACACGCCATCGTTCAATTGTTTATGTTTTCTCACTACATGTTAGACTTTGTGACACCTGGACAATAATTATAATACAGAAATTGACCTTCACGTTAATCCTACATATTTATTTTTATCGTGTCAAAGCAATTATATCTATTTTTTCTATTATGTTTATATACATGATTTAATTTCCTATTGTTTAGTAATTTTACCAACACCTTCTATACTTTCATCATTTACAGTCCCACTTAAAATTATTTCTAAGTTCGGACATCAGACACACTCAATCGTTTTTGTTTTTGGAGACCACGTATTACTACTGGTCATATATCCACTGATTCTATTCATCCAGGACCTATTTTTTATTCAATTTTTGCATTTTATTTATTACTGATTACTATTTGCATTTTATTGTTACATTTTGTGATTTTATTATACTGTTCATCGTTGCGGGTTGACAATAAATACGGATTAACTTAATCAGTGTTCTTCCTGGAGTTGTATTTTGGTGGACCACAGGGAACACGGCACTCTATCTACTTTACGGCCCACAGCGCCACGTTACTTTACGGCCCACAGCGCCACACACAACGTCTATTACTCTTCTTCTCGCCAACATTCCCTCACCCCGTTCGTTAACAACACAACAGCGGATACAGCTCCAGCGAAAACAACAAAGACACAACATTGTCACATTACGATCTCGTCACATACCGACACGAAACCCCGTTGTTATAAATGGTGGAGAAATCCTAAGGGTAAATCAACGCCCGGGGTCACTGCATATATTTTGTAGTGGCTTGGATCCAGGACCTCTGGCTCAACAAAAAGCAAGTTTCCCCAGCGCAACAGCTCAACGATGGACTACTACTTCCGGTCAACCTGGACATATTCACAACTGAGAATCAACAGTGATCAACTTCATTTTAACAAAACATGTTACAGGTGTCATTTGCCTGGACACGTAGTGAAATCTTGCACATCAGATGTAAAACAAAAGTCAAAATCAAACCAGGTACGTGATCAGCGCAGGATCCAACAATATCTTGAAAGAAAACAGTCATTACAAGAGTTACCTTTTTACAATGTGAAATACGGAGCTCTAATGAAATTACTGGACACTTCAGGTTCCATTAAAACTGAATTATCAAGAACTAAACAAATTCTTAAAAACCACCAAACTGAAATTCAAAATCTCATTTCAAAACTTCAGAGTACGGAGGATGAATTGTGCACTACAAGAAATAAATTGGAAACATGTCAAAAGGAAAACTTGACTCTTAACAACAAACTGGATACTGTATCATCGGAAGTGGACAAAAGCACAGAATACAGCCAAACACAAATTTCTGAACTCCAAGCTGAACTAGAAATTACCACAAAAACGAAGAAAATGGCTCTATATCGTGTTCAGGAACTCACTGTCAGTGAACATGAGAAAAATTTACAAATCAATTTATTGAACTACAAAATTGACACTCTAGAAGTTAAAAATGAGGACTTAGAAAACATTATGTCAGACCAGCTACAAGAAATTGAAAATCTACAAACTGCATTGAATTCAAGACCACCTTATCGACACAACAGACAAAACTACAGACGCGACAGAATTTTCTACCGTTAACTCATTTAAAACACGAGGACGTGTTTTCCCCGGAGAGGAGGGAAATTATCACCAAGCTGAATTCGGACATTTTTATTTTTATTATTCTGGACTCTGCAAAACAAACATATGTTTCTATTTTCACATGTATGTTTACCTTTTAATTTACCCCGTGACACACGGATTATAATATCAATTTACATTCAATTGTTTATGTTTTCTCACTACATGTGCCTAGACTTTGTGACACCTGGACAATGATTATAATACAGGAAATTGACTTACTTCACATGTTAATCCTCTTTTTACATAATTATTTTTTATTTCTGTCAAAACAATTATGTACTTATTTAATGTCTCAATTATATTAATGTACATCTGTCTAAGATTTAATTTGCTATTGTTTGGTGATTGACTCAACACCTCTCAAACTGATACCAGATCTTGTATTTACAAACCATTGTTCCAAATTCTTATAAATACTTTTGTAACATTTCAATTCCTAAGTTCGGACATCAGACACACTACTGATAACACCGACTCGGTACTTTGTTTTTGGAGACCACGTATACTACTGGTCATATATCCAACTTGCCTTCTATTTTCATTCAGGACTTATGACTTTTTATTCAATATTTTGGACTTATTATTTATTACTCATCATTTCGGACTATTTGCATTTTATTGTTACATTTTGTGATTTTATACTGTTCCATCGTTGCGGCTTGTCAATAAATACGGATTAACTTATACAGTGTTCTTCCTGGAGTTGTATTTTGGTGGACCACAGAGAATACGGCACTCTATCTACTTTACGGCCCACAGCGCCACGTTACTTTACGGCCCACAGCGCCACACACAACGTCTCTTACTCTTCTTCTCGCCAATATTCCCTCACCCCGTTCGTTAACAACACAACAGCGGATACGGCTCCAGCGAAAACATCAACGACAGAACAACGTCCTATACCAACACGAGAAACCCCGTTGTGATAATAACACAATGTAGGGAAAATCATATACATTTTGATATAATGCAAATTTTGTTCATATTCATACAGACTTAAAAAACACAAATAAAAAATTATTTACTGATATGTAGGGCAAACACTTTCGAGATAAACTGAAATAAAACTAAGCTTAGTCAGAAGTCATTAAATTCAAAATATATAGACAAATCCAGGGCGAATCTATGATTTGAAGTTAGATTGAAGGACGAGTATGAAGTTGTTTTTGCCGAGTGAAGTGAAGGGCGAAATTTTTGGTAATTTATTTTCATTAATTTTCCAACTTCTTATTTAAAAAAAACAGCAAAACCTCGCCATTTAAACCACCTATCTGACCCAAAGTGGTCTTATTAGTGAGGTGGTCTCTTTAGTAAAGTTCTGTACTGATTCAACATTAGTTAAGAGACTGGAAATTCACGGTCCTAATTGTGAAGTGGTCTCCTAAGCGACGTGTTCTTTAGGTGTTGTTCCACTTTACAGTGGTTTTAAGTATTATTTAAATTTACTGTACATATAGTAAATCCATATGACCTGGCGGGGTGGAGTCTTATGAACCCTTTCTTGACCTGGACGACCAAAAAATAACATTAAAATTACACTGACTGGAGTAATTATATCTACTACATGAGAAACTATCCTCTACAAAAAAAAAAATGGCGAGCGTAGTGACCCGAAAAACGAAGAATGAAAGATGGCGAGCGAGGCGAGCCGAAAATCTTTAGGCATTAATACTTTGACACCGGTAAGGTCAGATTATTTATTTTCTTGCTAGTCGAGGACAGATGATTTATTTTCAAATTTTTCAAGGCCAGAATAAATATTTTCAAAATGTGCCAGCCTCACCCCCCTCAGAATCACATGGTCGTACCCTAACTAAGTACGTCCATATTCACAAAGAAACTTGGACTTGAAAATTGTGCGTAAGTCTAAGACAACTCAAACCACTCTTAAGTATAACTTTATTGTCGTAACCAACTAAACAAATAATATAACAGCATGATACTGAGCAAAATTTATTGGGTACATATCTATGTGATTAAAAGTATGACAGACGGGACGAGTCTATGCACATCTATTTATGCACATCTATTTACATAACCATCGTGTATAGGCTATACAGACAATTCCACTTATTTGCATACCTGATGATGGCAAATTCCTGTTAATTGCATACGAATTCAAAGCACAAAACAATTTCCTATCTCTTACATGTTAAACATTCCTCTAATTGCATAGATTAAACCAAGAATTCCTGTTAATTGCATAAAATATTCCCTAAAATGGGGGGAAATGTACTGATTTTGGTAAAACGTTATATGTGAACATACTATTTTTATGAAAAGGAGAACATACTATATCAAGTTTTATGAAAATTTTGCTTTTGTAAAATTATTTTACCCTAATGCTTGAGATTCCATAATTAATGTACTTAGATGTTTTTAATAGTATTATACACATAACTGAAAGGACTAATTGAACATAAATCATAATTGTTCACTAAAACTAACTGTTATTTGCATACTTTTCTCTGATATTTTGGCTATGCAATTAAGAGGAATCCATTGTATATCTAGGCCTATTGCCGGGCGAGTCTATTAGTACGAACATGGTGCACAACTTCTGAAAAATTTCTTTTAACTTGTTCACAAGACCGACTGACAAACAGCTAAAATAGTTTTATTTACCTATTAGCATGATTGTCATATTTTCTTCATCAATTTGTGGTTTTTTTTTCACAGAATTTGCGAGTTTTAAAGTGTATGCAAATACAATTTTTCAAGCCAGTCGTCTCTATAAGATAATAAACAAAATATATGCTAAATACGTCGTTTTAGAGATCCGGGACGGTTCAGAAATTACAACGCACTGATCATGTGACTTTCAGAAAATTTAGGGCACTTTGGTAGCCGTGAATACAAATTAACTATAGAGGGTAGAGGAAATCAATATTAATCAAAAAGCACGTGCTGATATGTGGTGTCATGTTGAAAATCATCAGAGAGAAAACTAAGCCAGATAAATATCCATGGATGGACGACAATTCATTTAAATGAATTTTCCAATAAAAAATATGAACCTACTACTATATGGGTAGTAAAAAATAAAGCATGACAAGTTTTAATTTTTGTATTTACCACCCACAGTCAATTAAAAAATTAAAACATGACACCAATATTTTTTTTATTTTCTGTACTCCTCTATCGACGATTTTTATAATATACATGTTATGCAAATCATTAATGGAGTAGCCATATATAAGATAAAAATGAAATGAATTCTATTATCTAATTCGAAATATATCCGCGACTCTTGGTATTTTCCGTCTCTGTTATTGAGAATTTCAGCTATTTCCTCTTTCGAATATTCGGCAGATGTGGTCCATATCTATTTTCTGGTATAAACAATGAAGCAGACAACATTTCACGCGAAATTTGTCAACATTTCGATGTTGACCGGTCAACATTTTTGTGAGGAAAACATCTGGAATTTTGGACTTTTCCAATATAGTAGAGTATAAAGAATAAAAAGTAATTTTATAACAATGCAGTTTATAATTAATTCATCTTTAAACAAGAACAGAAAAGAGGTTTCGCCATCATATTTGTTACTTATAGACCAGTAAGAGTTACTGTTCCTTTAAGGACATGTGGCGTTCTCGCAGAACGCAACTGCCATGAACCCTTGGTTTCTGAAATAATTATTTTATTCATACAAAGAGAAGATGTATCAGGATATACAAAATGAAAATGATTAAATAGGAAACGATTATCAAAAATTCTTGATACTGAAAAAAATACAAAGAAACAAACAATCTTAAGAAATTAATATCAGTGAAAGTACGTGAAAGTTAGAGGAACGGGCACTCAGGTGTTACAGTTCCGTAACTCTTACACAGATGATCTTCAAGATAAACATCTAATCGTAAATCGGGAATCCGGTATAATAATTCCTTTAGCTTCTGTGAATCAGTCGTAAATGCTGCCGGAAAGTTGCTATAAAAAGTCAATAGGTTTCAAGGTTTTCAATAAATAACTAAACAGCTGACCCGAATCTTGTTATCTGTTCTATCTAATACTAATACTCTAGATGTCACGTGGTTTCCGGTTATTTTGCCATCAACATCAGTAACTGTTGCACCACGACGCTAAGTAGAATCAACACGGCGGAAACACTTGTTATGTTTCCTGAACTGGGATTACTGTCTGCGCTTGCATCATCCAGTATTATAGTCGGGTCATACAACACAGAACTGTTGAATCTGTTGAAACGGAACACAAAGGATTGTTTGTTTGCCTGAATATCCAAGAGGGGATAATTCCCTGGCATATTTTCCCACAGACCGCTACCATCATATTGTACCTGAAAAAACAAAGGAATAATTTGATTCTTCGCAGTAATATTTACATACAGGCTGTTATTTCCTTCATTGCAAATACACAGACCGATTGTATTTATATTCAATGCTTGACATACAGCTGTTCAGTCGTTACGTCATATGAAAACCTCCCGCGAAAAGTCAATTATATAGAATGATTTCGTATCCAGCTGACTACAGATTCACAGAAAATAGTAATATATATAAATATAAGAATCGTTTTTCATTTTTTGAAAAACATGGAACATACATGCAATGACTCATGGAAAAAATTCAATGTGCTGCACAGAGCTTATTTATGTCTTTCTGCTGTAGAAATGTTACCCAGAATTTGCATTGTACTATATAGAACACCTGAATCCAGAAAATATTTACCAGATTCCGATTATGTACTTAGAATGAAGCAAAATTCCAAGTGTAGTGTGAAAGCGAAAGACGCATAAGCCAGATCACACCCTCTAAAATAAATATGATTATACTTACGTACCTGTCTAGACAACAAAACTGACGAATTTCCACCGAAATCGTAGAAATCTCCCATTGGTCTGCCTGTATCAGTTGTCCTTCTTGCAGATTGCCTTCCCTTGATTTCTAGTGCAAGATCAAGGAACATCCCAGTTTGTAGCGTCGATCCTTGTCTACATTCAACACCTCCAGATTCACCACAAAATGTCCAATTACGAATCTGAATATTAAATTTTACATTTCCAGCCGAAACCATAATGTCTTCATCTCCGATGACAATACCGCCGTCCTCAGTAAAGATGTAAACGTCAATTTCTATCGTTGCTGTGACCGATTCTATCGAAGATGAAAATGTGAATGTTTTAACACTAAGGTTTTGAAACTTGTCGTCTGATATTTCGGAAAAGGTAAAATCCAAGGTAGAAAAGGACTGAAAACTATGTCTGGATTGACCGCTTTGACCGACAGTTTCGTTGTTCGCGCCTCTCTCAATTATTGAGTCAAAATCTATTACAATACCGTTTGGGTCTCTGGCAGGATTTTGTGTCCGTCCGACGCGAATCTTCCCGGACTGACCAAGTGCCTGGGCATAGATACCATTCGCTGATACGGTAGCATCACCCAATGTTCGGTCATACATCAGACTGATAGATATAAAAAAGCAAATTGTAAAGTAGCCACCAAGAAAAACAGCCATAATGTATAATCAAGTTGTACTACAACTAAACTCTGCAATAACAGGAAAGATTTACCGTAACACACAGGATGTCAATGATGACTCATGTGTATGTATGTAAACATAAGTACATTAAGGTCACTGTACGGATGCGGATTTACCCCGCCTTCGAATTTGATAATAAGCCTGCCTCAAATGTTATGGGTCTGTTGTTGAATGAGGTTGCCAGAGATTTGATCTTAGCCAGAACATGACGTCATAATTATTTACGTCAGAATCATATGACGTTATATACCACACTCCTCACAGCCGGAAACGGCCATTGATTATTATGTAAGCCAAGTCGAAGAGCTAGCGTAGACGGCGTCACTGCTGTTTCAGAGTTTGTTTATACTGGTCATGGTTTCATTTCATGCTTAGTATGTAGATCTATAACAATAATATTTTTAGTATTACTGTAGGCGTTTCAATCATTTCTCTGTACTAAAATTTTAAAATTACGTTATTTTGGATTCATTTACCACTTCATATCTACCCGTCAATACACATGTCACTGACGGTAAGCGAGGATAAGTTTCTATGGGAGAAGTCACCAGCCATGAACCGTGTGTCCAAAAACTGGGGCCAGCGCGATTTAAAATGAGACTGATTCATTTACCACATGGTAACCGATAACGTTAGTTGGTACTAGTATCTCCAATAGTGATGGAACATTACTGTACGTAATCTTCCCGCTGAAATGATGTAAGTGTGGGATATCGCCTTCTAGCGTCATTCCATCACTAATTAAAAACAATAGTTCCGCACAAACGTAATCGGGAATAACGTGGTACACGAATTAGTCCCAAACCACCTTTATTTCAGTGGGTCGATTTAAGGCTAGTGTAGGTGCCTTCTTTTTAAAATCTTAAATGGATATTTTATTTATCTATTTATTTGTATTAAATTCAATATAAAGTGCCAACTGAACAGTAATAAAACAATTTGTTTAATTTTAATCCATCTTTATGCGTTTAGACAGCCAACGGACCGATTTGCACCGATCACCATGAACTTATAACTGCCAATGGGCCGATTGAGCCGATTTATAATAAAGTTTTTGGTTGTTGTTTATTTTCTAATTTTACTTAGCATTTGGTATCATCAAGTAGATCGATCAAATTTCAAAATTATAATGACGTCATTTTCCGACGCGTGTTTTTAAGAATTGTTTTTCATTTTTTTGAAAGCATTGAGTATAAATGCAATGGATTAAGGAAAAAAGTTCTGTACAGCACTTTTCCCCATAATCCATTGCATTTATACTTAATGCCTTAAAAGGAGTGAAAAACAATCATTATATTTATATATATTAGCATTTTCTGTTTTTTGCGGTGGGAGTTTTTCATATAACGTAACAGCTAAACAGCTGTATGAGACGAGAAGTAGTTCCCCTTTTCTGTCTGGAAATACTAAATGGAAATGATGTTTATTTTCTTATCTTCATATCATTTTGAAAGAAACTAGTGATATGGAAAATTTTGAATACGTGTCAGATTTGTTTTGAAGTTATTTTAAAATACGTCTGCTTGGTACCTGGAAGGTTAATTTTGTCAGAAGAGAATTGAAAATGCAAATGGCCGCGCCCATTGGTATGCTGTATAATGTATTTACAACAAATTTGCGTTTGAATTCTGATATATTATTAATGGGATATACCATAGAAAGTTTGAATGTGACTTACGAGAAGGGAGACAGTTGATATTCATTCATGACAACTGAAAGTAGCCATTTTATTTGACATTTTTTACCAATCAGCTGGGAACCATGATGACTGATTGGTACGTAACTTGCGTAAGTATTTCACACGATGCGAGTGACAAATTGTTCTGATAGGAATATCCAGTGAAGGCAAACAAATCGACCTGTTTATCAGAGATGCTTGACAAAGGCCTGTATCTACGAAACGAACTTTCATTTCTGTGGTCTATGGTTCTGGTCATAACATCATAACATGACTAGATATATCGCGATATGGGCCTGTAGGCTGTACAGTGTGCTATAGATGTAGATTTAGTCTTGTGTTTACGATTTCTTTCTGCGATTTTTGTTTTTGTTTCGTGGTAATGTATGGCTTTTAAGATTGAATAAATAAGAAGTAAATATGTGATATTCTATTCTTTATTGATTCATTCAGGCATTCCTACGCCAAAATATAAAGCGGTTAATACTCGGGTCACGTGACTGCGTGTACCGACAAATCCAATACATCGCTCTTTATACTTGCAAAGAAAGGAATTGCAGTTTGTATGTGAATATAACATATTATTTGGTTTCGAACTTTTTTACCACTGAGCAACTTACAATTTAGTCAATACACACTTACTTCGTATCAGAGTTATACGACTTTATAATGACCTACCACAGAATTATAGTTCTTCATAATGACTTGTCAGAGTTATAGCATTTTATAATGGCTTGTCAGAGTTATAGGACTTTAAAATGACTTGTCAGAGTTATAGCATTTTATAATGACTTGACAGAGTTATAGCATTTTATAATGACTTGTCAGAGTTATAGCATTTTATAATGACTTGTCAGAGTTATAGCATTTTATAATGACTTGTCAGAGTTATAGCATTTTATAATGACTTGTCAGAGTTATAGGACTTTATAATGGTTTGTTACAGAGTTATAGGACTTTATAATGGTTTGATACAGAGTTACAGGACTTTACAGAGTTACAGGACTTTATAATGGTTTGATACAGAGTTATGGACTTTATAATGGTTTGATACAGAGTTATAGGACTTTATAATATAGAGTTATAGGATTTTATAATGGTTTGATACAGAGTTATAGTCATTTATGGTTTGATACAGAGTTATAGGACTTTAAATGGTGATACTTGAGTTACAGGACTTATATAATGGTTTGATACAGAGTTACAGTCTTTAGAGGTTTGATACAGAGTTACAGGACTTTTATAATGGTTTGTCACAGAGTTACAGGACTTTATAATTTTATACAGAGTTACAGGACTTTATAATGGTTTGATACAGAGTTATAGCTTTATAATGGTTTGATAATTACAGGACTTTATAATGGTGTCAGAGTTATAGCTTTATAATGGCTTGTCATAGTTATGGACTTTATAATGATTTGATACAGAGTTATAGGACTTTATAATGGTTTTGCCACAGTCATACGACTAGTAGTCAGAATTATAGGACTTTAATGACTTGTCAGAGTTATAGGACTTTATGATGTCTTGCAAAAGTATAGGACTTTTGATGACTTGTCAGAGTTATAGGACTTTTGATGACTTGTCAGAGTTATAGGACTTTAAAATGGTTTGCCACAGAGTTATAGGACTTTATAATGGTTTGCCACAGAGTTATAGGACTTTATAATGGTTTGCCACAGAGTTATAGGACTTTATAATGGTTTGATACAGAGTTATAGGACTTTATAATGGCTTGTCAGAGTTATAGGACTTTATAATGGTTTGATACAGAGACTTTATAATGGTTTTGCCACAGAGTTTTATAATGGTTTGATACAGAGTTATAGGACTTTATAATGGCTTGTCAGAGTTATAGGACTTTATAATGGTTTGATACAGAGTTATAGGACTTTATAATGGTTTGCCACAGAGTTATAGGACTTTATAATGGTTTGATACAGAGTTATAGGACTTTATAATGGTTTGATACAGAGTTACAGGACTTTATAATGGTTTGATACAGAGTTATAGGACTTTATAATGGCTTGTCAGAGTTATAGGACTTTATAATGGTTTGCCACAGAGTTATAGATACAGAGTTATAGGACTTTATAATGGCTTGTCAGAATTATAGGACTTTGGTTTTGATACAGAGTTATAGGACTTTATAGTACAGAGTTATAGGACTTTATAATGGTTTGATACAGAGTTACAGGACTTTATAATGGTTTGATACAGAGTTATAGGACTTTATAATGGTTTGATACAGAGTTATAGGACTTTATAATGGTTTGATACAGAGTTATAGGACTTTATAATGGTTTGATACAGAGTTATAGGACTTTATAATGGTTTGATACAGAGTTATAGGACTTTATAATGGTTTGATACAGAGTTATAGGACTTTATAATGGTTTGATACAGAGTTATAGGACTTTATAATGGTTTGATACAGAGTTATAGGACTTTATAATGGTTTGTCAGGTTTGCCACAGAGTTATAGGACTTTATAATGGTTTGATACAGAGTTACAGGACTTTATAATGGTTTGATACAGAGTTATAGGACTTTATAATGGTTTGATACAGAGTTACAGGAGTTATAATGGTTTGATAACAGAGTTATAGGACTTTAAATGGTTTGATACAGAGTTACAGGACTTTATAATGGCTTGTACAGAGTTATAGGACTTTATAATGGGGACTTTATAATGGTTTGATACAGAGTTACAGGACTTTATAATGGTTTGATACAGAGTTACAGGACTTTATAATGGTTTGATACAGAGTTACAGGACTTTATAATGGTTTGTCACAGAGTTATTAGGACTTTATAATGGTTTGATACAGAGTTACAGGACTTTATAATGGTTTGATACAGAGTTATAGGACTTTATAATTACAGGACTATAATGGCTTGTCAGAGTTATAGGACTTTATAATGGCTTGTCACTTTATAATGATTTGATACAGAGTTATAGGACTTTATAATGGTTTGCCACAGGCCTCATACGACTATATAATGACTAGTCAGAATTATAAGACTTTATAATGACTTGTCAGAGTTATAGGACTTTATGATGTCTTGCAAAAGGTATAGGACTTTTGATGACTTGTCAGAGTTATAAGACTTTTGATGACTTGTCAGAGTTATAGGACTTTAAAATGGTTTGCCACAGAGTTATAGGACTTTATAATGGTTTGCCACAGAGTTATAGGACTTTATAATGGTTTGCCACAGAGTTACAGGACTTTATAATGGTTTGATACAGAGTTATAGGACTTTATAATGGCTTGTCAGAGTTATAGGACTTTATAATGCTTTGATACAGAGTTATAGGACTTTATAATGGATTGCCACAGAGTTATAGGACTTTATAATGGTTTGATACAGAGTTATAGGACTTTATAATGGCTTGTCAGAGTTATAGGACTTTATAATGGTTTGATACAGAGTTATAGGACTTTATAATGGTTTGCCACAGAGTTATAGGACTTTATAATGGTTTGATACAGAGTTATAGGACTTTATAATGGTTTGATACAGAGTTACAGGACTTTATAATGGTTTGATACAGAGTTATAGGACTTTATAATGGCTTGTCAGAGTTATAGGACTTTATAATGGTTTGCCACAGAGTTATAGGACTTTATAATGGTTTGATACAGAGTTATAGGACTTTATAATGGTTTGTCACAGAGTTATAGGACTTTATAATGGTTTGATACAGAGTTACAGGACTTTATAATGGTTTGATACAGAGTTATAGGACTTTATAATGGTTTGATACAGAGTTACAGGACTTTATAATGGCTTGTCAGAGTTATAGGACTTTATAATGGCTTGTCAGAGTTATAGGACTTTATAATGATTTGATACAGAGTTATAGGACTTTATAATGGTTTGCCACAGGCCTCATACGACTATATAATGACTAGTCAGAATTATAAGACTTTATAATGACTTGTCAGAGTTATAGGACTTTATGATGTCTTGCAAAAGGTATAGGACTTTTGATGACTTGTCAGAGTTATAGGACTTTCGATGACTTGTCAGAGTTATAGGACTTTAAAATGGTTTGCCACAGAGTTATAGGACTTTATAATGGTTTGCCACAGAGTTATTGGACTTTATAATGGTTTGCCACAGAGTTACAGGACTTTATAATGGTTTGATACATAGTTATAGGACTTTATAATGGCTTGTCAGAGTTATAGGACTTTATAATGCTTTGATACAGAGCTATAGGACTTTATAATGGTTTGCCACAGAGTTATAGGACTTTGATACAGAGTTATAGGACTTTATAATGGCTTGTCAGAGTTATAGGACTTTATAATGGTTTGATACAGAGTTATAGGACTTTATAATGGTTTGCCACAGAGTTATAGGACTTTATAATGGTTTGATACAGAGTTATAGGACTTTATAATGGTTTGATACAGAGTTACAGGACTTTATAATGGTTTGATACAGAGTTATAGGACTTTATAATGGCTTGTCAGAGTTATAGGACTTTATAATGATTTGATACAGAGTTATAGGACTTTATAATGGTTTGCCACAGGCCTCATACGACTATATAATGACTAGTCAGAATTATAAGACTTTATAATGACTTGTCAGAGGACTTTATGATGTCTTGCAAAAGGTATAGGACTTTTGATGACTTGTCAGAGTTATAGGACTTTCGATGACTTGTCAGAGTTATAGGACTTTAAAATGGTTTGCCACAGAGTTATAGGACTTTATAATGGTTTGCCACAGAGTTATTGGACTTTATAATGGTTTGCCACAGAGTTACAGGACTTTAGGTTTGATACATAGTTATAGACTTTATAATGGCTTGTCAGAGTTATAGGACTTTATAATGCTTTGATACAGAGCTATAGGACTTTATAATGGTTTGCCACAGAGTTATAGGACTTTATAATGGTTTGATACAGAGTTATAGGACTTTATAATGGCTTGTCAGAGTTATAGGACTTTATAATGGTTTGATACAGAGTTATAGGACTTTATAATGGTTTGCCACAGAGTGGACTTTATAATGGTTTGATACAGAGTTATAGGTTTGATACAGAGTTACAGGACTTTATAATGGTTTTGATCAGAGTTATAGGACTTTATAATGGCTTGTCAGAGTTATAGGACTTTATAATGGTTTGATACAGAGTTATAGGGCTTTATAATGGCTTGTCAGAGTTATAGGACTTTATAATGGTTTGATACAGAGTTATAGGACTTTATAATGGTTTGATACAGAGTTATAGGACTTTATAATGGTTTGATACAGAGTTACAGGACTTTATAATGGTTTGATACAGAGTTATAGGACTTTATAATGGTTTGATACAGAGTTACAGGACTTTATAATGGTTTGATACAGAGTTATAGGACTTTATAATGGTTTGATACAGAGTAGACTTTATAATGGTTTGATACAGAGTTATAGGACTTTATAATGGTTTGATACAGAGTTATAGGACTTTATAATGGTTTGATACAGAGTTATAGGACTTTATGATGTCTTGCAAAAGGTATAGGACTTTTGATGACTTGTCAGAGTTATAGGACTTTTGATGACTTGTCAGAGTTATAGGACTTTTGATGACTTGTCAGAGTTATAGGACTTTTGATGACTTGTCAGAGTTATAGGACTTTTGATGACTTGTCAGAGTTATAGGACTTTAAAATGACTTGTCAGAGTTACAGGACTTTATAATGACTTGTCTGAGTTATAGGACTTTAAAAAGGACTGATAGATAGGTTGGTAGGTAGGTAGATGGACAGTTGTATAGATAGATAGACAGACAGATAAATTAAGAGATAGACAGAGAGACAGATGTGGAGTCAGATTCATAGATAGATATGTAAATAGATAGATATGTAGAAAGATAGATAGACAGAGAGATAGATAGATAGATAGATAGATAGATAGATAGATAGATAGATAGATATGTAAATAGATAGATATGTAGAAAGATAGATAGACAGAGAGACAGACAGATAGATAGATAGATACATAGATAGATAGATAGAAAGATAGATAGATATATAGATAGATAGATAGATAGATAACTTACTGACAAACAATACCAAACTCTCAATAGGTTTTTACACAATACAAAACTGTATACAGGAACATATTTCTGACATATATCTAGCACTAGATGTACCGGAACAACTTGTGATGGCGTACCAATGTGACGATTTAGAATGTTCAATATTGTGGTTAACAACGCTACTCAAAAACAAAGTTCATTCTACCTTGTTTCTTTGTGATGATTTGTATATTGATGTAGAACTGCACGATTTACACCAACAGAATTCACCAAGTCATGAACATTCAGGGCGATAAGTACTGATGCGTAGGCTTGTAGACATCAACATGAATAAACATCATATAATAATAATAATGTTTTCAATTCTATGTTTGGAAACATTGTAAAGAACAAACAAGTCAGATGTATAATAAGACATGTCCTCTCGTAATGATCTCGGGGACAAAATTGCTAATTTTGGAAACAAAGGTTAGGTTTTATCTTACAGTGATTTGAGATTAATGGTAAACAAACGGGTGAATTTAGAGTTCATATTTTAAAGTCTTTCCGATTTATATCTTCCGGGGGTGTTTAGGTCTGTTACATCTAAAGATGCCGTACAGATAAAGGCACGCGCGAGAGACTCTCTAAGACTCTATGACGTCATAAGACACTTGATATATTTGTTTTGATACAACATTATCCAAACATTCATTGATAAAAATTTACTACGAAAATTACTCAACTTGAAAAGACGATCGGGGACACAGTCAGGTTATTACAAACTGTAATACTACGTAAACCGTTCCATCTTTACCTCCGCATCAGATGTTAACAGACAAGCTTTCGCCCGAAGAAATGGCAGTACCAATTATTATCGTAACACAAGAGCCTAATGACAAATCAAATGACCAGAACAAGATTACCAGAGTAGACAAACGATCCGAACACATAGCCAGAAAAAGAAATTTTTCCGACGGTTCTATAGACAGACGATGTCATTCTGCGGATTATTTGCGCATTAGTGCCGAAAATCGTCCATCGTCTGCAAGTGCCGTAGAAAAGGTATCAAGTTTTGAAGCTTTGGACAAGAAACTTTCGTCAACTCAAACCATGTTTCTATCTTCATCAGTTCCGTCTGTTGTCAGTGCCAAGGAAACGCATGCAGTGTGCGAATGTTTCTTGCATAAAACATATGAATCGAATTACGGACCTGGGCTAAACGGGAAACATCTAGTGAGTTTCTTCAAAATCTGGAATAAAAAAGATAATTTCGATAGTGTTGCCATGCGTGCCAAACCAGATCGGCCATCTTCCCTGAGGAGAACTGGACAGTTTAGAGACTGTGGTTGTGTTACTAGAGAATTTGCTAAAAATCACAGAAAATGTTGTGAAACAACATGCCACTGCTCAAACTGATACAGACAAGGAATCCAAATGTCCAGACAACTTAGACGACTGGGTCGATCAAACCTGAAATCATCCGATGGAGAGATGAAGGCTGATGATAAAAAACCGATATTTTGCATTGAATAATCAAAATAGAATTACGGTTATCGATTGTGACGCATACAGTCTGCGACGCTTGAAACTTGCAGTTATATAATTGAGATGGGACGGTTAATCGGAATACTTGGTAAATCGAAGCCACGAGAAAAGGTTAGAGTAAAGGAGTACAGCCAGGCACGTATAGTTAATTTAATTTGAAGAGACATCTTAGCAGAAATGTAATTTATAGTTTTTTGTATCGGTAGTGTATAATGTTAATCAAATAAACTCGTCAATATATAAAAGTCATAATACTTTTAAAAGACTTATGATAGGAATTTGGAACATTATAGATATATGTATAACCAACAGAGGTTATTCAAAAGGGAATGAAATCGGGTTAACTGGTGACGATTTTGTTGTAGGAGTCGTTTTAAATACAATTTTAGCAGAACAGACGTTTAAATTGTCTATTCATTCTTTTACATTTATGAAATTGTCTTTGCAATATTGTTTGAATTATTTCCCTTTTCAATTACTTGTTTGATTGAATTAATTAAAGAATTATCATATACCAATGGTGACCAGTGGTCATCATCTTATCTAATTTTTTGTTTGGACTCATGGCTGGTGGAGAAAATCTTTGACCGAGTAGTTAGATAATTGCGCATTTAATCACGATGCCCCTCACCTCTAGATAGTGCACTTTCGAACCCGCTACTAACTATTAAAATGATTGTTCAAGGGAAATGGCCAATTTACTTTAAAACGTTTAATTTTGCAGCATTGATATAGTTACAGGGGATGTAAATATATGGGCGAAGTGATGAGACATGATCAAATGTGATGTACATGCCTCTGTTTTGTTTGTGCACCAAACTAACTCTGTTCCTACAATACGTTATAACCTGCGTTTAAGTTTGTTTCATTTATGTGTTTTATATGTAGTATCATATGGATATTAACAATGTACATACCTCTGTTTTGTTTGTGCACCAAACTGACTCTGTTCCTACAATACGTTATAACCTGCGTTTAAGTTTGTTTCATGTATGTTTTTTATATGTAGTATCATATGGATATTAACAATGTATCAATATATTGAAATACATGTACAAATGTATTCTTAAATGTGCTGTTACAGCGGGCTCGTCCTGATGTATTTTCAACAACACTGTTTTATGTATTATTGACTATAAAATTACGATCCTACTGAAATTTGATATTGGTTTAAAAAGTTACAGTTTTTACATTTGTTTACTCAACATGTTTTTAAGACACCAAAATGGTGTAAAGTTGTTTTGGTATTGAGAGCGTTGTATAACAAATGCAAGTTTACATTGCAAAGATCAAAGACGTACCGAAACAGTGTGAGTTAATCAATTTTACAATATAATTTTCAGGTATGACATACAATGTATATTTCATAAGTGAATGTAAAGCGAAAAACAAGTGTATTATCTTAAATTTGCAATATTTTCACTGGGTAATTCCATCTGTTGGCTATTTACACAAGATATTGGATGGAAAGCTGTACCAACATAAAACCAGTGTGTGTAAAAGGTGTTTGTAAACTATGATTTTTTTCAAACTTTCTATATAATAAATAAATACAGACTCTGTTCTTATCTTCTGAGTTGTGTATACGATGTAGTATAGTGTATTGGTCAAAAGCTAATACAACTTATAGACATCATAATTCATATATAGTACAAACGATATAATGTATCAGAGAGTACTATACAATGTATCAGAGAGTACAATATAATGTATCAGAGAGTACTATATAATGTATCAGAGAGTACTATACAATGTATCAGAGAGTACAATACAATGTATCAGAGAGTACTATACAATGTATCAGAGAGTACACTATAATGTATCAGAGAGTACTATACAATGTATCAGAGAGTACACTATAATGTATCAGAAAGTACTATTCAATGTATCAGAGAGTACAATACAATGTATCAGAGTGTACCATATAATGTATCAGAGTACTATACAATGTATCAGAGAGTACTATACAATGTATCAGAGAGTACAATATAATGTATCAGAGAGTACTATACAATGTATCAGAGAGTACAATATAATGTATCAGAGAGTACACTATAATGTATCAGAAAGTACTATACAATGTATCAGAGAGTACTAAACAATGTATCAGAGAGTACTATACAATGTATGAGAGAGTACACTATAATGTATCAGAAAGTACTATACAATGTATCAGAAAGTACTATACAATGTATCAGAGAGTACACTAATGTATCACAATGTATCAGAAAGTACAATACAATGTATCAGAAAGTACACTACAATGTATCAGAAAGTACTATACAATGTATCAGAGAGTACTAAACAATGTATCAGAGAGTACTATACAATGTATCAGAAAGTACAATATAATGTATCAGAGAGTACTATACAATGTATCAGAGAGTACAATACAATGTATCAGAGAGTACAATATAATGTATCAGAGAGTACTATACAATGTATCAGAGAGTACAATATAATGTATCAGAGAGTACACTATAATGTATCAGAGAGTACTATACAATGTATCAGAGAGTACAATATAATGTATCAGAGAGTACTGTATCAGAGAGTACTATACAATGTATCAGAGAGTACAATATAATGTATCAGAGAGTACACTATAATGTATCAGAAAGTACTATACAATGTATCAGAAAGTACTATACAATGTATCAGAGAGTACTAAACAATGTATCAGAGAGTACTATACAATGTATCAGAAAGTACAATACAATGTATCAGAGAGTACAATACAATGTATCAGAGAGTACACTATAATGTATCAGAGAGTACAATATAATGTATCAGAAAGTACTATACAATGTATCAGAGAGTACAATATAATGTATCAGAGAGTACTATACAATGTATCAGAGAGTACTATACAATGTATCAGAGAGTACTATATAATGTATCAGAAAGTACTATACAATGTATCAGAGAGTACAATATAATGTATCAGAGAGTACACTATAATGTATCGGAGAGTACACTATAATGTATCAGAGAGTACTATACAATGTATCAGAGAGTACACTATAATGTATCGGAGAGTACACTATAATGTATCAGAGAGTACTATACAATGTATCAGAGAGTACAATATGATGTATCAGAGAGTACATGTGAAATATCGTTGGTATAGTAATTGTAATTTTTAACAAAATAATAAATTATTATTCATTCTAGATATATAATATAATTAATATAATATATGAAATAAGATTTGTCTGTAGTATAATTGAAGTGCATTCATAATAAATTTACCCGAGTTTTGAAGTATTGTATGAGCTATTTGAACTAATTTAAAGACAAAGGGCTTGGTGTAATAGTATCTTTTCAAAAATTTGACTCTGAAATGTTGATAAGAGGATATTTTAACAAAAACTGAAATCCATCCTCAATGTCTGAGGAGCATACAGGACACAAATGTCTGTTAATGGGAGCCTACCGGATTACGTTCCTTTAATTTCTGACCGCTTCAAACAACTGGCGCCATCGTTTGCAGTAGTTCCTGTTTAACTCCATCGTGACCTAACATATGGAGTGCGCTATTTCAATCATGCTATTCTACATTACTTCGACTACCAACTGGTGATAATATTTATTCCGAATATTAACTTTGGTATTATCTTATTTTTACAAGCATATTTCTTGATTTTTAATCATTCAATTGTTTCAAAAGCGTAGATAACTCCAGGTCTCGATACGACTGAAATTTGTCTCTAATCATATATTATAGCCTATAAGGTACAAATACCATTGCTTATTGTCCATATAGGTCTAGATAACGTGGAAATAAAATACAAATTAAAATTTCGCATGTAAATCAGAAAAAATGAAACAAACAAGTGATATTAAAAAACAAAAAAAAAATCATTTAAGTTTTCTTGCACACATGGCCTACACTGAAATATTAAACTAGGCCTAAACTAGATCACCACAGACGCTTGTGGGATTGGATGCTAACCAATTAATAAAAATAAAAATTATATAAACCAAATTAGATTCATCGATATATTACATGGCACAATTACCAACTTTATAGTTTTTTTGTGAGATTTGTCCGAGTTAATAGATGTTCCGTATCCTCGATGTATATCGGAAATCGGACAAATAAAATCCAGTCACAATGCTACTCAAAGTCGGTGATCTGACGATATTATATTTTCGTCCGTGAACGGTAAGAGCAATCGTCGGTATTTACAAAATCCTTTGACACTGTACTGTCCGAGTATTTTATTACCACCAGTACGACCGCGTAAGCAATACCTTGCAAATCACGGCGTCTGTTGGGTGGAGATGAACTAGATCTATTTAATAAATACTGCAAAACCTATTTAGAAACATTTAATTGTCGAGAAATCTAGATATAACTGTAACTGTAACTTGTAGTTTTTGCATTCGATAAACTTGGGACTATACCATTTAGTACTACAGGTTATTCAAATAATCGTTTCATGGACCGTCTGGGTATTGTTTATTTGGACGGCATCCCGCTGACAGGTGAAGCACATACGTATGATGACTCTCAACATGATACATCCGGTCTTGATAAAGACGGGTAATCTATGCTACTTAAGTGTCCTATTGGTAATACACACCAATCTCGGAGAAAGACTTTGGAAAACTATCAATATATGTACTAGTATTAACTCTTAAATCGTCTTATTTTTTCACTATCTTATACCGATTCACAATGAAATAAATTATCAAAAATTTAAAATATTACAACTTTTGAACATATTTATTCACATATATGTGAAAATTATAAATTAGTTAAAGTCCTCTAGTGTAACATATTCCCGACCCTGATTCGTGGTGTTAAAAGCGCTTTAAATGGCGATAGCGGTAGGCTCCCATTGGAACTTTCTTGTATCTACCCGTTTCAGTAGATAAACAATGGGAAGATAATCTGATTTTACTAATCAATTTCTTATTATGTGGCATGATGGGTTTACATAAATATGACTGTAATGTGACATGGTCAGTGAGATGAGAGTATATTTACATTTCAAGGAATTATTAATGTCAGAAATCAGAGACTGTTTACAAACATCAAAAACACGCTTTTTGACAGTGGCTAATATGTACGAATGACTATATTTTGGTTTATGCAGACATCTTGCAGCGCAATCTCTGATAATATATTCTTAATATTGATTTATATAACCAATTCTTACTATTATTCTGTTCACAAATGTCCACGAGGTATTCATAATAGGACATAAGTATACAATTGTAAGACATGCTCAATTTCAGCCAATATTTTATCATCCTTAATTTTCTTATACAAGATAATGTGAGTCGCCCAAGTTCAAACAAACCATAGCATTAGGAGTAGAACTTTTAACGCCTAAAATACATTTATAAAAATCAAGGTGAAATTTTTTCAATGTCAGGTACTTTGTGGATACCCTACCTTATGATGCTGTACTGGCAATATAAGTATCAAATAAAGACAATTAAGTGATATACTTTACGGACATGCTACTACATTTTCTTTTGAGAGCAAATAACGCTTTTCTACATTGTTGAGCCAGATATTTTTGTGATTTCAAAAATTTACCATTGAAATTTAACAGTATACCAAGATAACCAAATTCATCTACACCTTCATATATTACCATGTTTCTTCAGTCTTAATTGTACCGCCATTTCTAAAAATCAGAATACATTGTGATGGTTCTAACATTGTTTATATATAGAACTTAGATTAACACACAAGAATGAAAAAAAAAGAGTTTTAGCGGTTTAGAGAGTTGCTGTGGCGTTTAAAAGTGTTATAGCGTTTTAACTGCGATCTCGACTTTTTATAAACTATATTAATCTATGCATGGTAGTTTGGTAATGTACATTGTTAGCATTCAATGTAACATGCATGCTCAACTTTTCTAACGATAAAGATATGAATAAATGAGAAAATATAAGTTTGACTTGGGTCAGGTGATATGCTAAATATGTAATTTGTGACTTATTTTCGAGATTTTATACTTTTAAAAGTATGTTGCATGCATTACGATTATACCGCATATACTGAAGTAAAGTTTGGCGTTTTTCTCTGCATTTGTATATAATGACATAACCATTCCTTGCATTATTGGTGACTATCGCTGTGATTAGTATAACCGTTTCTGACCTATTTACCAGAAATAAAAATCAATGGATGGTAACCCGAATAATTTCGTCGTTATATTCTGTTCAATGCAATCACAAGATCGGAAACTGAGATTAGTTCCCCTACATACCCGGATCTAACATATGCTTACGTTTATCGGCCTTGAATACTTATTTTAAACATTTAAGAGTCATGAGACAATTTTGTTTTGTTAACGAGGGTTAAATTCTATGACGGAATCGGCAAAACAAACGAAGGGAGATCACTCTAAAGTTATTCACATATCACATGAGATTTAGTCATGTTATTATCAGTACCGGTTAATGGTTTTTGTTATCAAACAAGATATAAAATATAACGCTGAAATAATGACGAAAGATGAGTTACACATCCGGATACAGGAAGCGTGATATCGTTGATACATGTAGTACAACAAAATTGATGATATGAATGCGTACATTATAATGCTTTAGCTTTCTTGTTCCTGAACCAACACACTCAATAAAACTTACGATTTCACCATATACGTGTATGGACGTAATGTGTGATTTCGATGAGCTAACATGTCTAGATGATGACTTGGCTAGGACAATAAAAGATAAACAACCTGCTTGATTGTATGAGAAAAATGTTTAGTCAAGGTGCATCTCGTATGGAAAGACTATCCTTCTATCTTCTATAGAGAGTAAAAAGATTGGATAGATTTTCCTACACTACGTGGTTCAAAGACTTTGTTTAATTTTTCTTATAGAGTAACAATATCACTATGAATTTGATAGAAATACAATATATGTAAAGAAAAACGCCAAGTCACGAAATTTACATGGAAAACCAATTGTACTTTACATATGAACAAAAATGTTTTGTAACAAATGCACCGGATAATGCTACTCAAAAGAATGTTTATAGGTCGCTCTCTCAGATGAAGTGTACAAAATGTCATATAACCTATCAATGCAGAATAGCCATATTCCTGACAATACAGTGTGTTTCAAAAAAACATTTCCGACTTTACCGTTCAATAGCATTTGTTACCGTAAATTGAGATTTGACCACTTTGGACCTAAAATGACGGGTTATATTTTTGGCCAGTTAAATGTTGGTCATTTATATTTATATCATATTTAAATTTGACCTATCATCAGTCTTGTCGTGTTGAACATTCCAGGGGTTTGAAATGTCATGTTGAAAATTTTGAATTTACTGGATGGGTGAAAATACAAAATTTACTACATGACAACTGTTGTTATGTTGTAAATTTTGTATTTTCACCCACCCAGTAAATTCTAAATTTATCAGGATGTAAATTTTGTATTTTCACCCACCCAGTAAATTCAAAATTTACAATATGACAAAAATATCAAAATATTAAAATGTGCCGGTAGAATAATTAGAATTGATGTGTCACATAGAACTAAATTAAGATAAATGTCCGCACAGTGTTATTTTAAAATCCCTTGTTTGTTAATACACTTAAATATTAATTAAAAAGTACAGGTAGAAAGACTGTGTACATTATTTTTGACGGTTTAATTTTGGCCATTTTGATATTAAACAATGGTCAAAATATCCCAAATATTACGGTACAAGCTACATATTACATAACAATTTTGTTGGTATATAATTTTTATTGCATACACATTAAATATAATGTTACACCATACACAATAAATATATGATAAACTCATTAACTGCGAGTTAACCTAAGTTATCCTTTGAAGTACATACTATTATGGCAGACCAAGATGTAACGGTCCAGGACAATTCTAAAAAGGTCGATTTGTTGTAATAAATACCTGAAAATTTACCCTCGGTTATTTTCGCCCTTTTACAAAACATTATAAACATACTACCAAAGTTATAATGCTCAAGACGATATCGTTTCTGTCAAATAGACTTTATCAGTTGAGCTCCATTTTAAAAGTTATGTGTATTTTCTAAAGAGAAAGTGGTATAATACAAATAATATATCTAAAAGGATAGTCGAAACCGTCTAAGAGTAACCAATGTAAAAATTGACTATCTTAGCTTTAGAAAAAATAGTCAACTAATCTTACATTCGCCCTTAATCACCTTAGTCTCATGAATGGTATACAAGATTGAAAATTTCGTTTCTCTTTCCAATTCGCCCTCTCATCTATGGGCGAAAATCACCAAAATTATACGTGGCGAAATAGTTCAAGGGATTCAGTACTCCATCTGCAGTTGTTGACGTTTACGTGTAAGATTTAATTTCTTGGGAGACGTACGAATAAGGATGATATTTATGTGAATAAATCAAATGTTAGATGTATATTTATTGACGATGCACATTGCAATGCACTTTAGTTGACTTTCTGATTTTTTCCCGTGCAAATCCTAATTTAACAACATTTTTGAAAATATTAAGTAAACTTTACAACTTAGGGCGTTACGTTACTTTTATTTAGGCGCTGATTTTTAGTTCAGTTAGGAAAAAACATATCCTCTGTGTTAATGAATTAATGCATATACTGAGCATGTTTAGTTAGATTGATCATGTGATTACTGACACTCTACATTCGGTCCAAAGGATTGTATCTAAAACACACATCAAACCATGTGATCAGAACTTTAATATCAGATAAGACAGAACAATGGCCTAGAGATTACGAGATAAAGTGATTTAAACAATACATTGTCACTCAACTAACGAAATACTGCAGCTGTGTTTCATCAGATGAATTGTGTATTTAATTAGGTAGAAAAAGTCAACATGTAGGTTCTTCCGGTCTCGAAAAATAATGCCGTACCAAGGATCAGTGACGACATAAAGGGATTTACATTTCTATAATATTGTCTCGTTTACAAAACACGAGTGTGTATAGCTAAATGTCAGTCACTGAGTACATGTATACCATTTTAATATTTATTTGGTTTGGTTTTGTTTTTTGTCTCGTATTGACTGTGGACTCACGGCGGGTGTGACCGGTCGACAGGGGATGCTTACTCCTCCATGGCACCTGATCCCACCTCTTGGTTTCCAGAGGTCCGTGTTTGTCCATTTTTACCGGATTTGTATCTATGTCCTGGACATCCTATTGATTTATACTTTGGTATCTGAGATTTTTATAATACCACTTATTTTTAGAACTCCGAGGTACATCTTTTTTAAGTTCGAGCTCAAATGAAGACGTCTTTTTTGACAAAAACGATCATCTTATCATACCTTATAATTGTTATAGTTTTATGATTATTTAAAATTAAATTGGGTCATTAGCAATATTTCTCCTCTAAAAAATACTTTTTGTGATTAAACTGTTTTCTCTTCACCGAACTTCTTTTCTTACACATTATAACTTTTTATTAATGTTTATAACTCTCAGAAATATTAGATAGTATTCTGGAGCACGGCCACATGCAGTGATTCCCTTTCACCAATCGTGCTTTTCATCGAACTTGACTTTATTACCAAAGTCTACCTTTTCACCAAACTTGACCCGTTCATCGAACTAGAAAGGTTTCCATGGAACGTTTGCGACGGGCGTGGCATGCCAGCAGAAGACGCTGACTCCTTGTGGACACCTGGTCTTATCCCGTTTGGGATTTGCAATTGCTATTCATGTTGAGACCATTTGCACATCTAATTCGTCGTGTCTAATGGACTTGAGTTTTGATTATCGATTTGTACTTCATCAATTTTACTTATAAACGTTACACTAAATACAACATTATATTTTTTAAATAATCTTTGTGTAGGAAATATCAAATACCAGTTAGTCTATACTTGACTATGTATCTGTCCACCTCTGTTACCGTCAACAATTTTGTTCTGCTGTTGCTTTTACCTCTTTTGTCAGAAATCCGTTAGAAGTGTCACGTTGTAACTCAATCAGATGATATTTGTTGGCCTTTCGTTTCACTTTCCATTTTACCTTTGACTCTCGAATTCAATTTCCAGACATATTGATTCTCAATTCGACCGATCCTACTTTAATCTTTTATTACTTGTATGACGACATCAACAGTGATAAATGCCTTTGTGTTGTGGACATACAGTGAAACTTGTATATAAAAACCCTCTAAGGGACACAACAACACCAGTCTTTATAAGGAGGTCGTCTTTATATAGAGGTTGATTTGTACACAAATGGTACTATTGGGACAGCAAAATTACCAGATGGTCTTTATACACAGGTGGTCGCTAAAGCAGGTTTTACTGTATAACAGTACACTGAGAATTGTTTACGCAAACTGAGCTGTCGTCAACGGCATTTTTCTATATTTTTAATAACCTCTTACAGAATCCATTTTGAGTAAACACAAACAAAGTACCTGGAAATATAATACATTATAACATGTTTTATACATACATTAAACATATCTAAACCGAAAAATATTTCTACAGGAATCAAAAAAGAAAATTTTATCTAGTAAATAGTAAGTAAATTTAAATACAATAATTAAACTGGAAGAAAGAGGACATGCCAAAGCGAACATTAGGTCAATTTCCAAAACAAATTTAGTAGTTGGGTGCATAGATTAACTATGACCATCGAAACACAACAGTTAATCTATATTTCAAAGAAACAACAAATGGACAGTAAAAATGTGTCTAAAGATAAACAATTAATCGGATTTGTTAGTTAGGTTTGTCGAAAATACCTACAAAAGATCCGTTAAACCGGCTAGGTTCAAGCCAGACACAAGGTAGTTCAATGTTCGAGTGTCAATATTATATAGTGTTATACAACCAGAAAGTAATGTCATTACATTAAACGCATTGACGACAGCATACATTATAGAAAGAGAAGTCGACCAGAGAAGCACAACGCAAAATTTTACAACACGAAATTAACACGATGGTGAAAACTAAGAACTCAAACACAAATGAGGTAAAAACATCATTTTATTTGGCGATACCGAGTATAGTCATTACTGACACTGCTGTAGCCGAAACAGACGCCACAGATGCACCTAAAGTCAACACAATTCGGTCTCACGTACGGAGCAGAAGTGCCGACTTCAGCTTTCTCTCTACGACAACCATAAAGGATTCTGAAATGAATAAACGACGACCGCCATCACCAATGATATATGAACGTCTGTATACGCGTAGAGATATTACGCCAACAAGAAGATGTTCCTCGTTCTCGTCATTATCCGAGTTATCACGTGAGGAATATTCCAAAACTTCTCCGAAATGCGAGTGTTCTTGCAAACACAAAACAGAAGACACAGCTCTGATGAGCAGTGGTATAAATGGACAAAATATGTCCGCTTTCTTCAGAGTATGGGATCGTAAAAATGATTTCGAATGCTTGTTACGCGGTAAACTGGAACCACCGTCCTCTATGAAAAGACGTGAAAAATATAGAGAATGTGGCTGCTATACAAGGGACTACTTGAAAAATGAAACGTGTCTCTGCTGTTTATGTGTGGACTGTAAATAGTGCTTCTATTACTATTATTGTATAGACTAAACTATACCAGTATTTCCGAGATTAACTTGAATTGTTTTGTATAACGCAAACTTGTAATATATTATTTTGACTTATAATTTGATTGCATGGGAAAATTATGAAGAGTTTTTAATTAATTTTCAGTCATGGACGATAACGATTTCAATATGCCATTTTAGGCAGTGTTTTGTTGAGTTCTACTTGCCCAGTTTCTTATTTATAAAGCCTAATAGTACTAGTGAAAGGGACATAAAAAATTATCAATTAATTGTATGGAATAATGAGCCTGGATTATATACTGAAATATTTTGGACTAAAAGAATGTTTTCGAATAAATTGTACACTAGAATGTTGATTATGATTTTACAAATATTATGAACATAATACCAAAGTTATAATGCTCAAGACGATATTTGTCAATTAGACTTTATCAGTTCAGATCCAATTTGAAAAGTATGTGTATTTTCTAAAGATAAAGTGGTATCATACAAGGCCAAATAATATCTGTAAAAGTATAGCCGAAATCCGTCTAAGAGTAACCACTGTAAAAAAAAAATAACTAGCTTTAGAAAATGTTCGAATTTAAATGGTGTTAACAGTGCCAAATATTACTTTAGTATAAGATGAACAGCTGGTACCGAAATACCAGGTACTAGGTTTATGTATACCCACGGTCCACCAGCAGTGGCAACGACCTAGTGGTTATAAGTTTTATAAACATAATACCAAAGTTATAATGCTCAAGACGATATCGTTTCTGTCAATTAGTCAAATGTATATTTTGCCTTACAATATCGTCTGTTATAATGGGAATAACACACGTCTGGTAATGTTGTTCATTGAAATCAATAGTGCAAAAATGTACCTATTGTTTTAATGTGGAATGCTATAAAGCAATAAAATAATAAAGAAATGTATTCATTCTTAGTCATTAATTCACACACACACAGACACACACGCACGCACACAAGTACACACATACGCACACACACACATATATATATGTATATATATATATATAAGACGACAGGTAAAGGTGTGTGTGTGTGTGTGTGTGTGTGTGTGAACGAAGTTTATCCGATAGCCAGTAGTCAACGATTCTAATGTAAAAATATTGGGGAAACTCGATACATGTATGGTTTCAAATACGACTCATTAAAAATTAGAGACCATTATTTGCCTATCATTGCTAATCAACCACTATAGCAAAAATCATAAAACCTGACAGTCACGGGATATGAAACAAAGTAAGACAGTAAAAATAAAGGGGAAATATTTACTGCATAATAATGAGTTTTTATTTTAGCCACATTACCCAAGTCATGAATACTAGTAATTTTGGAAAATTATTTAATTAACAATCATAAAACAACGATGTATCATAAAATAGAAAACCGAGAATTTGATAAGCCGTCGAAAATAGAGTACAAATGTCAGTAACCATCAATATTTCTGTGCTTACATGGAAAACGAAACAAGACAAATCACTTTCCGATCATCTTCGGAAATGCCTAAGAGATTTTCCGAAAGGGCAATTGGTGCCCGCTACAATCTGATTGGATGCGAATTGACTAGGAAACGAATCGTTCAGGAATCCTATAACTAAACATGGATGTTATCGGCCTGCTTAACCATCTCATTCTATGGTTCTTTTTTAGATATAAATAAAATTATAAAATTCACAGATGCCAAAGTATTAATCGAAAGAAAGTTCACGAAACAATACACAAATCAATTGAAAAAAAGAGATGCACACGGATCTCCAGAGGTGGGATCTGGTGTCATGGTTAGGCATCCCCTGCCGACCGGTCGCACCTGCCATGATATCCCAGTTAAATTCGTCATGATCGACAAAGACTATTCAACAACCACCACCTCACAGACAGTTCACCATTTCACTCAATGAAACACTGTAAATGCAACCAATCATTACACCAACCGTAAAGTTTACGAAACGCGATTCCTGGAATCCGCTTGACAATAGCTTATCAGTAGCTTGCCTCTGTATATGAAATATACATCTGACATATAGGATATCGGTCATGTGTGAGGTATAAACAACAAATGAAAGGGATATTACTCCTTGAATGTGGAAAGCTGACAATGGGAAAGCCGATGAAAGTCGTATATTATTTCCATACTCGTATTTTACAGCAAGCAAAGCTACATATGGAGGTGCAATTTATGGGAACGTGATTATATCTTCATATAAGCATGATTTAAAACACATCATCACAAAAAACAAAATTGACACCCTGATCTGTGATTGTGGGGCTTTAGATATTGGAAGTCAATACCACAGCGTCACATGATGTCTCTCTTATTACGATTGCTATGGTAAGGACACGAATTATGTTCATGTATTAATTATGCAGTATGTGTCTTATATTAAAACTTTCAAAATTTACAATTTCAAAATTCATTTTTTAAATGTATTAATACGGTTATTATTCATGTTTAAATACCAAATGTTGAGAATTCCAATACAAAGAATGAATTAAGAAAATAATATTGAAGTCTACTGACATATTAACTCCAATAAAATACACGTATATTAAATTTTCTAATAGAAATTTATCGGTAATCGCGGATTTGATAACACTTGGGCATTTGACATATTTTAACAGAAAAATATGAATATATATTTTTACCTTGTATGAAATCATTTTAGTTCGTTTGTATAAAAAACAAATCCGAGGTAAAAGAAAAGAGTGTTAATACCGGGATATTGAGTGCTACTGCTATGAGTAGGAGTTATTATAAGATATGCGTCGATCTTATGCAAGCGGGGATTATAAGCTACGTCACGTATTAGCCAGTCAAAAGAAAATCGTGTAATTAATGCCGTTCTTTCTCAGCCCTTTAAGTTCAAATTATAGGACAAACAGTCAGGATTGGACATATCAATTTGTATATAATCAATTTATTTATAATAGAAAATTTTATATTGAGATAGAAAACTCCAAGTTATATCAATTATTTAATTACAAAAATTAAAAAATAATATATACACAACACCTCTCACCTAGCTAATTCAAAAAAGCGAAGGAAAACCTCGGGTTTTGAGCTTTGTGTGATACCACTTTTTGTTTCGGAACTCTATATCTGTTTTAAATTCAGTTGAACTGATGAAGTCTCATTGATAGAAACGATCGTCTTGAGCATTTGTTCTGGCTTAAATTTTTGCAAAACGATAACTTTGGTATTGTGTTGAATACTTTTTGTTTGTTTGTTTATTGTTGTTTCACGTCCCACTCAGAAATCTTTCACTCATATGGAGACGTCACCAAATGCCGGTGAAG
The DNA here is from genome assembly GCA_030159075.1 of Atrina japonica. NCBI lineage: Eukaryota > Metazoa > Mollusca > Bivalvia > Pterioida > Pinnidae > Atrina > Atrina japonica. Next base: position 139,876 of record BROG01000549.1, read on the forward strand.
TACTTTCAAATTTTGGCCTATGCTCGGCACTTACAGCCATTGAGAAGTGAGGGTTCATTAACGTGCCGACACCTTCTTTGACACGAGACCAGGCCGGCTCGAATACTATTTGTAATGAAGTCTTGTAACACAGATTAAATTTCTGCAACAAAACTGTTTAATAAATCCCGAAAAGGCATGTAGTTGTGAAAGAGTAAAAATGATAAGAAAGAGGTAAATTGAAATTAGAATTTTAAAATGATATTCTTTATAATCAGTTGGTTAAGGTGGAATAAAGAGGACGCAAAGAAATGTTATTGGGCACATTTGGTCAATTTCCAAAACAAATTTGGTACTTAGGTGTTCAAAATAGATGTGTCCAATAAAACAATATATTTAAAATATATTTTATATTTTTAAAGGAATCGTCAAACGAACAATTAAAACGTGTCTAAAGACAATAAATCAACGACTTGGTTGTATGTGTTGAAAATACAAACAAGGAGATTAGTTCATGTGAATAGGTGCAGGCCAGATACAATGCAGTTAAATGTCCAAGTGTCAATATTTTATAATGTGATACAATCAAGTAGTCATGTTATGACGTCAAATATATCCTCGACACCATTTAAATTCCCGTATAAAAAGAGGAGTCGGCTAGGGAAGCGCAAACCAAAATTTTACAACAACGAAACCAGCACGATGGGGAAAGCTAAGAATTCAAACGCAAATGCTGTAGAAACATTGGCAATACCATGTTTCATTATTACTGATACTACTGAAGCCGAAACGGACACCACGAATGAACCAAAAGTCAATATTCGATCTCACGTGCGGAGCAGAAGTGCTGATTTCAGATTCCTGTCTACGCCATCCATACAGTCATCTGCAACAATTACGCCAAAGCAACGACCGTCATCATCAAGTGTATATGAACGTCTGTCAAAGCGCAGAGATATCACGCCAACAAGAAGATGTTCCTCGTTCTCGTCATTATCCGAGTTATCACGTGAGGAAGATTCCAAAACATCTACAAAATGTGAATGTTCTTGCAAAAACAAAAATCAGGACACAGCTCTTTTGAGCAATGGTATTAATGGACAAAATCTGTCAGCTTTCTACAGAATATGGGACCGTAAAAATGATTCCGACCACTTGTTACGCGGTAAACTGGAACCACCGTCTTCTTTGAAAAGACGTGAAAAATACAGAGAGTGTGGCTGCTACACAAGGGACCACTTGAAAAAAGAAACGTGTCACTGCTGTTCATGTGTGGACTGTAAATAGTGCTTTAATTTCCATTAACTGTGCCAGTATTTCCGACATAACAATTGACTTATAATTCAGTTGTTTTATCTAACGCAAACTTATAATTTTGTATCGACTAATACTATGATGGTATGGGAAAACTACAACGTGTGTTTAATTTATCATACAGTGATACATTATTTTTACATACACCGCTGGACGGTAATCATTTTGAAATGTCATTTCATAATTATAGTGCATAAATGTTCTTACAGTGTGTTCATGTGCAATGCTCAAACGCAATAAAATTATATATTAATGTAGTTATTGTTTCTTATCTTTTGTATTAAGGTGTAATAATATGCAATATATTGCAACAGAATGAATCATGTTTATATATATATATATATATATTTCAAAAGTTGATCTGTAATTCTAGCCACGTGCCGTCAAAATAGGTTTGATTCGTCAGAGTATTAGAAATGTATATGCATCTCGATTCTTGGTAGCGATTGCAGGTGTAGCGATGGTAGATTTGTGATCAAGAATACATCGGAATCAAGGTTACGTCTCCGCCATGAAAAATAGACCGTAATAAAATAAATGATTTTAATTTTATAACCGAAAACCGATTAAAACAAAATAGAATTGGGATAAATGATTTACAAAACTTCACATTATGAAACAGATTTCATCAAACAAATTGGTTGACATTAATATTACAAATACAATACCATAGCTACAATGCTCAAGACGATCGTTTCTGTCAACCAGGATCCCCCAGTTGAGCTCCAACATTAAATAGATCTACAAAGCAAATATCTTAGTAATGTAGTTCTTTGACCCTTAATTATCTTTATGGTAGGACCTTTTCTATTATTTAGACAAGTTTATAATGGCCTGTAGGGTTTGAAGGGTTAAAGACAATCATGAATTACAAGGAGTTGAATTGACAGAGAGACAAGTTTCGTAGTTAGTTTTCATACATTTCATAACAAATTGGTGGAGGCAGATGATAGCCATTTAGTGTGTGTAGGTAGGTAACCAAATATATCACACACACACACACACACACACACACACACACACACACACACACACACACACACACACACACACACACACACACACACCTACACACACACACACACACTCACACACACACACAACACACACACACCACACACACACACACACACACATACACACACACACACACACACACCGAAAGGTCTCTTATTCTTTAGAAAGCTCAGATTTATTTGTGTTGAGAATCCGTGTGTGTGTGTGTGTGTGTGTGTGTGTGTGTGTATGTGTGTGTGTGTGTGTGATTGCGTGCGAGTGTGCATGTGTAAGATTTTATGTAATTTTAATCTTTATGTCCTGATGAAATGACAGGTCGTTCCGAAATATCACTTTAATTTTATGTAATGTATAATATGGATAGAGGTGGGGTCAAGTGTCCTTGTTGGCAAAAGATATTTAGGGTTAAAGCGGTTTTAAAATTATTATTCTATAGCATTATACAGTCAGCACCCATGTGGATTTTGACGTCACAGTTACTCTGCGGATATCATTACAGTAGGTTACAGTAAAGATAATAATCTCAAGCATTTGTCAGCGGTTAAGACATTTGTTTATATAAAAGTATATAATATATATTATAAACCTAATACAAACGTTATAATGCTTAAGTCGATCGTTTTGTCCATTTTTTTTTACCAGATTATATATATATATATATATATATATATATATATATATATATATCTATATATTATTATATAGATATATATATATATATATATATATATATATATATATATATATATATATATATATATATATATATATATATATATATATATATATATATATATCCTGAACATCCTAAAGATTAATACTTAAAGTTTGGTACCTGAGATTTTTATATTCTGTCAATTAAACAGCTTAGCTCCAATATATATCCAATATCCGAATTGACAAAAACAAAGTAATTTATTTTCATTACACATATTATAATATGCATACAGATATGTTGATTGGCAAATCTAATCTTTGAATTAAATTAATTCGTGTCAAGTACATACAGCGATTATTTTATATCCACGCCAAATTGACCACATTTGTTAGTTTGCAGACTGTTTTTTTAAACAATTGAAGAATGTGTATCTAATTAATTGTAATACACATAAACTGTTAAGTTTTTGGTGAATGAAGAATTGAATTGAATTTTATTTTATCATTAAGAATTTCTTGTCCAAGAGCTGTCTATTGAATTTTTGACAAGATACATACTTATATCATTTCAAATTTTATAGTAGTCAAATCTGAAAGGTTCAGTGAATATGTGAATTTTAGTCTAATTATAAAATGGTTTGGAAGTTATTACATTGTCAAACATTTTCTGGCCGGCGATCTGCCAAAATAATCACCACCTCAAGGAGTTTCTACTTAAAAGAATATTGGGATGTTATCTATTACCATACTTAGTCTGCCAGAAATTGCTATTTTAAGTTGTAAATTGGATTCGTTTCAGAAGTGCACTAGGTGTACACGTAAATACGACAATTATTAGAAATGCTGTCCGTTTTTTGTGTCTTTCAGATGGGACAGTAAAAACCGAGGTCCCGTGTCACAGTAGGTGTTGGCACGTTAAAAAACCATCACTGCTCTATGACCGTAATTGCCGAGCATATAAAACCCTTCACCGGCATTTGGTGACGTCTCCATATGAGTGAAAGATTCTTGAATAGACAATTCAACAAGTAATGCTGTTCGGAATTTCTTTATTAGTTTTTAGAGTTTCACATTCAGAAAAATTCATATATATATTTTCTATCATAAAAATGTGTTTATTAACTACAAAAAAGCATTCATTGATTTTTTTTAATCATGCATTCAATTAAAACGAATATTAGTGTAAGACATGCTGTGTCGACAGTACACTATGCCTCATCACACTTTGACATAGCCTATGTGTGTGTCAGCAGCTCTCTACAATTATCTGATCGTACTTTCACGAAGTATACGATGTGTTAACAATAAGCTTTAAGTAACTCGTCGTACTTTGGGGTAGTATACGCTACGTCGACCGCAAACTACAACTACCTCATTGTACTTTGATGCAGTATGCGTTGCGTCGACAGCACATTACAATAATAAACATTTTTCTAGTTGTTTCGTTCTGGCAGTCTATGCAGTTAAAAAGAGTAGAGTAGGGCAATATCGCTTTTGGTTAAGCAGATTATCATATTTGGAACTAGAATATGCATATCGTGCAGTGATAGTTGCAATATTTGAAAAACAAAACAGCCTACAGCAAAGCGTTTGTTTCGACTGCAGTAGTGTCCGTGACATAATTCCTCGTAGATGAACCGAAACAAGATATCACCATTACATAACCGAACAGGACATTTCCCGACTTTACGTTGAAGTCGAATGATCTGAGTACAAACTATTCCGATAAAATTGAACTGAATGGAACAACTTGAAAATGATCTATTACCTCATCGTAAGGTGTTGCTGGTACATGTATATTGTATTTTGTATGTCATGTATGAATTTATACACAAACTGATAATATTGTCATTTGCTTACTTTTAAATTGAAGATAAATTCAAAAGTGAGTACATGACTAATGACTACTTAGTCATGTGCTCACTTTTGAATTTATCTTCAATTTAAAATAAGCAAATGACAATATATACTACAGACTGTCATTTTGTGTACATACGGACTTTTATTGTACGCCTACCAATATTCCGAGTTTGATATTGTTAATTTCACAGTGTATTATGACTTCCCGGATCATCACACGATGATTTTCTGAATTCAATCACCCCTCTGTTACGACATATTAGAACACAGTTCACAAAGATTTTCGTTGCGCGGATTATTTTTTAAATTGCCATAAAAAGGTTCCTTCAAAATGTTTTCTTTTCTAATAAACGAATGATGTATAATTGATTCCAAATATATTGTATTTGTTTTTGTTATTCAAGCTAATATGGATGGGTATACAATAAACTTATCATAACAGCAGAGCGATCGGAAGAGCCAAATAACGTCCCATTGACAGGCTTAGATCCCTAACTGACAATAGTCGTGTGGCAGTCAATAATTTGACCATGTTACACATTAAAAAATTGTCGGGAGCGAAAGAAAATTTAAATCATACGCCTATGTAAAATTTAATAATAAATTATGGAATTGAACTCGTTAGATATTAAACCGTGCCTGTATCGATATCAACCATTATTATTATGGTTAACTTTTTATGATAGATCTGGTATTGTTCTTAAAAAGTATGATTGGATCTGCATTTTGTTTGTGCTCAATAATTTGTATTATATGTCCAAATGTATTTACCTTGAACATATTCCAGTTACTAAGTATATTATATTATGAAGAAATATGATTTTAAGTTCAGCAAGCAAATGTAAAACCAAAACATCTGAAAATTGATACGACCATATTAAGTGACCGGCGATCTACCAAACTTACCAGCACTGTATGAATGTGGCGTTGATTTAAATACAGACAAATTGGACTGATATGGTTATTTTTATATTGTCTTCCAGCAATCTTTGACGTCATACTTTCCGTCTACCTGTCAACAATAACTATTTTAAGGTATGGAGTTGGATTCGTTTCAAGATCGCAAAAAGAACAGATAATGAACTATTAACAACAATGAAGGAAATAGGGTCGTAATATAAAATATCAATATGTTGAAAGTTGGGCAGCCACGTGCAAAGGCTTGGGCCTGGAGTCACCAAGTCTACTCAGTACTCAAGCTAAACTAACTTTTTAGAATTTTAAGGTAAAAACAGATATTTTGCAACTGGCATGTTTGTATATTGATAGCATATAAATATTGATGAAAAATTATTGATCAATTGAAGAAAAATTCTGAAATATCAGTTAAAAATTGTTTTAGTGCATACTCAAAGTTTGAGTACCGTACTCAACATATTTATTTATTCATTTTTAGACCTACTGGAAAATCATATCATGACCGTAACATAATTATGTGAATGCTGAAAAATCATCATGTGCTTCTTATGCAATCAAAACAGAAGTTTTACAACTTACTTTATATAGTCAAAATGATCAGATTAAAGTTAACATTAAGACCTTTGAGTCAATTTGTTGACTTCGGGCCCATACCAGGAAGATCCAAACGTTAGATCAGGTACCATGAAGGAGATGTCGTCCCTGGACAATAGTATTTCCGGCGTTTATTTTATTCATTGTGGTGTTTTGGAGAATGCTATTCTGGTTTTTGTTTTATATCGATGTAAATATGTCACGTTTTTATTTAGTATAATTTTACCCTAAACTATAACACACCACACAAATGGACCAGGCTATCGGTCATTTATAAAAGACATATATTTATTTTACAATGGGTACTCTTAGACGGATTTGGCAACACATTTATATTTATTATTTGGCATTTTAAGACACCCTTTTCTTTTGGAAATATACTTTTATAACGAATTTGAGCTCATCTGATGAAACCTGATTAACAGAATCGATCGTCTTGAGTATTTGCTTTTGTCTTTTGTAAAACTATAATTTTGGTATTGTTGATAATATTATACTGGTATGTTTTGCACTGATTCAATAAGTAATGGAAAAATAAGGGAGTAGGCTACTGATGGAACGGCTTAGACAGATACTAGGATAAAACCATTATGTCACCTCTGAATACCGGCAAAAATGAATAACCAATCAATCTTTGAATTTTTTCAGTCATATGGTGGCGGCCAGTTTTATTGTTGGCGAGAGAACCTGGTCACAACGTACCCGGAAAGAGACCACGGGCCTTCCGCAAGTAAATTGCCAAACTTTTTACAAAATCAATTCCCAGTGGCCGTACTCAATCCCATGCTGACAAGAGGCGTGAGAGACGATGCTCTAGCCGCTCGGCCAAGGAGGCCCCGTGAGGGGAAATAAAATAACAATAAATATATGTACATTATCAAGTAATCGGGTAATACGAGTGACTGATATTGAGTACCCGGCGTTCTGCCAATCTATCTACCACTGTGATGTCTTCGCGTTGATCTTAATATGCCCATATCAGAATTATGTAGTACTTTAGTTGACCTTCTTGATTACTTTGACGTAATGTATTTCTGTTGTATGTCAGACCTTGATATTTTAAAATATGACCTGGATTCGCTTCAGAGGTGTAATGAGTACACAAAAATGGCACTTCCATGCAATGAACACCAAATGTTTTACTGTTTGTCACATGTTAAAAGTTAGCATTTAAGCTGAAAATACGTTTGCCCCAATTTAATTTCACAATAAGAATTATATCAATAACAAGTAAATGAATAGTTACTTTATAGATTATAAAATAAAACATGCACGGATACCTATTTGAATTACTATTGATAATAATTTTCTTTTTAATAATGAGAAATAGACAGAAAAAAGTTATATTTACAACGTATTTCCAAGATGACCTTGAAACCTGGAGCATTACTACTTTTCAATACATTACGAGTTTTTGATATTCTAAACAATTCAATCAATAGACAGAGTATTGAATACTTTTAATAAATGTTTCGTTTTAAAAAAAAAACAAAACATTTCACTCCATAGGCATTTGACAGGACAAAATCAATATTGCACATGAATATAAAACATTGAAATCAACGACACAATTTATTTTCATTTCAATGTATTTTCATAGTTTTTGTATAATTTTAGTAATATCCCCCTATCTCTCTCGTTCATTTTATTTTGTTCTGACCACACAAAACCATGTTCAGGTATGTGATGGTAGAGAAATCCATGTTCCAATCCAGTATAGTTGCTTTTATGCGAGGGAATTGCAGTGTAAGACAATACCGCTAATTTGAATACCCGTGAATATAATACCTTATATTTTTAAAGCATCGGAAAGACAATACGTGACCAATCAGAATTATAAAAGTTATTAACAATCAAAATTTATTCATATACAACCAAACATATTTTTCGTGAATCACAAATTATTCTATATAGAAAGACGAGTGTAGCAATATAGAGCAATGCATGAGATCATCCTTATCTGAATGGAAACATGAGTCGAGATAACTTACACGAAGTCTTCTGTTTTGGAAAACGTCTTGCGCGAACTTTAAAATACCTGAGAATAAGAACTTTTCAGAAAAAAAAAACAACACGAAATTGTCTCCCCGTGAAATTAAAAACTATACAGTATATCCGGGAAATGAACCACCTACCTTCCGCAAATAAACTGGAAAATGTTCTCGCATGTTCAGCCCATGCTCAAGCGGTCCAAAAACCTAGGTGATATTCTGCCTTGATTTTAAGTAACTTTCTGTTTTTAAAAGTAACTTAAAATCCAGGCAGAACTTTGGCCTACCTGAACCCACGCTGACTTGAGATGAGACACTTCATGCTTTAACGCGCAATGACGTCACCACTCTGTACCGTTTTAAACCAATCATTTTACCCTTACATACAACCACTTGCAGTTTCTGAAAACTTACTACACGGCCGTGTCTGTTCATAACACACGTACAATTTTGTGGTTCTTAACCAAAGTTGGTAACATATCAATATTAGTGAAAAATCTTGACGTGATGTAAATACAACAATCAAACACATACAAAGCTTTGTCACGTGTACATTTGTTAGGCTAAAAATAAGTTATCTGATTATTATAGACACATTACATTCAATTTAACTTGAACAAAATATGATATTGTGGTTTATATTTTCCAAAGAATTTGATTAGAAGTGTAAATTATTATTAGCTGCCAAAAAGAGAATATTATAAAACATCGTCTGGTTTGTTCTTGGGTACGATTCCGGAAGACTGAACTCTTTTAATTGACTAGTCATTGTAGTTTTATCAAAAACCGGTTTGCTTTATGAAACGCTTTAGTTGTGCGATATAAGTCCCCTACCTGTGACCCCCAGAGATTATAAAGTTTGTCCGTCAGTCCGTATAATTGCTCGCCATTCACTTAATAATGGTTTTACAGGTAGAAGTCCTGCATTGATTTATCGTGTTAATCATCTCAGAATGCTTGTTAACCTTGTGTTTACACTGGGTTACATATAGAAAAAGGATCAATGAGAGCATTGACAATAATTAATTAACAGTAGTTCACGCTTAAGATGCATATAAATTGTATATGATGGTATGGAATTTCGTTATCTAATTCATGGGGCCTTTCCTATTACTTTGAGATTTCGGGAATTCGATATAAATGAAATTTTAATTCATAAATTTACCCCCCCCCCCAAAAAAAAACCAAAAAAAAACCAAAACAATAAAAATACGGGACCGACCGTTCAACTTTGATATATGAACTGAATCCACATTACTCTAGCTTAACATATTTGGTTTGCTCGTTAGTTCAGCTGACCAAAACGTTCACGGGATTAAAGCACCTTATAAATTTTCATGCTTTTTAAACATTTTTACCTCTTCTCCAGTGGATCAATTTTAACCAAACTTGACAGGAAGTATCCCCGTGTGAACTCAAAGTACAATGTACGTTTGCAAACGTAAAGTGGCTAGGACCTATAAAGACCTTAAAGGGGCCAGAAAGGAAACATGATAAAACTTTAAAACTTCTCTTCTCATGAACTAATCATCAAACGACTTTCAAATTTTGTATGCCTGATTGTTAAGTCAAAACGTTTGCAAATGAAATCAAATAAAAACTCTGTATATAAACGAGCCATACCGAGGCGCTACAATAACATAGTTTAGGCTAGTGTTATACAAATTCTGTATATAAACGAGCCATACCTAGGCGCTACAATAACATAGTGGAGGCTAGTGTTATACAAATTCTGTATATAAACGAGCCATACCGAGGCGTGTAGGCTACAGTGTATACAAATTCTGTATATAAACATGCCATAATTAGGCGTATACAGTGTTATACAAATTCTGATCCACCTAGGCGCTACAATAACTAGTGTGGGCTACAGGGTGCTACAATAACATAGTGTAGGCTACAGTGTGTAAACGAGCCATACCGAGGCGCTACAATAACATAGTGTAGGCTACAGTGTTATACAAATTCTGTATATAAACGAGTCATACCTAGGCGCTACAATAACATAGTGTAGGCTACAGTGTTATACAAATTCTGTACCGAGGCGATACAATAACATAGTGTAGGCTACAGTGTTATACAAATTCTGTATATACTAGGCGCTACAATAACATAGTGTAGGCTACAGTGTTATACAAATTCTGTATATAAACGAGCCATACCTAGGCGCTACAATAACATAGTGTAGGCTACAGTGTTTATATATACCGAGGTGCTACAAATAGTGTAGGCTACTGTATATAAACGAGTACCGATACAATAACTAGTGTTATACAAATTCTGCGCCTACAATAACATAGTGTACAGTGCTACCTAGACGTGTGTTATTATACAAATTCTGTATATAAACGAGCCATACGAGGCGTACATAACATAGTGTACCTACAAATTCTGTATATAAACGAGCCATACCGAGGTGCTACAATAACATAGTGTAGGCTACAGGCAAACATATAAAAGAGTCATACCTATACAATAAAATGTAGGCTACTGTTATATATAAACGAGCCATACCTAGAGCCATACCGAGGTGCTACAATACAAGTGTAGGCTAACATTCTGTATATGTCATACCTAGCTACTACAGTGTTATACAAATTCTGTATATAAACTAGTGTTATACAAATTCTAGGCGAGTCATACCTACTACAATAACATAGTGTAGTGTTATACAAATTCGGCATAAGAAAAACCTAGGTGCTGCAATAACATAGTGTAGGCTAGTGTTATACAAATTCTGTATATAAACGAGCCATATAAACGAGCCATATAAACCATATAGGCGCTACAATAACATAGTGTACAAATAACAAATTCTGTATATGTAGGCACTACAATAACATAGTGTGTTGTTATACAAATTCTGTATATAAACGAGCCATACCGACGCTACAATAACATAGTGGAGGCTAGTGTTATACAAATTCTGTATATAAACGAGCCATACCGGCGCTACAATAACATAGTGTAGGCTACAGTGTTATACAAATTCTGTATATTCTAGGCGTAACATAGTGTAGGCTACAGTGTTATACAAATTCGTATATAAGTCATACCTACACCATAGGTAGGCTACATACAAATTCTGTATATAAACGAACCACACCTAGGCGCTACAATAACATAGTGTAGGCTAGTGTTATACAAATTCTGTATATAAACGAGCCATATATATAACGAGCTACAGTGTTATACAAATTCTGTATATAAACAAGTCATACCGAGGTGCTACAATAACATAGTGTGGGCTACAGTGTTATACAAATTCTGTATATAAAAGAGTCAAGGCGCTACAATAACATATCTACAGTGTTATACAAATTCTGGGCTTAGGCGCTACAATATAAGGCTAGTGTTATACAAATTCTGTATATAAACGAGCCATAGGCATAGTGTAGGTACAGTTATACAAATTCTGTATATAAACGAAACCGAGGTGCTACAATAACATAGTGTAGGCTACAGTGTTATACAAAGGCGCAAGGTGCTACAATAACATAGTGTATAGTGTATAAAAAGGCTACATAGTGTGTGTGTTATACAAATTCTGTATATAAACGCTACAATAACATAGTGTAGGCTAGTGTTATACCTAAAACGAGGCTACTACAATAACAGTGTTATACAAATTCGGTACATAAACAAGAAAAACCTAGGTGCTGCAATACAGTGTTATACAAATTCTGTATATAAACGAGCCATACCTAGGCGCTACAATAACATAGTGTAGGCTACAGTGTTATACAAATTCTGTATATAAACCGCTACAATAACTAGTGTGTGTTATACAAATTCTGTATATAAACGAGCCATACCTAGGCGCTACAATAACATAGTGTACCGAGGCGCTACAATAAGTGTGTAGGCTACATATTCTGTATATAAACGAGCCATACCTAGGCGCTACAATAACAATAAGGCAACATACAAAGTGTAGGCGCTACATAGTGTAGCTACAGTGTTATACAAATTCTGTAATAAACGATCCAAACCTAGGCGTATAACATAGTGTAACAGAGTTATACAAATGCCATACCTAGGCGCTACAATAACATAGTGTAGGCTACAGTGTTATACAAATTCTGTATATAAACGAGCCAAACCTAGGCGCTACAATAACATAGTGTAGGCTACAGTGTTATACAAATTCTGTATATAAACGACCCATGCCTAGGCGCCATAACCTAGTGCGCTACAGTGTTATACAAACAACCTAACATAGTGTGGGCTACAGTGTTATACAAATTCTGTTCGAGCCATACTTATACAATAACATAGTGTAAAAACCTAGGACCCGCTAGGCGCTACAATAACATAGTGTAGGCTACAGTGTTATACAAATTCTGTATATAAACAAGTCATACCTAGGTGCTACAATAACATAGTGTGGGCTACAGTGTTATACAAACTAAACGAACACACCTAACAATAACATAGTGTAGGCTAGTGTTATACAAATTCTGTTATAGGCGCTACAATAAAAGTGTAGGCTACTGTATATAAACGAGCTACAATACCTAGGCTAGTGTTATACGCTACAATCATAACTACAATAACATAGTGTAGGCTACTATACAGTGTTATAGGCGCTACAATAACAACTGTTACTGTTATACAAATATATATAAACGAGCCATACCTAGGCGCTAGGCAATATACAAATTCTGTATATAAACAAGTGTAGGTGGCTACATAGTGTTACAGTGTTACAAATTCTGTATATAAACGAACCACACCTAGGCGCTACACACCTAGGCGCTACATACCTAGGCGCTACATAGTAGGCAGTGTTATACAAATTCTGGATATAAACGAGCCATAATTTATACAAATTACTGTATATAAAACGAGGCGCTACATACATAGGGGGCTACACCCATGCCTAGGCGCTACATACATAGTGTAGGCTACAGTGTTATACAAATTCTGTATATAAACAAATTAGGCGCTACAATAACATAGTGTGGGCGACATAAACAAATTCTGTCATAGCCATACTAGCGCTACAATAAACATAGTGTAGGCTAGTGTTATATTCATATAAACGACCCATGCCTAGGCGCACATAGTGTGTACAGTGCTGTATATAAACAGTAGGTGCTACAATATAGTGTGGGCTACAGTGTTATACAAATTCTGTATATATATAATACATAGTGTAGGAGTTATACAAATTCTGTATATAAACGAGTCATACCTAGGCGCATAGTGTAGGCAAGTGTTATAACTGTATATAAACAAGTCATAGCGCTACAATACAGTGTGTTATACAAATTCTGTATATAAACGTCATACCTAGCTACAATAACTACTACAAATTCTGGCAAGTCATACCTACAATAACATAGTGTAGGCTACAGTGTTATACAAATTCTGTATATAAACGAGTCATAAGGCGAGTGTAGGCCATATACTTCTGCAGTCATACAATACAATAACATAACAGTGTGTATATAGCGCATACAGTGTTATACAAATATTCTCATACCTATACAAAACGCTACAGTGTTATACCATAGCCATACCTAGGGCGTACAGTGTTATACAAACTGTATATAACATAGGCGTAACATAGTGTAGGCTACAGTGTTATACAAATTCTGTATATAAACAAGCCATACCTAGGCGCTACAATAACAAGTGTAGGCTACAGTGTTATAGTAAACGAGTCATACCTAGCATAGTGTAGGGTACAGTGTCGGTACATAAACAAATTCTGTATATAAAAGAGTCATACCTAGGCGCTACAATAACATAGTGTAGGCTACAGTGTGTATATAAACAAATATCTGCTATATAAACAGTGTTATACAAATTCTGTATATAAACGAGCCATACCTAGGCGCTACAATAACATAGTGTAGGCTACAGTGTTATACAAATTCTGTATATAAACGAGCCATACCTAGGCGCTACAATAACATAGTGTAGGCTACAGTGTATATAAACGAGAAAAACCTAGGCGCTTCTGTAGTGTTATACAAACGAGCCCACCTACACCTAGTGTAGGCTACAGTATTATACAAATTCTGTATATAAACGAGAAAAATAGTGTAACATAGGCTACAGTGTTATACAAATTCTGTATATAAACGAGCCACACCTAGGCGCTACAATAACATAGTGAAGCCATACCTAGGCGCTACAATAACATAGTGTAGGCTACAGTGTTATACAGTATATGACACCTTATACATAGTGTAGGCTACAGTGTTATACAAATTCTGTATATAAACGAGCCACACCTAGGCGCTACAATAACATAGTGTAGGCAAGTGTTATACAAATTCTGTATATAAACGAGTCATACCTAGGCACTACAATAACATAGTGTAGGCTACAGTGTTATACAAATTCTGTATGTATCTATACAAAACGTAAGAACAATACAAATTCTAACGAGTCGCTAGGCGCAATAACATAGTGTAGGCTAGTGCTACAAATTCTGTGTATATACAACCACACCTAGGCGCTATATAGTGTAGGCTAGTTATACAAATTCATAAACGAGCCATACCTAGGCGCTACAATAACATAGTGTAGGCTACAGTGTTATACAAATTCTGGATATAAACGATCCACTACAATAACATAGTGTAGGCAACAGTGTTATACAAATTCTGTATATAAACACAAACCTAGGCGCTACAATAACATAGTGTAGGCTACAGTGTTATACAAATTCTGTATATAAACGAGTCATACTACAATAACATAGTGTAGGCTACAGTGTTATACAAATTCGATGAGCCACACCTAGGCGCTACAATAACATAGTGTAGGCAACAGTGTTTTACAAATTCTGTATATAAACGAGTCATACCTAGGCGCTACAATAACATAGTGTAGGCAACAGTGTTATACAAATTCTGTATATAAACGAGTCATACCTAGGCGCTACAATAACATAGTGTAGGCTAGTGTTATACAAATTCTACAACCTAACAATAACATAGTGTAGGCAACAGTGTTATACAAACGAGCCATACTAGGTGCTACTGTGTAGGCTATAAACGAGCCATACCTAGGTGCTACAATAACATAGTGTAGGCTCAATGTTATACAAATTCTGTATATAAACGAGCCATACCTAGGGGGCTACAATAACATAGTGTAGGCTAGTGTTATACAAATTCTGTATATAAACGAGCCATACCTAGGCGCTACAATAACAAAGTGTAGGCTACAGTGTTATACAAATTCTGTATATAAATATCCATTTTTGAAAAAAAAATTTCACCTCAAATAGTATTTTTTGTATGTCAGAACTTAAAATATATGTAAAAAGACTGATATATAATAAAGAGGAAAATCTATACTAGATTTATATATTTTGCTAGAAACTGGCAAAAGTCAAGACACTGACAGAGATTGTTTGGGAGTTCAAGGACCAACAACTCTGTGTAAAAGACTGGTAGTGATTATGTCAGAACTGACATATATTAATTTGTTAATCTGTATTTCCTGGTGATCATGTCTGTGTAAAATTTCAATGATTTAATTTTACTATTTCATTGTATAAGATATAAATAAAGTAAACAAAATACAACATTCTGTCATGTCTGACATTTAATATATGATGAAGGAGCATCTATCGTTTTATTTATAGATGCTACAACCCAAATATTGTATTCAATATTACAATCTAAGTTCTCTCTCAATGTATAATTAGTTTTACTAACAATATAAGCAAAATAGCCCTTAGCTGAATATTTCTGTACTAGAATCTTGTATCTCAGTTCAGAGTAGTGTAAATACTTCACATTCCATGGTTTTGTCCATGACAACATGACAATTGCCTGATTATTTTGGCACTGCAATCTTTGGCAAGATAATTTTGTGACAGCAGATGGTCTGAGTGCATATTCCATTGTTCTTCTAGTTAAAACTGATGCTTTTTTCATGGCAACAGTTGTCAAGGATACAACAGATGGTATATGTACCTCAGTATCTTGATAAATGTGGTACAGCCAGGATGGATCCTGACAACAGAGATGTGGGGGAACAACTTCCTGATTTAAAATTTCTTGTTGTTTTTCCTCTGACAAATGCTGAATACCTCCGAGGATGTCCTCTCTGTCAGGATGTCCTCTTGATTTTGTGGAATCTGGATTTGTCCAGCTTTTATAAACTAAGTCCATGCCTGGCACACTTGCCAGGGATTTGTATGGTGTGTAATTTTCTGGATTTATTGCATATGGAAACAGTTCAATTAATATTGACCCTGAGGGAAGAAATATGGCAAGGGACATAAGGGCTCCGTGCATGCCAATTATGCCCTTTGATTTTCGTACCAGTAGAATCATGTCACTCATGCTGTGTGTTTCAGATGCTATACTAATAATTTTCAGTTTAAGTGATCTTGCTAGCTCTAAAATCAGTTCATTTTCATTTAAAATGAGTCGTGTTTCTTTTCTAGATAGGAACACTAAATAATCTGATTCATCACAGGTATTGCACATGTCATATTTGCCTATGATATAATCTGCAGTGCTGCGAATGTGTGAACTTGAAACTACAGTATCAGGTAGCATACTTTGTGGTTTCAAAAATCCATACTGATACCAAGTAGTAGTTCTGAGTACTCCAATATATGCATCACTGAAGCACATTATATTTTTATGTCCAGTTAAATTCTGTTTATACAGGATATCATATTTTGTAAACATCTCATAGATATCTGAATGATCACCTGGCTCTGAATCATCTGTGAAGAAAAATCTGACTGAATATCTTTCGTACTTATTTTTCCAATGAATAAAGCCTAGCGTATGATGCATTGGAAGAATATCGTCATGAAGCACATGCATCAGATTGTCTGGCTTGAATCTGCTAAAAAACAGGGTTGTTTCTGTGAACCAATCAATCTGAAACTTATGAAGGGCATGTGCTGGCATATCTACCACTGAAAATAAATTTCCAAACAAATCAGCTAAGGAAGAGAGAGTTAAAAATTTTCCTTCCGAGAGTTTAGAGGCAGGTTCTTCTTTGATACTTTTTTCATCATAAAAAAATAGGAAATGTTTTTCAGTAGGATGAAAGCAAAGTGTCTGAAAGTGACAGATGCGGTCATTAGCATCCTGTCCGTGACACCAGTATGATGAGTATTGGTCTTCTGTGTTAAATGTGTTGACTTTCTTATGTGAGTTTTTTTCCAACTTTGTCAAACTTTCTTTCAGATCAAGATACAGTTTTAGCAGTATAGCCAACAAAGTGATTAGTATCACTCTCAGAACAACTTCAAAATTCATAGAGAAAGAGTGATATCATACAAATTAATTTCAATTTTTTAAATGTATCAATAGCACAATGTTTCAACCAATTATTCTTGTATCTTCTAACATACAGGTACAGGTATCCAGTAGAGTAGGCTAGTATTCAGGACTGGAATAACGATGCATGTACACTGTAATTTCTTTTCCTTGTGAAAAAACTTATCAGTCTCACCAGGTCATGTATAATGCAGCCAAAGCTTGAAATTCTGTAAAAAAAAAAAAAAAAAAAAAATTTCCCATCATTGAAAATATGGAACATTATTTGACAGATATATAAAATGAAAAGAAAATTTAAAAAGTAAAATTGTTCCTTCAGACTGATTCACTTCTAAGACCTTTGGTAGGGGCACAAATATTTTATTAGTGATAATGCTCAAGTAAAGATTGTTTTTCATGTTTTGAAAAGCATTGAGTATAAATGCAATGGATCACGGAAAAAAAATGAATTTTTTTCCATGATCCCTTGCATTTATACTGAATGCTTTTAAAAAAATGAAAAACAATCTTTATATTTATATATATTGCCATTATCTGTGAACCTGTAGTAAGTTGGTTATAAAATTCATTCTATGTAATTGGCTTTGTGGTGGGATTTTTTCATATGATGTAACAGCTAAACAGCTGTGTGGGACAAGAAGTATTTCCCCTTTTCTGTCCAGAAATACTAAATGGAATTAAGGTTTATTTTCTTATTTTCATATCATTTAGAAAGAAACTAGTGATATGGAAAATTTTGAATATGTGTCAGATTTGTATTGAGGTTATTTTGAAATATTCGACTGCTCGGTACCGAAGTTAATTGTGTCAGAAGAAAATTGAAAATGCAAATGGCTGCGCCAATAGCTATGCTGTATAATGTATTTATAACAATTTTTTGTTTGAATTATGATATATTATTAATGGGATATACCATAGAAAGTTTGAGTGTGACTTAGGAGAAGGGAATCAGCTAATATTCGTTCATGACAACTGAATGTAGCTACATGTATTTTATTTGACATTTTTTACCAATCAACTGTGATTAGTCATTTGTACATAACTTACGTCAGTATTTAAAAAACAGCCTGATTTCATAGGATGCGAGTGACAAATTGTTTCTGACAGGAATATCCGATGAAGGCAAACAAATTGACCTGTGTATCAGATATGCTTGACAAAGTTGCACAAGGCCTAACTCTCTTTTTACTGTTCTACAGACAAGTTACAAAGCAAACTTTCATTTCTACTGTCTGTGGTTCTGGGCAATATGGGCTGTAGGTTATACAGTGTGCTACAGATGTAGTCTTGTGTTTCCGATTTCTTTCTGGGATTTTGGTTTTGTGGTAGGCCTAATGTTTGGCTTTTAAGATTAAATATATAAGTAATAAACATGTGATATTTTATTCTTTATTGATTCATTCATGTATTCTTACACTGAAAAGTAAAGTGTTAATACTTGGGGCACATGACTGCAAATACTGAATATACAATATATCCTTCTGTATACTTGCAATGAAGGGAATTGCAGTTGGAATGTAAATATTGCTTGATAATAATCGAGATACAATAAATATTGTTTGATAAACATTGTTTCCTATTTAAACCATATTAATAGCACCTGGACACATCTCAGTCCTTGAAGCTATAAAACCATATTAATAGCACCTGGACACATCTCAGTCCTTGAAGCTATAAAACCATATTAATAGCACCTGGACACATCTCAGTCCTTGAAGCTATAAAACTATATTAATAGCACCTGGACACATCTCAGTCCTTGGAGCTATGAAACCATATTAATAGCATCTGGACACATCTCAGTCCTTGGAGCTATAAAACCATATTAATAGCATCTGGACACATCTCAGTCCTTGGAGCTATGAAACCATATTAATAGCACCTGGACACATCTCAGTCTCAGTCCATATTAATATCATTTGGAGCTATAAAACCATATTAATAGCATCTGGACACATCTCAGTCCTTGGAGCTATGAAACCATATTAATAGCACCTGGACACATCTCAGTCCTTGGAGCTATAAAACCATATTAATAGCATCTGGACACATCTCAGTCCTTGGAGCTATAAAACCATATTAATAGCATCTGGACACATTTAAGATGTTAATGTTGTCTTTAAGCACATTAGTGAAATTGTTTTAAAGTTAAGTTTCTAAAAAAATCCACTGGCGCAAATATTCATTTTAGTAAAAATGAAATGTACATGTAAATCAGTAATATACAAACTGTGCAAATGTTGGTTTTTTTTTACTTTTAAATCAAATTAAAAAATCCAACTTAATTCTGTTATTGTAACAACTGAAAAGACCAAAATTAAAGCACAATATATGCTTGGTAACCTATGAATAAGAAGTTATAGAAGTTATACCTGTGAAACTAAGACAAGAATGAACAGTGAAACACATACATGTACATGTTCATTCTGCCATTCCAAAAAATACACAAAAAAACTTTTTAAAACCATTTACGTGGAACACTTCATTGAAAAGAGATACTTAGTTCAGGTGTGTTTGAGACCTAAACATTAAAATACAAGTTTATTCGCATATCGTCACCGAGTGACTGACACCATACAAAATATGTTTAATTGTTTATATAATTTACAGTGAGACAGACTCTAACACCTCATGGAAATACAATGACTTACCATGTTTCGACATGCAGATTGCCTTTATAATGTCAACCCTGACTTTACCACATGAAATATGTTTTCCCTTAAAATAGACGACAAAGAAATACTTCTGTATCTTTCAAGACTTCCTACACGTGAAATCAGATAGCCGGATATTTACGTTTATATAATAAATTACAAAATATAACGGACATGTTGTAAATTTCCGGAATTAACCTGCTACCTGATCTTGCGGAAGTCCCGGTGTTGTAGTACATAACAGGGTGACAGAAATTGAGGAATTTATTTATTTTTCTCTATATATTTCATATAAAACAATATCTTCGCAAAACATTCATGGAGATTCAACTAAAGCAACTTGAACTTGACTTTGAAGAAACTCATACCAGACACTCAAAATATCTAACACTTTCAGTTTCACATTTGCTCATAAAGATATTTTTTCTCAAAATTTAGCAGTTTTACAATTCCCAATTCATACATATTAGAAAAAGAAATTAAAATTGTGTATCCAGCAAAATTGTTCAGTACTATAAAACAAAACTATGGAAAAATATAGCAATACAAACGAATAAACATAATAAACATTTATGGTCAGTGGTGAAAATTGTACTGAATTTGAATGAGAAAATTACTGACTGTAATATTATTTTGAAATAAATGTGGTATCATATGAAATATATAGAGAAAAATAAATAGTTTCATCACATTTGTGTAGACCCACCCCCTTGCACAGATCATCCGGAAAACGGACCTGGGTTAGACTCCCCCAGCTGAGAAAATCGCCCAGGATATATTATCCCTCTCACACACAAAGTATGTACAGAGTTACACCTGTTGGGGAAAACCGCTGTCGCCTACTGTCACCCTCATGATCAAGAATCCAGCGCGCAACCGACTGAGCCAGGTCACTTACTATTTTTGAAATAACTACGTTTTCATATAATCTTAAATGAACTATTGCTTCACAATACAGCCAACAATTTGTAAAGCAAAACATTTTCATTCAGGTTTGTATTGTAAGAGTCTGATATAATTCTGTTACCCTCACCCCATTCCTGAACAAATTCTCGATCTGCATCCTAGGGCGATGTGAAGAGCAAAAACATACCCTCTCTAACCTAAAATCCTAGGCCTGCATCCGCCTATGCTTATTGAGTAGTATATGTACTACACTTCAGCTCTCCTTTTTCCAAGAACTGTCTGTACGTGTCGATTTCCCGGAATTCCGTTTGTCACGTGTCCCCATTTGTGACCCCGTTTGTTATTTATATACGTGGATATATATAAATACTGTGTGTGTGTGTTTGTTTGTACGCGTTAGATGGTTTTTTCAATTTTATTTGTGCCTATAGACGTCACGCTCCCGTGCTCGCCAGGTAAAACTAACCGCACGAGTGTGTCCCGGTAGGTGCTCCAACGGTATAGTGTAGTAAATATTGAAAAAGCGTTAAGAAAAGTCTGAAGTTATTAAAAAAAAAGGGACATGAGTTTACAGAAGCTATGCGTTGGCGACGAGAATAATCATCTGACGTGGTGGGATCGGCGCGTCGATTGGCGTCGGAGATCGTGTCTCATCGATCCGTTAAAAGACCCTTCTTATCATAAAGAAAATGTTAAGGATTGGAAAAGTTATAACGAATCTCACCGTCCCAAACCCTGGGATCCTACGGTGAATTGGTTTAATAAAGATTACTTTGATCGATGTAACGACCAGTTCAAGGCTGGAGAAGATTGGGATCGGGACGTGGCATGGGCAATTAAATATTGCTGGTACGAATGTGTGAATCAGTGGCACCGACTCGGGGAAGTAAACGAACCGTGGGATCCCGCCGTCGATTGGGGAAAGAGAAGTTGGTGGCTTGAATATCGGCTATGGTTTGACGATAGTCGCCCCTGGGATCCCGAAGTGAATTGGATACAGGTAGTGCATGAGGCTACAGATTAGCTGGGCCCCTTTGAATAATTTATATGACAACATATAAATTAATTTCACTCGACGAACTTATAGTCGGTCGGTTGTTCGGTCCGTAAGATCAGTTTGGAGTGTTTGCGTTGCGACAGGTCGTGTTTGAGACGTTTCCTTTCCTCTTCGGGCACGACGTCGTTTTCGTCCAGACATTCGTTGTAACTGAATTTGTCTTTGGTGAAGAAGAGCACCACCCACTTGATCTGGGATCTAAAGTCTTTGGATGCGCTGTTGTAGCGTTGCGACAGGATCCAGACGGATTGATCGGCGTGTCGTCCCGAAAACGCCAGCATGGACAGGGCATCGGCTTTCTTCTTGATCTGTTTCGTGGCCGAGCAGTCGTCGATGACGTACAGCGTGGGCGTGCCCTTGTACAGGTCGTAAAAGTGTTTCAACGTGTCTTGCAGCAATTCTTCGCCGGTCTTGGAGACGGGATTGACGATGACGACGCGTTTGTCTTTGGGGTGTTTGACGTCTTCTCCTATCCATTTTCTCGATTTGTACGCTCGGTTGAAGTCGATGGAAGGGCACAGGATGACGATGTGATCGAAGACGTCTCTGTATTCGTCTTCCAGCAGATCGAGAACGAATTCCGTCTTCCCGCAACCCGTGGCCCCCACGATCATGGCGGCGTGTGCTTTTCGCATGAACATTTTTTCTTATGGGATTTTAATTTTTTCTTAAGAGACGACGCTCTTGAAACGACCGTCCAACATGTTGATCTGTCCGTCCTTGACGACGAAGATGTAAACGTCCAAGGGATTGGTATCGGTTTCTGGCGTTCTCTCGATGAGGACGGAAACGCCTTCGCTGATGTTTTGTAACTTGCGACCCGTGCCGTGGAGATGGTTTTCGGGCGTCGTTCGCAGATCCAGCCAGAGACCGAAATGGTCTTTGAGATATTTTCCCAGAGTCATATCGCTCAGCTCGAGTTCCTTGGCGACCGTTTCCGTGGCGATTTCGCGATTCAGGGGGAAAAACTTTTTAATCTTGTCGAAGTGGTCTTGAGGTGTCATGTAGTCTGTGAACAGTTGGTTTGGGCTTACCCTCGATGGTTATTTTCACTTTGGTGATTCGCGGATTATAAAACTTTTCGGGATCCTTGACGGAAGGGTCTTTGAAGAGAAAGAGAATGCCCGCGAGAGAGCGTGCTGAAGTGTTGATCTGATAATTGAGGACGCTATCCGATTTACTCATCATCGTCTTGCGGTAGAGCATGATCTCGTTGAAGTAATAGACGTGCTGACCCGCGTAACTCTGTCTGATGCTGCGAGCGAGATGCTCGTCGGTGATTTGCTCGAACTCCAACGCGATGTTGGACACATTGTAACTCGTCTTTTTATCGGCATCGTCATCGTCCGTCGAGACGACGTGTACGGCGTTGTTAAACGTCAGCATGTATTCCAATCGATCTTGTAAACCCTCTTGATAAAAGGGTTCGCTCGTCTCCAAGATTTCGAAGTCCAGGGGAATGCAAAAGCGGTTCTTGAACACCGCACCGATCTCGTAGTATTCGTTACTATCGAGAGGCATTGCATAGTTGATGGGTTTTGCTCTTAGTTTGTTGAGATCGTCGCTCTGTATTCCCTGATAGACCATGTTACGTCGTTCCGTCTTCCAAAGATCGTTGTAGACGAAGAATTTATCGGCATCGTTGATGCTCTGAACGGTCTTCCCCGAGATCTTCACCTCGATCGTCTTGACGATGTTACGCCCCAGATTATTATAAACACTCGTTTTGGAGAGGTCGCCGCCGTCCACGGCGACTTCCATGTCGAAGCACAGTTTCGCGGTGCGAGGGACGATGACGTCGTTATCGCTCAGATTGGGAAAGCGAACCGTCAACGTATGGTTTTCTGTGATGCTCGAAGGATTGTGGGTAATGGAGACCTTTTGGCGTATACCCTTCACACCGAAGGGTGTGCGCAATTTCCTATTAGGATCGAGAATATGTCCGTAATTTATCATCTTTTTTTCTATTACGTAATAAAAAATTTAAAGCGTTTTAAAAAAATATATGGTGGAAACCGATTACATTCGATAATCCGACGTTCGGCGACGATGATGTTGTTGATGATAATAACGATGGTGATCAAGGTACCGTCGAACAACCACCCGCGGATGAAAATACACCCTTGCTGGAGGATGTTAATTTACCAGAAGTTCCCATCACACCCTCAAGAAGATCAACGAGGTCGAATCGAATTGGGTAAAACAGTCGATAGATGGAAAAAAGAATTCGGTGTGACCGATAATGACTTAGAATTTAAAGAAGATGATGAGGGTTTTTATGCAAAGTGGCGCGGTAAGTGGATTAGATTAACACACGAAAAAAATCCCAAGAAATTCCTGGCTGCAGGAACGTTGAGAAGACACGGTCTCGCATTCCTCGAAGCTCTGGGTAAAAAAAGATATCAGACCGAATATAACGAAGGTCAAACGCAACCTCGAGAGTAACTTCGAAGCCATCGAGATGCAAGAAACCAGCGTGAAGCAATTGGAGGCCGACGGGAAGAGATTGTCTAACAGTATAGAGGATTTAAACCGCGCACTACCCGCGAGAGAACTGTTGGGTTTAGACAAGAGTCTGAGAAACATTCGCGGGACTCTGCGCGTCCAAGAAGCCAAGAGAGTGGAGACGGAACGCATGTTGTCGCAGTGGCAGGAAGATCTGGAAAGGAATCCCGACGATCGGGAACGCATCGAGAGGGAGATCGCCAAGATGCGAGGTGAATTGGACGCAGTGAACGAGAGTGTCGACGTGCTCAAGGGAAGGTTAAAGTCGCAACTGACCGCCATCAAAGAATCGATCGCGAGGTTACTGGACGATAATCTTCCGTTGCGAGAGCGGATCGTCGACCTGTTCAGGGAACAGGGGATCACCATCTTCAGCGTCCTGACGGCGATCGGCATGACGATAGGTTTCTTGGTCGAATTGCTCCTTCCCGGGACGAGCACGCCACCACCCACACCACCCTCCAAACCTCCCCACAAGGAGGGAGGAGTGAAAGAATGGATCAAGAAACAGCTGGACGCGATCGGTAAATTGCTCGCGAGACTGGCCTCTAAATTCGGCGAGGCGTTACCCGGCATCTTGGGAGCCATCGTGTCCTGGATCTTGTCGACGCTCGGCAAGACGGCGATGTGGTTGGGAGAACATCTGTGGGTCTTGGGCATGATCGTCGTCGGCTGGTTGTTAACTAAACTCGACGAAGACCAGAAAAGAAAGTAACGATAGAGCCAAGACGGCCGTCTTCTGATCCTCGTGATCGTCTGACGGCGGCTTGTCCTGTAACGCTGACGGCGGTGGTGTGACCTCTACGGGAGGTGGTGATGTGATCTCTACGGGAGGAGGTTTATCCCTCGCGAACGTTTTCGCGTTGAGGTCGACGTTCGTTCCGGGTGTCGTGGTGTCGGGAGCGATCAAGATCTCGTTATTGTAATTGGCGATGTTCTTGCCGATGTTCAGCTCCATGTTGCTGGGCAGCATGTAGAGTCCCGGATGGACGACGTAGTCGAGCTTGGAATTGGCGTACTTCAGACAGTCTTCGTAGCGCGAGATGTCGGCGGGTAGGTCGAGCGGTCGGTTGATGGCGTCCTCGACGTTGACCAGGAACTGCTTCTGGGCGTCCAGCGACGTGGCACCGGCGTCCACGATCGAGGCCCTCGTCTCACCCTGCGAGCCCAGGATCGCCCAGGCGAAGACCCGGATGGACGCGTCCAGTCTGGCCAGACCCGGAAGCGTGAAGCCCTCCGGTCGGTTCGCGATGAAGGTGGACCACTTCGTGTTATATTTCCCGAAGATGGTCCCCTTGATCTTCCAGTCCGCGTCGACTGGCACCCCGAATTCGCGACAGATCCGTTGGTACGCCGACGCGTCGACGTTGTTCGTGAAGTGCTCGAAGTCGGCGTCGCTGGGTAAGGGGGGCGGCGATCTCCTGCAGGATCCTTCTGATCTGATAATAGATGTGGAACCGGAAGAACGACTTGGACAGGTGGTCGTTTCCCATGTCCAGCGTCACGCCGCATCCGGTCGTGGCGCACCACACCGCGAAATTCAGCTGGTTCTGCCAGAATCCCTCTATGGGATGCCGGTACCACCGCTTCAGCATGGTGTAGTACTTCGACGTGCCGTCCTCGAAGACGTCCGGGTTGTCGTACTTGACGAAGATGTTCTCGAACGACGCGCGAAACTTTTTGGTCACGTTGACGTAGACGTCGAACGACGACAGATCTAGATTCTCTCTATACTCGTAGACGTTCATTCTCTTTTTTAAGTTTAAGATTTATTAATATTAAAAACAACATGTTCTATCTCGTGACGGATATCGAAAAACCCGTCAAACTCTCTCGTTACATCGACAACGCGAACGGCGGGTGGTGCGTGAGCGCCAAGTCCGTCCGTCTTTACAACGGGTTGTACAACGTCAAGAAAGACGTGGAGATACGCTACGTCAAAAGGGGTGACAGACCCAAAGTCCAAAGCGTGCACGCCGGGTCGTACACCTTCACCGACCTACGACGAATTCTCGCGAAATACTTCGACAAGGTGTTCCTGGACAAGACCACCATGAGGGTGAGAATCGACGGGTCGGGCAGCACGGCGGTGGTGCTTCCGCCGGAACTCGGCAAGATTCTAGGCATCGACGAGAACGCGTATCTCCACGGCACCATCGTCCCGAGCAACAGCATCAACCTGCAGCCGGTGGAACTCGTCAACGTCCATCTCGACGAGTTGGATGAGGGTGGGAGAGACGGCAAGGCGACGGACATCCTCGCGTCCCTACCCTGTCCCAACGTGAAATTTTCCGAGTTGTACGAAAAAGATATAGTCAAACCCGTGTTCCTGTCTTTGAGACGGGATCGCATCTCGGAAGTGACGATACGTCTCAAGGACGAGAAAAGGCAAACCCATCGACAATCACGGTCAATCCGTTCACGTTCTATTGGAATTTAAGAAATTCTAAAAATAAAAAAGGAAAATGTCTAGATCGGGATTCTATTGGGAAGACGTGGAAAGGGAAGAACTGGTGGAGGACCTGAACGAGAGACTCTTCAAAGACCTCAACGACGCCAAAGAGGAGATCACCGCGTTGGTCAAAAACCGTCGCATCATGAACACCTTCCAATTCGAAGTGAATAAAAACGGAAGACTCCGTCCCGTACAGGGCACGACGATGTTGTTCGACGGTCACGTCATCCGTCTTGGTCTCTTGGGCGAACTGGACGTGACGCTGGTGCTGAACGACGTGGAATACAGGACCTTCAAGACCAAGGCCGGCGAGATCGTCCCGCTGAATCCGCCGTTGCGAGTGACGGCGGGCGACGTCCTCAACTTCGCCGTGAACAAAGGATCGAAATCGGGATCCGTCAACGGCGTCGTCGTTTGTCGACGTATAAAAAAACTTTTAAATTAAAAACAAAAGATGAGTAACAACAACAAAGAGGTATTGTATCCGACGTTAGAACCCGATCCGCAAGAGTATCGTCTCCGACGGATCGGCGAGATCGAGCAGACGTTCAGACGAGAGATCGAGACGCGGAAAGAGCGTGCACAAGAAGTACAAACGGTTAATCAACACCGCGGACGGGGTAGACGGAGCATTGATCACGGGGAGTGTAGTGTGCGGAGGGTTGGGATTCGCCCTCCCCATCGTGGGATTACCCTTACAGATCGTGGCCGTCACCGTGGGCTCCGTGGGACTGGTCTTGAATGGCATCCGGCGTGTGTTGCTGAAGAAATCGGAGAAAAACATCTCAAAATCGTCAAACTGGCCGAGAGTAAACTGAATTCCATCGAGGATCAGGTGAGTCGCGCACTGGAAGACGGGAAGATCTCGGCGGAGGAATTCGCCACCGTGTCTCACGAACTGACCAAGTATCGCGAGATGAAGGACAAGCTAAACGTCAAATACAAAGCCGACGACGGGGTTAAAAAAGTCTCCGAACAAGAGACGAACGATCTGCGCGAACAGCTGCGTGCCCTTCTGGGCGAGAAATCGTCTTCTCGTTAAATTGTAGCATTATAAAACGATGAAAACACTGCTGCTCCTCGTTAACCGTAGATTTTTTTAAGACAGTCTTAAAAAAAATAATAATCCGGTTAAACTTCTTCCTTGGGACGTCTTCTTCTCCTCTTGCACCGCGGATGCGTCTTGTGCCACTCGTCTGCGCGTTCTTTTCCGCCGCACGCATAACACGTTTCGTATTTAGTGCTATCGGTCATCCATCTTCGGCAAGAGGTGCAATACTTCATCGTGTCGATGCCTCTCTCTTTCAAGTAGTTGTGGTGAATGCTACAAAACAACGAATTCACGACGACCGGATGCTTACACGGATAGTCTCTGCGCATGCGAGGCATTTGACACGCGAGTTTGACGTCGTCGGGCCAAGACACCAAGACTTGGTTACCTAACTGCATGCACGTTATCTCCCCCAACATCTGTTTTAGGCCGCGTTCGGTAAACGTCTTGTCCAGTAAAATAAAACATTTTTTATTTATATATCTATTGTTTAAGTGTTTTAACAAATTTTTTTACGTTAAGAAATGAAACGTTTTACCGAGATGTTCTTGTTTGCGTTGCTCTCGTTCATCGTTTTATGGTGTTTACTCTTCTTATTCGCGATACTTTATCTATTACGTTTAGAACGTTATCATCGAACGGAACGATGGTTGAGACGACTTTTGCAAAAGATTTGAAAATGGCATAAAGAAATTTATTCGTTATTAAAAAAAAACATGACATTCGTGACAGTCGAGAACTTTGACGTGAACAATTTAAGGGTGGGTGCTCATTACGTCGATAAGAAAGGGAAGCGTTATCAACGCGTTTACGTCGCGTATCAGTACCCGACAGGCGATGTGAAACCGTTAGTGATACGCACTCCCAAAACGGAGTCGTCCGGCTTGTGGCAATACGAGGACGGTTCCGATTATACTATGAAATTTAAATGCGGAAAAGAATTCGCCGCCATGTTGGAAAAGATCGAGGCGTTCTTGAGGGAATCCATAGAAAAACTCGCAAAAAAACACTGAAAGAAAAAGGTAGAAAAACACCCGTGGATGTCAACGATATAGTCCTCGTGAAAACGGATCAGAACGGTAACAAAGTGATCTACTCGAAAGTTAAACAGGGGGACAGAGACAAGCCTACTTTTTATAGAAAGAGAACGGCCGACGATCCGAAAGATAAACATCCGCTCGTCGAAGTCGATCTTCACCAATACGAAAAAAAACGATGTCTGGCCATCGGTTCTTTACGCGTAGACAACGTTTACATCGCCAACAAAGAATCGACCGTATCCTTGCAAACTCTCTTACACCAGGTCGTCATCGTCAAAACGATCGACGTTGCTCCTCTACCGGATTTGGCCGACTGCGTAGAAGACTTGGACTTGGAGTCCGACACGGAATAAATAAATTAAAATGACAGTATTTTTGTAAAAACGTAACGTTTTTTACAAAATATAAATAAAATGTATAAAAAAAAAGAGATGAACGTGGACGAGATACTAACGAACGTCGCTACCGCCGCCGAGACGATGGTAGACGACTCGCTCAAGGATAGGTTATCGACCATCGTCGGATCGGGACGAGCGCGTCACTTCCTGGGAAAAGACGTGACCGTCACCGACCTGAACAAGATGAACGACAAGGAACTGGACAATCTAAATCGTCTACTCAACGCGCGACTCGGCATGCGCATGAGTAAATCGATCGCCAATTCCGTCATCACGCTGTACACCCAGAGTCTAAAATATTTTTTCGATCTGCAGAACGAACCTAAACTGATCGAAGAACTGAGCGAAGATCCCTTCCTCGACGCGGCCATCGGCGAAGCGTGCTGCAGCCTATTCTACCACTTCGGTTCCTACCTGGCCCCTCTCAGTCTCGCCGCCACGTCCAGTCGCTATATAACGGGATTTAAAAAATCGGAGGGAATAGAGAAAAAGGCGATGAATCCGGAAGAACTCCTAACGAAAAAGAATCCGAAACGTCAAGAAGCGGGGAAGAAGGGAGCGCAAAAGAGGTGGAGTCGAAAAAGTCAGGACAGCAATGCTAATGGCCAGGATGGCAATGCTAATGGCAATGCTAATGGTCAGGATGGCAATGCTAATGGCCAGGATGGCAATGCTAATGGCAATGCTAATGGCCAGGATAGCTGGAAATGGCTAGCGGTCGGCGGCGGACTCGCGGCCGTCGGAGTGGCGGTGGTGTTGTACAGGAAAAACCAACCGCAGCCGACACCTCCTCCTCTTCCAGAACCTAAAGAAGAAGAAGTCTCCAAATCCAATCCCCACGAAATGTATTAAATAAAAATCTTTTCACTATAAAAAAATGTATAACGTGACACTGAGAACGTTCATGGACACGTCGATGTTTATGGCGTCGGGAATCCTCGCCACGAGTCTATTCGTTTACATGATCGCACAAGTAGTGGAAGCTAAAGTCCAACACATCCACCATCACGACTGTACCGAAGACGAAGAAGAAGAGGGATAAATAATAATTCTTTTCATATAAAAAAATGAGCGAAAAGGATTTGGTCAACACCGCGTATCACGAGACCTTCGGAATGGAAAAAGACGACGCCGACTTTAAGGCGGACGACGAGGACGACAACCAACCCATGCTCTTCAGGATGAACACTTACTGCGACGAACTCTACAACACGAACAACGACACGACGGAGACGGTAAAATCCGATAAATAATAATCCTTTTCATATAAAAAAATGAGTGAAAAGGATTTGGTCAACACCGCATATCACGCGGCCGTCGTGACGGGAATCGCCACGTTGTACGCGCAAGTTTCCAAGAAGTTCTTCAAGACGGCCGCTCCCAAACTGGATCTAGATCTAAAGGATCTCGGGATGGTCTTCGTCGACTACGTTTTGGCCGAGTACACCAAAGACATGCTGGTCAAGAAGGGTATCATCCCCGCCGATATCATGAAATAAACTAAAAATTCTATTTAAAAAAAAATGGCAACGATCGCGATGATGATAGGAGGCGCGGCAGTCAATGCTCTCGCCTTCTCGGGATCACAATTTCATTCTTCTCGAATCACGAAGAACAGAAGAGGCACGACGAAGCGATGGAAAAAACTGACCGCGGCTAGAGATCGGTGGAATCACGAACGCACGAAGCGATTAGATTTTCTCAACGAAAGACTCAGGAAAGAAGGACATTCCCTGTACACCTACAAAGAAGTGGATGCCGCCATGCGACTCTACTCGCAGATGACGGAAGAAGCGGCGATGCCGCCCGAACCGAAGTTGAGCGATTTCTATCAACCCTCGGAAGAACAAAAAGACAAGGAACTCCTCTTCGTGATCGTGGGAACGGGACTCGTGTTCTACGGCGTTAAAAAATACGTCGCCTAAAGTAAAAACATGGAAGAGATCTATCACAAACACTATTGGAAGGAAAAGGCCGCCATCGGGAAAATTGGCCAAAGCGGCCAAAGTCAGCGAGAAGGAAGCGTTGGAATTCCTGAAAAAACAAGACGTGTGGCAAATCTACCTACCGGCTCCCAAGAAGATCGTGAGACCTCGATTCGAAGACGCGAAAGAAAACGACACTCACCAGGCCGACCTGTTGTTTTTACCGCACGACAAGGTGGACGGGAAAACGTACAAATACGCGCTGACGTTGGTCGACGTGGGCACGCGCTACAAAGAAGCGGAACCGCTGACGACCAAAGACAGTCGAGAGGTGGCCGACGCTTTCGAAAAGATCTACAAACGGCGTCTGACGTTTCCCAAATTATTACAAGTCGACCCCGGCCGCGAATTCATGGGCGCCGTCACCAAACTCATGACCGACACGGAGCTAGAATAAGAAGGGGGACGGGTCGACCTTCACCGCGACCAAGCCATCGTCGAACGATTTAATAGAACGTTGGGCGAACAGTTGTTTAGCTATCAATACGATCAAGAGATGAAAACCAAAGACAGAAACAGAGAATGGGCGAAACGGTTGCCGGAAGTCGTCAAAACGATCAACGAAGAGACCGATCCGCCAAAAAGGTAGAACCCGTCGATAAAGTACAAACGTCCCATCAGTCCCTTTGCGAAAGTAAGATATCTATATCAACCGGGCGAATTGGAAGGCGGCGGGCGCAGGAGGGCCACCGATCCCATCTGGAGCGTCGACAAACACGACATAGACAGGCATTTCAGAATGCAGGCATCGACCTGTATCAGCTCAAGGAACCGGCGCCTCAGAGAACGTTCGTCCGAGAGGAATTATTGGTCGTTTAAAAAAATTTATTAATAATAATAAATTTTTTAATACCCGTAGGGTAACGTGTCGTACCCTTCCTTCATCACCCGTTTATCGTAACACAACGTAAACTCTTTCTCCTGATATCGATTCACGACACGTTTGGTTGCGGAAATCTCTCGTGATGGCGTTTTCTCGAACGGTCGTAATCCTCTTACGCGTTTCTTTAACGACGTCGGTCATCGCTTCTCGGTTGATGTAGAGAGAATTTTCGTAATTCAGACTAAATCCTTTGACCTTACACACCTTTTTACCCGCGTTCGTTTCGTACGAATAAGATTTGGGTCCGGTGGCGCACCACGACGTGATGAAATCGCCGCCTAACTCGTCCGTCAAATCGCCCAAGTTATCACCCGTGTCGATCGAGACCCCCGTCGTCGCGATCGACGTACCACACGCTATCGGTATCGAATCCCAACACTCTATCGTCGAGTCTGTCCAACACGTCGTATAACATGGTTCTGGCGTGAGCCGTCGTAAAACACGCTATGAAGATGTTGACGTTCTTGGACTGATCGACGAATTGCCCTTTGAGATCGTAAGTCATCTGGACCATGTCGTCGTTGATGAACTGAATGTTGAGATTGTCTATCGTGTCGTCCAACAACAGTTTGTAAAAATGTGCCGGTTCGCTCACGTATTTGGTCTGTTTCATGTTGACCCTTTGACCGAACTTGCCCCAGAGAGAGTTGAGACATAATTTAGAGATGGCGCGCATGCCGGGATTATACTCTATTTCACCCAAGTCGATCCCCAAACGTTCTCTGACCATGTCTTTATAACGTTCTTCCGACTCGTAAGTGGTGTCCGGCCCGACCTTCAAAGCGGAACTTTCCATCTTGATCTTCATAAACTTCTTGACGTAGCCTCTAAAGAGGTCCGCGTCCTCGGTGGTGTAGAGAAAATCCCAAACTTCGTAAATCTTCTCTATCTCGTACCCCTTATCCAAGGCCTTGAATAGCTCGGGAGTACACCACGTGCCCGCGAACGACCTCTGCTCGTCGGTGTGTTCGCACGGTTTCTGTGACCGTCGTTCGGCGCACGTCTTACACAGCGGGAACAAGAGCTTTTCGGCATTTCCGCATTTCATCTTGACGGGTAGGACGGGATGATATAATTTCCGGGGCGGCACGACTTTACATTTGACGAACCCCGTCCAAGTTCGATCGACGCGCTCGGGATTAACTATTTTGGTGGGGTGACCGACAGGGTAGGTCTTATAAAACTGGACCGTCGGGTACAGACTGACAAAGTCGACGTATCGTCCCTTTTCTCTACCGTCGAAGTCGTACAGCAACTTGGTCACGTTGGTCCTACCGCCGAAAAAGGCATCTCGCGGGTCTAACGGCGTCACGATCTCTTTAACGGCTATGTCTTTCGCATCGCATTCCCAGACCTCGACGAACGCGTAACCGGCCCTTCGTATCTTCTCGTTTTTCGCGGAGGTTCGTTTTCTGAGCGTGTCCATCTCGAATTGGTTCTTGTTATTGACGGTGTTTCGAGCGTAACACTTTTTACACCCGTGCCAGAAACATCCTTGAAATTCGTAAACCGTCCTCGTGTCTTCGCAGTACCCGTCGACTTTACCGATGTCGTTGGGCAGAGTCACCTCGCCGCCGTTCAACGCGTGTCGTATGACGACGCCGTCTCTCTCGGCCACGTGATCCAACCAAGAAATGGATTTCGCACTGTACGTATCGCGAACGACGTTATCGTTATGGACGGCTATCATCTTTTCGGGCATGTAATTACTTCTGTAAACGGTCATGCACACGGACGCTATCGTCACGTACTGTAACGGATCTATGTTTTCCAACGCGATAAAGTCTTCCCTGAATTTCAACATGGACCGTCGTAATATGTCGACGTCGGACGTGCAGTACTCCCTCAGTTCTTTCTGGAAATCAAACACGTCGTTCTTTCGCATCTCGTACCACTTTAAAAACTCTTCCCTGTTGCGTTTGCTCATGTAATCGACACCGTAGTGTTTTTTACTAGGCAACGGTCCCACGTAACGTTGGTGACACGGCTTGTTGAAATAATGCGGGAAATAACCCTTTTTGAGTTCGGTCATACCAAACGTCTTCGGAAATTCCGCCAGAGCGGATTGGACAAAATTTATGGAATCGATAAAGCGAACACCACCGACTTCCATGTACATGATCTTCGTACCGTTGTAAATACAATAGGGTTTAATGTTATGTTCCACGAAATACTTTAACAAAAACTGCGCGTCATACGCTTTGGCATTGTGGGCAATGAACGTACCCACTTTTTGTTTCAACACAAACTTGCAGAACTCGTCTACGGTAGAAAATTCGTGTTGTTTACCGTCAAAGTCTTGGCACACGATTAGATTCGGTATGTGAACGCCGGTGTCTTGCGAGGCTTCTATGTCGTAAAAATAATACTCCGTCGTCCACGTTTTACAACTGTAACACTTGTTCTTGGGTTTGCACTCGGCCGATTTGCATTTTCCACCCCCTTACATTTTTTATTGACCATGAAAACACTTGTGCGTCGTCATGTCGACGTATGCACGACAATTCGGACATTCGGAATGACCGCATACGTGGGACTTCAAGTCCTTGGTCACCCGTTCACACTCTAAACATTTCTGAACGAGCGAGCAAACCGTGTCCGGTTCGCCGCCTAGCGTGCCTCTGGCGCGTTTATGTTCCTTAAAACAGACTTCGCCGAAAAACGCTCTGTTACAATCGTCGCACACTATCCTTTCACCCCCGGGGCAATCGTAACCGAAGCACGATAGACACTTATCTGGACATCTGTGACGATCTCGTCTCGTATATCCCTTCTTACAAGTGTGACAGTAATATCCCGTACCCAAAAAACCGTTCATCTTCGTAATCACGTCGAAGTGATTTTTATTCTTGTACAGATAGATCGCGTCGTCGTCACTTCCTTCGGTCGTATAGATGATCTCGTTGAACCGTTCACCGTCCACCACGTTGATCTGCACTCCCAGGTGATCGGCAAACGTTTTCGCGTCTTCCAAGGTACAACCGTCATCCCGGACGGGAACGCCCGCTTCTTCGTGAAGTTTTAACGCTTCGGCCCTTTGTAATTTACGACTGTCGTTGAAACCGTTTCGAAGCTGGGAATTCGTCCATTTGTCTTTATGTTTGTTGGCCACCGCCGTCACGATGGCTCGTGCCAGACACATGACGTCGTCGTTTTTAATCGTGATGATACTTCTCTTCTTCGACGAGGTCTCCTTTGTTACCGGTTCTTTGGATCTCCCCTTTCCCCTCGGCATTATCGTAGACTGGACGACTATTTCTACTTCGTCTAAGGACACCTCGTAATATTCTATATACTCTTGCAGTGCTTTGAATAAATCTTCGGCTAAATCCCACGAGACGTTAATTATATTTCGTACTGAACGGATTCGGGAATTTCGAGTGATTGATGATGAGGCGAAATTTATCGCCGTTTTGCAACCCTCTATCGTTTATCACCGACCTTACGAGTTGTACAAATAAACGGTCTATATCGATAACCCGGTCGTCCCTCAACAGGACCACTCTATACTCGTCGAACCTGGTTTCAAACTTTAACCTGCGCGTCGAGGAAATTCTGTCGTAACGATAGGTCTGGCCCGTGTAGACACGTTTGGGTTTTAAATATTTTTTTTTAAAATCGTCAGGAATCGGGAGATCTAATAACGGTTCGATATATTGAGTAGTAATAGATCTCTCGGGCGGAATCGGTAAATCCAATAACCGCTCGGTAGATCGTTGTGCATGAGACATGTTTTTTAAATTGAGGTGTAATTACTTATGGCTTTTTCAATATTTACTACACTATACCGTTGGAGCACCTACCGGGACACACTCGTGCGGTTAGTTTTACCTGGCGAGCACGGGAGCGTATCGTCTATACGCACAGATAAAATTGAAAAAACCATCTAACGCGTACAAACAAACACACACACACAGTATTTATATATATCCACGTATATAAATAACAAACGGGTTCACAAATGGGGACACGTGACAAACGGAATTCCGGGAAATCGACACGTACAGACAGTTCTTGGAAAAAGGAGAGCTGAAGTGTAGTACATATACTACTTTATTGTGATGCAATGCATACATCATCAAAAGCAGACGGGGGATTTAGAGTGGCTGTAAATTTAAAATCAATTCGCAGAGTGGAGCGAGACGCGAACATTAGGGGAAATTTGTTTTTAATTTTCTGAGTTTTACAGAATTGTTCACCGGATTGTACTAGCGGATAATGACACAAGGGAAAACCGTATACACTTTAATCCAATGCAAATTTTATTTACAAATAGATTTATATCCATACATGCTGAAAAAACGCAAACGAAATTATCCCCAGCGCGCATTTATGTAGGATAAATAATCCAAAATATACGGACAAAGCCAAGGTGGATCCAGGATTTCTAGTTAGAGGGAAGGAAGAGTAAATATTTCGCCGAGCGTATCGAGGTGCGAAAATTTTGGCAGGCCCTAATTTAAGAGCTCCGGGAAGCCTTTTTCTGGATTCTAGATGTAATGATAATATGAAAAAAAAACCTGTATGTGAAAAAGTGGGGGCTGCCCCCGCCCTCCCTCGGTTCCTACGCCAATGATTAAAGATCCCGTGTTATGCAAGGCGTATAGTGCATGACAAAATTTATAGCACTTCACCTAAAGGTGGTCACATTTTCATAAGTGAAAAATTCTTGACTGGATGTAAAAGAACAACAGTAAAAAAAATATTTTATACAATCACGACTTATTTTAAGTCGTAGCATTGACCCACCTTTATCCTCGTAAATATTATGTCGTTATCTTGTCCTTAATGTCGTAGGTCTTTCCCGACAAATCCGATATACCACGACATAACATTTACGATAATATTGGTACAATGCTACGACTTAAAATAAGTCGTGATTGTCGGGGTGCTTTTGGCCAAATTTTATAACATGTTAAAATCTGGCCAAGACAAAAAACACCGCCCATGACGATGTCAAGATTTATCTTAGCGCTGTGCCAACGCTCTCGTTAATATCATGTCGTTATGCGGTCCCCCTAGGTCTTTCCCGACAAATGCGATATACCACGACATAACATTTAAGATAATGTTGTGACAGCGGTAAGATAAACGTGGGACAATGCTACGATTTAAAATAAGTTGTGATTGTCGGGGTGCTCTTGGCCAAATTTTTGAACATGTTAAAAATCTGACCAAGACAAGACACCACTTAAGACGCTGCCAAGATATGACAGTACACACTTAAGATTACGCTAGGACACAGGGGACTGCGATACGAATCATCCCGATTCGGGAAAAGCTGATGTCTTGTCTGTGTCTTGCACAAAATCTTGTATATGAGACACGGCCTTAATATAATTTGGATATAACATACCTCGTTATAACGTGTATAACGTGTTATAACATGTAATATCCTGTTACAACATATTTTGTCTTGATTGACCGTTATACGGCATTTTTACAAAAAGGGCCACTTA
This sequence comes from Atrina japonica, assembly GCA_030159075.1. NCBI lineage: Eukaryota > Metazoa > Mollusca > Bivalvia > Pterioida > Pinnidae > Atrina > Atrina japonica. The sequence goes on from BROG01000549.1 coordinate 177,871, forward strand.
CCCCTCCAACACATCCATTGTCATATATCCAAGGTATCTAATTATTAAATTTATATAAATAAATTAAGTCATAAACGATAAAAAGGTCAAAGATGAAACGAAACAAAAATCGACTTTATAATCAAAGACAGCAATAGACGTCAAACTTGTATAAATGAAAATAATTAATATGCAGTTGGCCTTGCTTCTAGCTATGCATTTATAAGCGGATCGATCAATAAACTCGCAGCTTACTTCTAGCATCTTTCAGAGCGCTTTGCGTTGTATGTGGAATGAATTGACTTCGGCTCAGTTATACTACATCGTCTATAGTGGTCAGTATAGCTTTTCTATTTGCTGCAGACATGGCTTCGGAAACAAAGGTTGAAGACGGACCAGTCCCACCCAAACCCAGGGAGATGAAATGTATTGTTCTGACGGGATTTGGGGGAGTCAAGGTAATGAAGACACAACAGAAACCACAGGTTACAGCAAAGGAAGGCGAAGTACTCATTCGCGTCAAAGCTTGGTAAATCTGTTTATATTTTACTTGGATTATTGATTTTGGGTCGAATGGAATTGTAACATATTGTATGTCTAATAAGATGAAATAATTATACAATTTCAAAAAATAACTAAAGAGAACTTCCCACAAGATGTACGGATACGTTTATCAAGAAGCCGTTAAAAATAATTATGTAATACCAGAGTTTGTTTGAAATGTAGAACTATGCGTTGGCGTTGTATAGAAGTGAAACATATTTCTTTATATGGACAGGGCAGTGGACAGAATGTTTAATTGATTGTATAAATAAATGCATTGGCATCAAATGAAAATTAGGTTTTGACCATACGGAGATTTTCTTATGAGCTTATAATTCCACAACCGTAGATTAAAATTGGAGTTATTGACTTCGATTACGTTTATTTATTGATTCGATTATCTATCCTTTTTTTTTAATTTAAACTTTTCAAACATCAGTTTCTTAAACACGCGAATGTTATTTATTTGCCCAGAAAAATAAAGGTTATTTGACTTTTCGTCATAATCGAATTATAGACATGCTTCTTTTGATTAGAGGTTTAACCAAAGACTGTAACTGGATTCTTTAAAGTTTTGTTGGGAATGTACTATCAATAATATACATGTACTTCCTGTAATGTACTACCCATGATATACAACCAGTAATGTACTGCCCGTAATGTACTACCAGTAATGTACCACCCGTGATGTTCTACCCGTAATGTACTACTCGTGATGTTTTACCCGTAATATACTATCCGTGATGTACTACTACCCGTGATGTACTACCAGTAATGTACTACCCGTAATGTACTACCAGTAATGTACCACCCGTGATGTTCTACCCGTAATGTACTACTCGTGATGTTTTACCGGTAATATACTACCCGTGATGTACTACCCGTGATGTACTACTACCCGTGATGTACTACCAGTAATGTACCACACGAAATGTACTACCAGTAATGTACTACCCGTAATCACTGGCGGGTTTAGAACAGTAATTAGTTTTTGAGTCTGTAAGCCAAACAAAAAAAAAATGGCCTCTCAAAGATTTTAAAATCAAAAACAAATTTCTAGGTTTCCCAGATCTTTCAAAAAAAAAAAAAAAAAAAAAAAAAATATGGACCCCACTTGAATTGATCTGTTAATATTTTTATGTTCGTTGAAACTCAAGATTTTTTTTGTGAATAATTAGTCTGTCAATTTAAGTCTGACGATATTTATATCTTCTGTCATTCTATTTTCTTTTTCATTTATTTTCTTATATACTATTTTTATTCAATATTTTTACTAAAAACTGTTGCATTTCAAGAAAAATAAAAAATGTAAATATCAGCACAAAAACATGAAATAATGAAAATACAATGTGAAAGACTAGGGGAAAACGGTGGCTTTGATTATTCAAAATTGTATCTCGAACTTACTCCCGAATCCCCTGGTCATCACCAAATTCCACCGGTCTATCTATCAATGAAAAAATCTCAAGGATAAAGAAGTCATAATTCAGTGTCTGGAGGCTATTACTAATTAGGCCAAAATTCTGTAACAATTTTAGGTTATACTTCTTTTGTTAAATCAAACTTCTTTTTAAAAAAGATAATCAGTGTGGTTTATTAGCGGAATCCAGGCGTATTTTCCGTTTGGGAGCAGAAAAATGCGTCTACGGACTTACAAATATCAAGTGTTTTGTGATAGATGTTTAAAACCCGACACCACTACGATCAAACACTTAGTATTACTAGTATTTGTAGTGACCCAGAAAGGAATCAGACAGAAGCGCAGCAAAAATAGGTGAAAACATTTGAATTTAAAGTAAAAAGTCGGATAATTATCAACAAATTTCCAGAAATTGTCGCTCCTCGCTCCGCTCGGCTAACGATATTCTTTCGATACATTTTCGACCCGTCAAAGCATGGGAACTTCTAGTTAGATCGTGTCTGGAAAGCTTTCAAATTCATAATTATTATTTAAAAAAAAATGACCACGTTTCTTGTAGTCTCAAATGAATTATTGCTGCACAATTTATCCAACAGTTTGTAAAGCAAAACATGTTCATTAAGGTTTGTATTATAACAGTCTACTGTAAATCTGTTATCCTCAACCCACCCCTGAAAAAAATTCTCGATCCGCATCCTAGGGCAATGTGAGGAACAAAATCACGCACCTGACCTAAAATCCTGCATCCGCCTATGGTAATGTACTACAAATAAATACTTTAAAAAATAAAAATAAAAATTAAATGAGCTGAAATGGATCCTAGTTACCGCGCTTTTCACTTATATATCATTTTAAAATACGACAAGATCATATTGTAACACACCTATAGATTCCAAACTGTATGTCGGTGAGAGGGGTTTCTTAAATACAACTTTCATTAATAGAAAAGGAAAATCGATAAATAACATATATAATGATGATACATTTTCAAACGAGCATAGAAAAGTCTGATGAATTTTGTTTCAACCGTAAAAGTAACTCATTGTAATTTGAAGAAAATATCCAAACAGAATCGATGATCATGAATTCTACGACTACGGCACAGCTATCTTTTACATCAAGGTTCTGCACAACAATCCTTCACACTAAGGCTCGGCACAACAATCCTTTACATCAAGGCTCGGCACAACCATCTCTACATCAAGGCTCTGCACAACAAACTTTTACACCAAGGCTCTGCACAACAAACTTTTACATCAAGGCTCGGCACAACAAACTTTTACATCAAGGCTCTGCACAACACACTTTTAAAAGTGCTCTGCACAACAAACTTTTACATCAAGGCTCTGCACAACCATCTTTTACATCAAGGCTCTTTTACACCAACCAAACTTTTACATCAAGACTCGGCACAACCACATCTGCGCACACAAACTTTTACACCATCACAACAAACTTTTACATCAAGGCTCTGCACAACAAACTTTTACATCAAGGCTCTGCACAACAAACTTTTACTCTGCATCAACATCAAGGCTCTGCACAACACATCAAGGCTCGGCACAAACTTTTTACATCAAGGCTCTGCACAACCATCTTTTACATCAAGACAACCATCGGCACAACCAACATTTTTACACCAAGGCAACCATCGGCACAAACAACATCTTTTACACCAAGGCTCGGCACAACAATCTTTTACATCAAGGCTCTGAAACTGCACAAGGCTCAAAACTTTTTACATCAAGGCTCTTTTACACCAACAACCATCTTTTACACTAAGACCATCTTTTACATCTGCACAACCATCTTTTACATCAAGGTTCTGCACAACCATCTTTTACATCAAGGCTCGGCACAACCATCTTTTACATCAAGGCTCTGCACAAACCATCAACTATCTCGGCACAACCACACCAAGGCTCGCACAACCATCTTTTACATCAAGGCTCGGCACAACCATCACATCAAGGCTAAGCACAACCATCTTTTCAAGGCTCGGCACAACCATATTTTACATCAAGGCTCGGCACAACCATCTTTTACATCAAGGCTCGGTTCGGCACAACCATCTTTTACATCAAGGCTAAGCACAACCATACATCAAGCACAACCATCTTTTACATCAAGGCTCTGCACAACCAACTTTTACACTAAGCACAACCATTTTTACATCAATTACATCAAGGCTCTGCACAACAAACTTTTACACTAGGACTTGACACATCAATTCTTTACACTAAAGCTCGGCACAACCATCTTTTACATCAAGGCTCTGCACAACAATCCTTCACACTAAGACTCGGCACAACCATCTTTTACATCAAGGCTCGGCACAACCATCTTTTACATCAAGGTTCTGCACAACCATCTTTTACATCAAGGCTCGGCACAACCATCTTTTACATCAAGGCTCAAACCATAATCAAGGCAAGCAACAACATCCATTTTTACATCAAGGCTAAGTTTTACATCAAGGCTCTGCACAACCATCTTTTACATCAAGGCTCGGCACAACCATCTTTTACATCAAGGCTCTGAACAACCATCTTTTACACCAAGGCTCGGCACAACCATCTTTTACATCAAGGCTCTGCACAACCATCTTTTACACCACCATCCATCTTTTACACCAAGGCTAAGGCACAACCATCTTTTACATCAAGGCTAAGCACATCTTTTACATCAAGGCTAAGCACAACCATCTTTTACATCAAGGCTCGGCACAACCATCTTTTACATCAAGGCTAAGCACAACCATCTTTTACATCAAGGTTCGGCACAACCATCTTTTACATCAAGGCTAAGCACAACCATCTTTTACATCAAGGCTCTGCACAACCATCTTTTACATCAAGGCTCTGCACAACCATCTTTTACATCAAGGCTCTGCACAACCATCTTTTACATCAAGGCTCGGCACAACCATCTTTTACACCAAGGCTCTGCACAACAAACTTTTACACTTTTGACACCAAGGCTAAAGCTCGGCAACCCATCTTTTACACCAAGGCTCGGCACAACAATCCTTCATAAGACTCGGCACAACCATCCAAGGCTCGGCACATTCTTTTACATCAAGGCTAAGCACAACCATCTTTTACATCAAGGCTAAGCACAACCATCTTTTACATCAAGGCTCGGCACAACCATCTTTTACATCAAGGCTCGGCACAACCATCTTTTACATCAAGGCTAAGCACAACCATCTTTTACATCAAGGCTCGGCACAACCATCTTTTACATCAAGGCTCTGCACAACCATCTTTTACATCAAGGCTAAGCACAACCATCTTTTACATCAAGGTTCGGCACAACCATCTTTTACATCAAGGCTAAGCACAACCATCTTTTACATCAAGGCTCGGCACAACCATCTTTTACATCAAGGCTCTGCACAACAATCTTTTTACACTAAGGCTAAGCACAACCATCTTTTACATCAAGGCTCGGTAATTCTTTTACATCAAGGCTCTGCACAACAACCATAGGACTTGACACATTATTCTTTACACTAAACGGCACAACCATCTTTTACATCAAGGCTCTGCACAACAATCCTTCACACTAAGACTCGGCACAACCATCTTTTACATCAAGGCTCGGCACAACCATCTTTTACATCAAGGCTAAGCACAACCATCTTTTACATCAAGGTTCTTTTTACATCAAGGCTCTGCACAACCATCTTTTACATCAAGGTTCGGCAAGCACTTTTTACATCAAGGCTTTTACAACCATCTTTTACATCAAGGCTCGGCACAACCATCTTTTACATCAAGGCTCTGCACAACCATCTTTTACATCAAGGCTAAGCACAACCATCTTTTACATCAAGGCTCGGTACAACCATCTTTTACATCAAGGCTCTGCACAACAAACTTTTACACTAGGACTTGACACATCAATTCTTTACACTAAAGCTCGGCACAACCATCTTTTACATCAAGGCTCTGCACAACAATCCTTCACACTAAGACTACACTAAACATCAAGGCTCGGCACAACCATCTTTTACATCAAGGCTAAGCACAACCATCTTTTACATCAAGGTTCTGCACAACACATCCTTCACATCTTTTAATCAAGACTCTTTTACACAAGGCTCGGCACAACTTTTACATCAAGGTAAGCACAACCATCTCTGCACAACCATCTTTTACATCAAGGCTAAGCACAACCATCTTTTACATCAAGGCTCGGCACAACCATTTTTTACATCAAGGCTCTGCACAACAAACTTTTACACTAGGACTTGACACATCAATTCTTTACACTAAAGCTCGGCACAACCACATATTGCACAACAATTACTAAGACTCAAGCTATCTCGGCACACAACCATCTTTTCAAGGCTAAAACCATCTTTTACTCATCGCACAACCAAACTTTGCACAACTAGGACTTGACACATCAATTCTTTACACTAAAGCTCGGCACAACCATATTTTACATCAAGGCTCGGCACAACCATCTTTTACAAAAGGCTATGCACAACCATCACTTTTACATCAAAAGGCTAAAGCTCGGCACAACTATCTTTTACAAAAGGCTATGCACAACCATCTTTTACAAAAGGCTATGCACAACCATCTTTTATAAAAGGCTATGCACAACCATCTTTTACAAAAGGCTATGCACAACCATCTTTTACAAAAGGCTATGCACAACCATCTTTTACAAAAGGCTATGCACAACCATCTTTTACAAAAGGCTATGCACAACAATCCTTTACACTAAGACTTGACACATCAACCAATCAACTAAGGCCCTGCACAACCATCCTTTACACTAAGGCTCAAAACAAAAACCCGTTACAGTAAGGCTCGATACAAAACTACTTTACACTAAGGAAAGACACAAAACTACTTTACACTAAGAATCGATACAAAACTTCTTTACACTAAGACACGACAGAACAATTCTTTACAATTAAGATCGACACAAAATACCTTTACACTAGGATCGACACAAAACTCCTTTACACTAAGGATCGACACAACAATCCTTTACACTAAAGTTCAACACAAAACGTGTTTACACTAAGACGCGACACAAAACTTCTTTACACTAAGACTCGACACAAAACTTCTTTACACTAAGACTCAACACAAAACTTCTTTACACTAAGACTCGACACAAAACGTCTTTACACTAAGACTCGACACAAAACTTCTTTACACTAAGGCTCGGTACAACCATCTTTTACATATAGGCTCGGCACGACCATCTTCTGCACTAATTCACGACACAAAAATCCTTTACTCTATGGCTTTGGACAAATTCCTTTACAATAAGACATAACCATTTTAATCTAAGACAGCAATCCTTTTTAATTAGACACAATCATTTTACACTAAGACACAGCAATACTTTACAATAAGGCAAAGCATTCTACACTATAAGATACAACCATTTTACACTTAAACACAACAATTCTTTACAATAAAGGCACAGGCATTTACACTTAAACACAAAAATTCTTTACAGTAAAAGCACAGGCATTCTACAATAAGACACGAACGTTTTACACTAAGACCACAACAATCCTTTACATATAGGCTCGGCACGACCATCTTCTGCACTAATTCACGACACAAAAATCCTTTAATCTATGGCTTTGGACAAAATTCCTTTACAATAAAACATAACCATTTTAATCTAAGACAGCAATCCTTTATAATAAGGCACAATCATTTTACACTAAGATACAGCAATCCTTTACAATAAGGCAAAGCATTCTACACTATAAGATACAACCATTTTACACTTAAACACAACAATTCTTTACAATAAAGGCACAGGCATTTTACACTTAAACACAAAAATTCTTTACAGTAAAGGCACAGGCATTCTACAATAAGACACAAACGTTTTACACTAAGACCACAACAATCCTTTACAATAAGGCCAAACCATTTTACACTAAGACACAACAGTTCTTTACAATAAAGGCACAACCATTTTACACCAAGACGCAGCAATCCTTTACAATAAGACACAACCATTTTACACTAAGACACAACAGTTCTTTACAATAAAGGCACAAACATTTTACACTAAGACGCAGCTATATTTTACAATAAGACACAACCATTTTACACTAAGACACAACAGTTCTTTACGATAAAGGCACAAACATTTTACACTAAGACGCAGCAATCCTTTACAATAAGACACAAGCATTTTACACTAAGACCTTCATTCTTCGATCGTGACAAATCTAGATTTTCGGAGGTTGATCTTTAATCTCTTGTTCACATTTGCCCATCCTCATCCCTCTTTGCCAAGATGGAGGTTAAAAGGTACCTTCGTCTGGTAATACAAGTGATTACAAGTTATTAGAAATATTATTTGTGACACCTGAAGCGACTAGTCAAAGGAAATTTATGATAATTCTTACTTTTTGTTCTCTACTACCTGCATCGATAATCATTTGATTGATGACGGTTATAATTTTGTATATTACAAACTAATTCGTTTTTCGAAATTGATGAGGGAATTGATTTATGAGAAAATGAAACTAATCGATAATTGATTTTAATATCATATACATTTACCTCTTAGCGCAACTGAACATGCCACTGTATGTAGTTTGAAAAAATATGTTCAGTGGACATGCAACGGTAGCACTAGAGAGCTCTGGAATCCTTAAGTCTAATAATTTCCTTTAGTTTGAAAAGTGTTCATCTGGAAGCTCCGAGCCAATCAGTTTACAGATGAGACAGCAGCTGAAGATAAATGCTCAGACTCTGTTCACCCCAATGTTACGGCTTTGGATCCAGAAGTCGTCCTCCAAAGATCTTTAAATGTATAAAGTATATGTTTGCCTCATAAACATTCCAACATCATGGATCAAGAAGCGACCTTAGACTGCAGTCAAAATTCTTCATTTTCCACAAATTCAAACTCACATTTTGTAATTAGGAGTCGTTTCTTGATATAGATGAATAAAATGTCCGATACAGGGACAAAAGACACCCTCAAATCTTACCACAAGATTAAACTTTGACTTTAAGTTACATATTTTAACACTTTCATCCATACAGACCAAAATAGACTTGTCCAAAACAATAGAATAGAACATACCATCTAGATACTTAGGGATGACAGGGTAAACATTAGCAAGATCAAGTCGTGAAATTGGGAGCATGTAAATGAATGAAATTTGAATATAAACTGAGCCAAATAAATAAATAAATAAACAACAACAACAACAACAAGAAAACAAAAACAGAAAAAAAAACTAATAAAAGAAATCGATCGAGATGTCTGTTCTACGGATCATAAACTGTTTATCCCTATCATTCAAACAACTGTGGGAATATAAATAAGGAGAGTGCAATGTCACCTACTGAAGATCTAGCATTACAGAATAGATTTCTTAAGCATCGATAGAATGCGCAAAGGAAATCCACCTACATGCTAATTTCTAGATAAGAACAAATGAAATACAATACAGAAATGATCAATAAACCGCTAAGAGAAAATAGAATAGTGATGTTCAAACAATATGTTTAAATTATTGTTTTGAGAGATGACATTTCACATTCAAAAGGTCCTCTGCTTCCGCGGGCATAAATCGTAGGATTAATGTGGAGCAAAAGGGCATTTTCAGTATACTTTTGTACATTGATTAAATGTGTAATATTTGTCTAGTTAGTCCCTCGACATCTATGTTGATGTGGAAGATGATGGCTGGAATTTCTGTTTGTAGTGCTTTGAAACCTAGAGGCAATTAATATGTCTGCATTCCCTTGCCATCAACTAGACGAACTGTTCCTTTATTCATAGGAAGAATACTTCCTTTGGAGACTTTGCCGCAGACGAAAAAAACCCCCACCAATTTTGACACCTTTTATTGACATTTAAATGCATCGACCATGTTTGGCCAATTTAAATGATGTTGCTATACTTGCTATGATAATGCAATATATCAAATCGAACTAGATTTTAAGATACACTACTACAACACATAATCAAACACATAAACTCATACTTGCTCAAGATAGCCGTGAAAAAATGGACCACTTAAGTATTGATACATAATGACTTCTGCTCTCCGATTGCAGATAGTATGGTCGACATTTACGGTTGGTATAGGAAAATTCGTATACCTGGAGGGTTGGAGTCAGTATCCAGTTCTCCATTACCAAAATTAAGTAGAATCATACATATGATAATCAAAAGGTTACTCCGCCCCGTCATCTTATGTGAATCGGACAATACTCTTAGAAGGGTTTGGCAATACATTTAGGTTTATTATTTGGCCTTGTATGATACCAGTTTTTGTTTTCATAAATACACATTTATATTAAACACACGATCAACTAATGAAGTCTTGTTGGCAGAAGCGATCGTCTTCCTCATTTATTTTTGGCCTTTATTATAAAACTTTAACATCTGTATTGTAAATAATATTCATATCTTCGATTTTCCTCACTGAAGTGGTAACGTTTTTCAATCACCTACACTGCATTACTAAGGAGTTTATGTCTTCTAAATGGTCCACATTGAGAGTCTGTTTGGCTTACAAACATATCATACACATATCTAGGATTTCCCGATATCTTTTGCCAAACATAGCAGAAACCTTGCATTGAAGTATTTGTGAATTAATAAAAAAAATCAACAAAGATACCAAAGTAATAACCGACAGAGGATTCAATAGGCGGTATACAATTATGATGGGTGTCATGAAGGAATAAGCATCCCATGTCGCCCAACATCTTAGCTCTTGAAATAGTAAACAAGATCTATTACAATTGTATGTTTGCAAAATTTGGGCTTGAAATGTGATATCTCAACTTATTATTAAGTAGTTTGCCTATGTATATGAAATGATCGTATGGCATATATGGTCATCTTAAAGGCATACCACCATATGCAGGTAATAGATATGTCTACAAAAACGTAGAACGTTGACGTGAAGAAAACCAAAATTAGTACGTTTAACATATATTGTTATTGTATTTCCAGTCTGTATCTATTGTAATTGAAATATTAAAGTAGGAAGCATATGTGCTGATTCTATGGTGTCTTTAATTTCTAGGTTGCTGGAATATATTGCATATATTGTCATTATTTTAATATTGACAAAACGTCGTCCACACACACACACACGCACACACACATACATACACATACACACTTTGCCATCAAAAGGAAAATGTCGACATCTAATTCCATACTGGAAACTCGTAGATATCATGACAAGTAAGGAGGATTACCTATGTAGTTTTAATGTCGTCATGTTTTGTTACTTATAATTCAAATTTGTCCAGGTCAAGAAAGGTCTCACGAGACTATATTCTGCAATACTATATGGATTTACTGCCAGACAATTCAGAAGAGACCCGTTTCAATTGTTGAATTTTATTATTAGCGTATATCAGTAAAACGACGGACACTCTAATGTGCAAAATCATAATTCTCGAAACGCTTGAAAATGAGATTTAGTATTCGTGCAAACCAATGTTTTTAATAACATTGTGCAATATAATAGAAAAATCAGAATTATGAATGATAATAGGAAAGTCAAATATTGCTATATGTATGGATGTTGATCGATATTTTAGATATGTATTGTTTTTAGGGGGAAGTGTACTTCTGATTAAAGAATATGGAATCTACAAATTATATTACGATTTATATTCTAATGAAAAATCAGACGCAATGTGAATTACCAGTATGCAAAAAAAGTTTGTCACATCAACAGAATCCATTTATATCGGTAACAGTATCATTACAACAGCAGGCTTACAAGTCTTTCCTTGATCAATATCGTTTACTTCCTATAAATGACAGAAATAGTAATAACAGTGACAGGAAATTTTTATTTTCACCACTTTAACCGAGGGATTACGTAATTTTTTCCTCACCTCACTTTCTTCATACAAATTGTTTTGATTGAGTCAAATAATGCATGAGAAAATGTGGGTGAATATAATTTACTGCTCACTTTGTTGCATGCATTCTCAGATTCGTAAATTGAATTATTGTCGGTAATAGTAAAAGTTTCAAATATCTAAGTAACAAAAAGAAAGATTATAGTTGCAGTCATGGTAAATGCAGTGATAGTACAATTAGTAGTACTAGTAAAAACGTAAAATTAATGTTGTTGTTGCTGCTGCTGTTGTTGTTGATGATGATGATATAAAATCGATTTGCATAGCCTATAAACTTCATTAATCGTGCCATTATGAATGTTGGGATTTGGTACCTTCTTAGCACGAACCTATAACAGGTTTCAAGGAGTATATCCACAAACCAAACGTTATAATGACTTCTTTTATATTGAACAATTCAAATATTCCTCAATAAACACTTTTTATGAATTCTAAAACTAAGATAAATCCAACACATAGATCATTTGAAAAATAAGAAACGAAATATGTACTTCTTTTCAGTGGCCTAAACTTTGTGGATATGATGGTACGACAGGGAATAATAGAAAATCCACCCAAAACTCCTGTTATTATGGGGTTTGAGTGTTCCGGAGAAGTGGAAGCTCTCGGAGAAAACACAACTGGTTTCCAGGTAAGTACCTACATAGAGCACCTATATATTTTGTGAAAATAAGGTCAGGTCCAGTGTGGTATTCATATATAAATAGTAAAGCTGAGTTTATCAATTGCAAGTGAAAAAGTGCCAAACCTGGATTTCGCAAGCAATTTTCACAAACGATCTCGACCATTGAATAGCTACATATATTGGGAAAAGCCGCATCGATTGTGAAAACGTTTATACAACCAAGAAAAACATCCATACTTTATGTTACACGTATTCGTTTTAGTATTACATTCCTAGAGTAAATCACAGAAACGCATTCTGTGGAATCTGTAGAGAATAGTTACTCTGATAATGGCATCTGTGGCAGGAAGGAGATGTCATTGACCATATCGAATATTTCCGTTATCGTTATTGATGTGACAGCAGCGATAAGCTACGGACATCCATTAATTCATCAGTTAAATAGAAGTCATTGAAGCAACATTGAATTGTCAAGGCGTTAAAGGCCTATGACGTTTATCTACGTTTTGGTCGTATCTCCAGCCATCTGTCTGGTGGTTTGATAACTTACAATACACCGGGAGTAAATACGTAACCAAAGATATTGACAAAATCTTAACACCCATACACACGAACAGAATTGGGTCATAACTACAATTAGATGACTGGGTATTTGTTATTGTATTGTCAAAATATAGAGGTGAGATCAGGTGTCATGGATACATATGCAAATCTGGTGAACATAAGACAAACACGGACCTGTGGAAATCCAGAGGTGGGATGAGGTGCCATGGAGTAGTAAGCATCCCTTGCTAACTTGTCAAAGGTGTCCCAAGTCAATTGCAAATTCAAATGAAATAAGCGAGGAATATATCCTCGTCATAAATGGTACATACAAAAAATATAATCGAGCAAGCAAGTATATATATACGAGTCTTACGTATACATTTAACACCTTCATTTTTTTTTTTGATACGCGTAAGCTAGATCTATATTTAGATGAATTCGCAACTTAGAAGTAAAATATGTTTATCTAATGATTCTGGAACTGTTTTAGCATACACAACGCTTACGTTTTATATAATGATAAAAGTCAAATGGTGTTCTCCCCAGTCATTAGCTCTTAACTTATTACACTTGATCTACAGGGATATAATCAGATACACCATAGCAAATTCTGGTGATGCATAGTATTGTTATCAGTCATTATATCAGTGTCTTCGGCTTGTGACTGACATTTTGGCCGATCAGATTGTATGAGTTGAGGAAATACAATTTAAGCTGTGTGCAATTCAGGATAATGGTTTGCTGGTAAATATATTTTTTCCAATGCATTGATTTGCATGTCAACAAGAGACGTTTCTATAGTAAGTTAATTGTCAGAAGTCACTTGCAGTTCTTATAATTACAGATACTAAACGATTACGTCTACATTTAGAATTTACGTTAGATAAGGGACGTGTTACTCTCAGAACTACAAAACAATTAAACCCACAGGGATTTTTTACAGTGCTAATGAGAATGCTTCTGATTTTTATATTAGAATGGTTCACCTAGAAAGATTGCTTTGTTTTATTTGATGTTTTTACACCACGCTCATATGATGGCGATCAGTGTGCAATAATGAAAGAAAAAGCAGAAACAGCAATGTACCGGGACATCTGCAATACCAACTTCCCCACGTACAAAATTGTACATGCATATTATATACAATATTCCATATGGTTAGAATAACAAACACAATGTACATGCGTATAATGGCAACACACTTGCCAAACGAAATCGTTAAGCTACGGGAAGATAAAATTGTAAAACTGAACATTTTCCACAAATAACTTCAAAACAAAGATCGATTTTTACGAGGTCGATCATTTATTTGAATTTTTAGCTTCTCGTTCAAACTTAATGTACGAAGAATTAATATTATGGTTTAAAGCGACTTGTTAATTCCGATGCATTTTGAATTAGCATTTCCATGACAGAACCGACAAAAATATAGCCTTATGCTACCTGGCACCTACCTTTATCAATAACCATATTATTGTGAGAATATTAATGGACTTGAAAATTGTTACTGATTTATCATTCGGTTTTAATATTTTTAAAACCGATGTTTTACCAAAATAGTAAAATGATATTTTGCATCCTCTTTTGTAACAGAGATTGGGTGTATGCCAAGTACCTCACATCAAACTGTCGACCATCACGGTGCTTACTCGACGTTACTTTACGTTTGTGAATGGATATACACTAACCGTTCAGCCAGAAAAGCTAGCTAATGGACTAGACACTTAAACTGCCTATATTCATTGCTGTCACACTTTGACAATAAAAATCGATTCTGGACACTGAAAACTGTATCGCTAAATTACATAATAAGTAAAAAGTAAATGTTCTACAAATGCATCTAAGTTGGTCAACACAACTTTGTGATATAAACTTTACAAATGCACTTGTTTTAGGAACGTTATGATTTATAATCCTTTAATAGAACTTATTACCTCGCGTCAGCACTGTTGTCGGTATGTCCAAGGTGCTTACTATGAAATGAAACCAGGAGACAGCTTCACTTAAGATCGTAACTTTGCCTGTAAACGTAGTCTTAACTTTGCCCGTAAATGTAATTGTAATTTTGCCCGTAAACGTAGTCGTAATTTTGCCTGTAAACGTAGATGTAATTTTGCCTGTAAACGTAGTCGTAACTTTGCCTGTAAACGAAGTCGAGTTACCATTTTATATACGTGTGAATAATGCTAGTTTCATAAAGGTCGTAAACATATGCTTACTGGTAAACCTACACAAAGTTAAGTGTGAAATTAATAGTAGCTTGGAGCAGACGTAGACTCGGACGTAAGTTTATACGTAGAAAGAAAGATAAACCTTTAGTGAAACTCATTTTTACATCTGCACGTAAAGGTACGACCTTTAGTGAAACTGGTCACAGGATCCCAAGTCACCAAATTTACTCAATGTAAATGGCTCCTCAACTTCATTTCATTTCATTACATGTATTTTGTCTTGTTCTTAATCTAAACTGCTGGATCTGACTGAATAGGAAAGACATTGATATTTTCCATCTTGCATAAATTTGAGTTCAAACTTGTAATTGTCCTGTAAAATTCAATACTTGCCTTGAGTACGGTACTCAAAATTTAAATACAATTATGTATTTTACATTTCTCTAAAATATCTTCAAATGAACAATAATTTCCATCATTATTTACAATTGTATGCCATCAATATACAAACATATCCAGCTGTAACATAAATTTTGTTTACTTTTACCTTAAAATCAAAATGTTTATTTGTTTTTAAATAAATTTGTTTTTAACACTTTAAATTATAAACGTTCCCGGTATTCTAACTTCAATGTTTTACCTTATTGTAATTTTAACGTTCTCATCTTTGTAATATTAATATTTTCAGCATTCAAATCTTATGGTCGCCGTAATGGCCTTCTTTGTATTTTCTCTGTTTTACTAAATGAAATGTGGTTAGAGCATCGTGCTTTGAGCCATGAATTCTCTCACTTTTGGTCAGCACAGGTTCGAGCGCCGCTGGAATCTAAGCTGTTTTTTTTGTGAGGAAGTTTGCAACTTAACATGCAGAATGCCGGTGTCTCTTCTCGGTTACAATTTAACCGGGTTCTTTACGTCTCAACAACTGCCAACAAGTAAAATATCAATATATCAATGAAAAATGTTATTGGATCTAAATTCACATTAAAATAGTTTGTGATTATTTTGCAAATACACGTACTAGTTTTTAATGCTATATTCATACCAATTAAATGTATAAACATGATTAAAATGGAATAATTGTATCATTATTGAAAGTGCAACAGGGACAAGGCAATTTAAGTTAGATAAAGAAAGCAATACTTGTGTGTGTTATTGACGGTGTATCATTTTGAATGTACTTGATAAATAAACATTATGTAATCCTTTATAAAAGTTAAAATATCTCGGGAATGTTACAATATAGCAAAATGTTTTTGACAAATTTTCTAGTAAAACATTACAAAATTTGTCGAAAACATTTTTGCTATATTGGAAGATAAAGATAAAAGTTAGACGTCTGTTGGAAACAATTTTTTCTAGATTCGAGTTTATAAATACTTGGACATTGAGTAAGGGACCCCTACTGGCCAATCGAACTCTTCATGAATCCATAGTAAAATCCAAGCTCAACTAACATTTCATAATTTTAAAGTAAAACACCCAAAATTTATTCTTTAGCTGGACATATTTGTATATTAATGGTAAACAATGATAAATAATGATAAAAAGAATTGCTAATTTAAAGAAAACTTCGGAAATATTAAAAATTGTTTGAGTGCCGCACTCAACATATTTATTCTTTTTTTTTTTACAGGAAAATCAGAATTGTGACGAAAAAATATATAATTATGTAAATTATGAAAAAAATAACTCAAACACAAAAAAACTGAAACAGTAAAAAATGATATATAAGATGAGCTTCAGTATTGAGTGAATTTGATGACTTTGCATTTTATAGCATAGTGCCTTGGACGATAGCCATGTCGTAGAAAGGTAATGGTGGCCAGCCTTATCCAGACTGGTAATAAAACATATCTATACATGTAAATATTATCATTGTTTGTGGTATGGGGAGAACATTTAGGCTATAGCACAAACAAATTTATTGAAATAGTAAAGATCCAAACCGAGTTTTTTTTAAATAGTGAAACAGGTAAGAAAATGAAATAGTTCAGAGATCACAACAAATATTCGAAGTGGATAAAAGATGTGACCTGGACATTGTTGGCAACGCTGACGTCATTGTTAATTGCCATTACTTGCCTCCAATATTAAAGATCGTTGGGATTTTTATTGATTCTTTTTTCTATAGTTTGTTCTCAATATATCAAGAATAAAAAGCTTTGGAATAAAAAAAAACAAAATGTATATATTTGAGGGGAATTAAAGAGAACAAGCTGATTTCTGCTAATTTGTATGTCAATACAGCTTTTCCTAAAGTTATTTAGCAGGCGCTGTGGGCGTTTGTGTGTGGTTATCAATTGTTAAAGTCTTTATAGTTATAATTCCCGTAAAATTCAATGTCCTCCAAAGGGAAGTATCGGTATGCGAAAAAAAAACCGGTAAACGCACTCTAAATTTGTGAAATTAGAGTATATTTACTGTTTTATAGTTATAGTTAAGACCAATAAACGAATTTTAAATTCATCCTTTTTCAGCTGTACGCATCCACAGTAGACTGGCATCGAGCTTTCTCTTAAACAGTTTGAGACCAGGTTGTTGGTAATGTTAAATGAATATCGTCACGATAACACGTATTTGAAAGTGCTTCAAATTGCTATTTTTATATGATTTCATTGTATTTGTGAAATTGAATCACAAACTGCATATTATCGTAACACGGTTGAAATCAATTTCTTTCTAGATCGGTGACCGTGTTATAGGCTTCTGTGACTACAATGCGTGGTCCGAAGTTGTTGCCATTCCTAGCCAATATGTATACAAGATGCCGGAAAAGATGAGCTTCCAAGATGGAGCTGCGCTTCCGATGAACTACCTGACTGCATATATTATGATGTTTGACATCGCCAATCTACGTGGAGGCCAATCTGTATTTGCACATTCAATTGGTGGTGGTGTGGTACGTATATGCCATTTTCAAATTAACATAAAACTGATGTATATACATGTATGCATACTGTTTACCTGGAAAGTTTTGCCCCTGGTTATTTTGTCTTTTTACGATAAAATGTATAATTACCTAGTCTTTAATTCGCCCTAAAATACAAGTCTCATGTATGTATGTATGTATGTCCGTGTTTTAATCTTCCAGCTTCAAAATCATTTTAAATTTGCCCACTCCTCTACGGACGAAAATTAAACGTGAGTGAAGATTTCCTGGTATACGGTGTATACGTTTATATAGTAGTTTGTCTGTTCGTGAGGGTATGTATTTACTTAATGTATTTCATAACAACTGTCAATGATCAAATGTTTAAGAAACACCTTTGGTATTGTAAGTATTGTAATAATTGTTTCAGGGTACAGCCGTTACACAGTTATGTAAGACATTGGAGAACATTACTCTATATGGAACAGCATCTTATCAAAAACACGAGTCTATCAAGGATAATGTCACGCACCTGTTTGACAGAGTCGTTGATTACTCACAAGAAGTGCGCAAGTATGTAACAGTCTCGCTGTCAGTTTTTCTTTTTAAGTTTTTTTTTCATCCTAATGTATTTCTGTCTTTTCTCGATTTTGTTTCATTCTCTAGAATTTGAATCATCCAAATGTAGACCAATGTTTGTGTAATTGCATGTATAGGTGTGTAATCAATTATCCTTTAGTATAAATATTAATTTTCATCATAAAAATATGTAAACATATTTGTATTTAAGTCCAACACAGTTTATTCTTCATATGATATGCAACTACATTTTTTCAAAGAGTTCATTCTGTATAACACAAATTAATTAGTTTTCCCAGTTTTTGAAATCAGGCAAATGTGATAACAATGAAACATGGCGCCGACATTGATAACTCGTTATTACGTTAACAAACATGCACGCACCTAAAATGAGAGTGGCAACATCAATACGGAGAGAGAAATTCATAGATTCGTCGGGGTATTGACCTAAGCCTGATACAGGTTTATTTTGCATATTGAAAAAACGAATCATCTCATTATTTTATTCTCACAACATACTTGTAGAGAAAGATATTGTCCTAAAATAAGAGACTGTTGCTATAGAAATACTGACCATATAATTTAAGACGTTATCAATACAGGTGAAATATTTAATAATTTATTAAGGTGTCCTACCTTTCCTCAGGATATTCACATACATACAGTTGATGGTTTGTCGAGGTTGGTTAAAACTTCGCTAGAATGAATCACCTCTAATTATTAGACAGTATTGTCGGTTGCTTGTGGAAAAAATGTGGTATTAGCAAAGATAAATTGTGAACAAATGTACTGGTTTACCTTAATATTGTTTTAAAATGTTGATTGTATTGTAAAACTAAACAGCCATATGACAGAACACTCATTTTACGGAAAACAATAACTTTATTAATTGTATCAAGCGTGTATGATATTGAAATACACGTTCTCCCGTAAGTATATCATTTATATAATTGTACAAAGGGTTTCCATATTTGCTTCAGACTGTCACCAGAGGGCGTTGATCTAGTATTAGATTGCTTATGCGGTGAAGATACTAATAAGGGAATTTCTCTTCTCAAACCGATGGGAAAATACATTCTGTATGGTAAGGTAGCGGTGAACATTCCTTCATGCAAATGTGTTTAAACAGAAATGTTCGATTTGTGTTAATAACATAAATTTTGATATGTATTTGAAAATAAAGGAAAATGCTAATTTTTATATAAAAATCACATATTAATGTTTTTATGTTCAGGATGTGTAAGACACAATATGTAAATCTGGTGAATATTGGACAATTATACATATGGATGCAAAGTCTTACATTGTTTAAAGAAATTTTCATTAAGTGTTAATTGAGCCTTAAGTTTCATCTTCCACTACAGATGAAGAAAATAAAATGAACATAAATGAAATAATGTATCCTCAGAATGTTGTTGTTTTTGAAACAGTGAATAACAGCATAATAATAACAATACATCTTCTGTTACAGGTTCCTCAAATATTGTTACCGGGGAAACAAAAAGTTTCTTCAGCTTTGCCAAATCTGTAAGTACTGAAGTTTAAAAATATTAAGAACATACAAATGTAAAATTGTTGATGTATTTTCTCTATATAAGTACCTTTATTAAAACTTTATAAAGTTTGATCGCTTACCGTGTACCTTTCGCCTCTGGTTATTTTCGCCCTTTTTAAACAGAAAATAATTTCTTAACTCATCAACCCCTGAAAAACCAATGAACTCCTCTTTAAATCAATGACTTAGATTAGTCCAAATGTGTCTAAATGTGTCCAAATGAAAATTTCACTGTCATGCTAAATTCATCCACATCTCAGAGCGACATTGACAAAAAAAAATAAAAAAAATTTCCAGGTATAAAGTTTACAGATCTCTCTCTCTCTCTCTCTCTCTCTCTCTCTCTCTCTCTCTCTCTCTCTCTCTCTCTCTCTCTCTCTCTCTCTCTCTCTCTCTCTCTCTCTGTCTCTCTCTCTCTCTCTCTCTCTCTCTCTCTCTCTCTCTCTCTCTCTCTCTCTCTCTCTCTCTCTCTCTCTCTCTCTCTCTCTCCGTTCATCGCTGTTCCAGCACCAAATAACTTTCCCTTTGCATTGTATCGCTGTTTAACTTCTTTGCATTGTACTTAATTCAGCACCACACTGTCTGTTATCATTTTTTCAGTGGTGGCAAGTTGACAAGATTAGTCCCATTAAGCTTTACGATGATAATACGACGGTAGCAGGGTTCCAACTTCGTCATTTGTTGTTCAAACAAGGACAACACCAATATGTTCAGGAGATTATGAACAAGCTGTTCAAGCTGTATACGGATGGTAAAATTCGTCCGGTCATTGATTCAGCATGGGCATTTGAAGATGTAAGTAGGCACCATGTGATGATTTAACTTTATCATATCTCTATTTATTATATCTATAGAGGTTGTTGAGACGTCTGTACCAATTTTGACGAGGATTTGTTCATTAAGATTTAATTGATTTAATTGTGGAATGAAGGCGGGTTTGAACGGTCAACAGGGGAAGTTTATTCCTACATGGCACCTCATCTGACCTCTGGATTTCCAAAAGTCCGTTTTTGTCTAATGATCACTGGATTTGCATATGTATCCTGAACATTCTGAAAATTATTGGTGTCTGCGGTGTTATATACCTATTAATATTCCGAGTTTTGGTACTATTAATTTCACAGAACAACATTCCGAGTTTTGGTACTGTTGATTTCACAGAACAATATTCCGAGTTTTGGTACTCTTGATTTCACAGAACAACATTCCGAGTTTTGGTACTGTTGATTTCACAGGGCAATATTCCGAGTTTTGGTACTGTTGATTTCACAGGGCAATATTCCGAGTTTTGATACTCTTGATTTCACAGGGCAATATTCCGAGTTTTGGTACTGTTGATTTCACAGGGCAATATTCCGGGTTTTGGTACTGTTGATTTCATAGGGCAATATTCCGAGTTTTGGTACTGTTGATTTCACAGGGCAATATTCCGGGTTTTGGTACTGTTGATTTCACAGGGCAATATTCCGAGTTTTGGTACTCTTGATTTCACAGAGCTTTTAAAGTGTGATCGGACTTTCTAGATCACCACTAGGTGGTTTTCTGAATTCATCTGAAACTGATGACGTAAGACAAAGTACTCAATTTTCTTTTTTTCTCGATCGGACGTCTTATCCCCTAAAAAATTCCACTAAATGTTTTGTTCAATAAATGAACCATGTTTATAATTTATTAAAATTTTTTTATTTCAGTTAATATTGGATTGATATATTATAAGTTTATCACCATAACTGGTCTTCGGAGTAAGTTACTGTTGTAACAATAAAATATGCATATTTCTTAACAGATTAACAAATTTGCAATTATTTCTGTGTCCGGTAGCTAAACGCATTCGTTAATTACACGGTTCCGAAAACACGAGTGCTTAATTCAGATTCATAATAAAAATGGCTGCCAGCAAATTTAATGTAAGTTGGCATTATCTTATACTTTGTCATTGACGTAACTGGAGTCGAGATGTTGAAAAATAAGTGGTTTCCCGGACGTGGATACCCTTCGCCCATCTAAATGGAAGCTGTCTTGGTGAAATCCCCATCAATCCCGCCTTATAGCTTCTAGAGACCGTTCTAGGATAAACCCTAATTTCAAATTTGGTCTCAAGACAACTCTTTCGACCTGTGATCATTGTGACTCACGACCAAATCAGGTCGGGTCTTTATGACTACACACAGGCAGTGCGTAGACTTAAGTTGTTTTGTTAGAATCATAATTCATCTTTGACAATGTAGCCAGTATAATTATTTATAAACCATTTAAATCTTATTCGAAAATCTGCGAATATGCATGAAGACATGGTAGAGTTAGTATAACGGATCAAAGTTTTGTTTAGAGTCAAATAACTTTATGATAAAATGGACCACTGGTGCTTTGGTTTGTAACAACCAACGTGCTTGTCGAAATGCATGTTAGAACTTTGCAACAACTTTGAGCACAATATCAATATACTCCCCCCAAAAATAAATAAATAAAAGAAAGAAATTGACCTCCAGTCTACATGCCACTTGAAATTAAAGACATTTTCCCGTTTTTAATGTGAATTGAATTTAAAATAAGGTGGTTGTACAGGGTGACTTATTCACCATCAAATGCCTTTAACTAGTGAAAATAATCATAACAGGATTGTATATGATACATAATTTATGACAATGTTACAGGTCGGAGAAGCCATGCAGAAACTACATGATCGTAAAAACATTGGGAAAATCATACTGGATCCAAGTCTGGAAGCCAAACCAAAGCCGGTAGGTAGGCCTATATGAACTTTTAATGTCATCCGTAACAATTTGTAAGAGAATTTAAGAAATTATCGTAACAAATGCTATGGTTTAAAGTAGACATTAATTTTACAGAACAAAAACAATGTAAAGTAAATATCGATCGATATACTGCAGATTGTTTGAAAAATAATGAAATCTTTGATAAGACACCTTCCAGTGAAGTATAAGTTGGATTATGTTACTTGATTTCAATATTATTAATGATATCAAAGTTATTATTTTACAAAAGAGTCCAAAACGAATGTATGAAGGACTTATATTATACATTACAGGCCAGAACCACCACTCCTAGATGTCATACAGACAGTACCTGTAGTGACGGACAGTGTGCTGACAAAGAAGCTAACTCTACACAAAATGGCGACCAGTAATTAATGTAGGTGGTTATAGATCAAAATTATAAAATTATTGATTCACTGGATATACCTTTCTCAAGTTCTACTACTGTAAGTTACGTTAATCATTAGATTAATTCTTCTCTACCCAAGAAACAGGAAGTCACAAAAGATTTAATTTAGTCTATTGCCGCCTTTGGTCCTTTTATGTTCGCGAACTCCTTGCTAAATATGTGGTAACTGGAAACCATGTTTTCAGAGAAAACTCACGTTTGTAAGCTAACAACCACTACCATTTTGCATTCTTCTTTGCCAATTTCAGGGATTTCATTGTTTAAGTATCAGCGTGTTTATCACCTATTACAAAACTCTGAATGTTGCGACAATATTGTGGCACATCAATCAGTGTGCCAGAACTATAGTGTCAGAATAGTGCTGGATAGTGCCACTAGCAGCGACATTCTGGCACTATTCTGGCTCTAAAACTGCTTACACAATGCATACCGCTAGAATGGTTCCAGAACTTTAAAGAGATTTTGTGGCGCTATTCTGCACTATGTAGGTCTATTATATCTGTCCAAAGAATTACAATCTGATCACATGATGCCTAAATTGACCACTAAATATAAATGTTGAAACACTATTGAAGAAGTAAGAATTCAAGTGATCAGAATTTTGTTTGATGGGAATGGAATATAATATTAGCCATTAATTCAGTAAAAGGTTTATTCTGTCAATATGTGATTAGTAAGAAAACAGGTGATCAAATATATGAAGTAATAATTCAATGTTTTAACAATGCTATTAATATGAACTGTTTGGATTAAGAGCTATATCATAGGGTTCAAAAATTTATGGTGGAAATCAGTGGATTGGATATATTTCAAGTTTGTAAGGGTACATGTAATATTTGTATTGTTAACACTTCAATACAATATAAATATGCATGTTACATCATTATTAATATAAGATATTTCTCTTTGTTAAAGTGTAAAGTAACATTACAATATTTGCTACACATTAGTACATATCACTTTAACCTGTAGAATATGTGTTAAATGAACAGTCACGAACAACAAATAGTGCCAGAATAGCGCCACAAAGTAGTGCCAGAGTATTGCCACAAGATAGTGCGAGAAAAGCACCACTATATAATGCCGGAAAACTAATTTACATACAATAAAAATGATATTTCCCAACGTTGCGGAACTATGTTCCCGCAGTAGTGCTGCAATAGTACCTCGATTTTGCCGCAGCATAGCGCCACAAGCCTAATATTTTGTTAAGCGACTGGCTTGGCTGATATCTGTCATTAGTCATTTCGGTAATACTTACTTTCAGTATTATGCCAGCATCACACATGTACATGTATGATTCTGGTGCAATTCTGATAGTTGTCATGATGAAAACACAATAGACTGCTGTGATAAAAAGCCAAGGTATCCATTGTGCAATGACGTGTGCTGTACGTATATGTAAAAGGTAAAAAATTATATCTGGTAAGGTACTATAATGATTATATTTTATGATAGATAGGTGCGCACATGCAATGATACAAGTACACGTTTAAGGTTTTAAGGGACCAAATATCAAAGGGGAATCAATATTGCATATATCAAAGTTATTAATTACAGATAGATATAAAAGATATTTGTTATCATTATTAATTAAAGACAGATATAAAAGATACTTGTCGTAATTGTTAATTACAGACAGATATAAAATATATTTGATGTCATTGTTAAATACAGACAGATAAAAAACATATTTGTTTTAATCGCTTGATGGTTCCTGTACAGTTCTCATTCACATTAATATTAGATAAAAGTCATTTATACCATGGATACTATAACTCGTTCGACCCTAAAGACACATTTGGACTGGTCTAAATCATTGATTTTCAGAAGAGTCTATTGTTTTTCAGGGGTTATTGAGTTAAGAGTGTGACCAAATGTCGAAGTCCCTACAAGTATATTTTGAATATACTATAGAATCATCAATTTCAGTTTAACTACCAGAAATTTATGTTTTATGGACATATGCCAATACAATGAAAGCTCTTTAAAATCTGACATCCATGCCTCAGACTTATCCTTCCATTCTAATTATTCCCATGTATTACACATAAGATTCAAGCCTATACCTCTAAGTTGGGAGTCAAACTTCCAAATACCCTAGCTACTATGACATAAAGATAAAAAGCTAAGATTGTATGTGTTTATCTATAATGTAACTATGATTCATAATTTGCAGATGTGAAATTTCGCTGACCTGTGACATCTGCTGTACAACCATATTGACCTGAAGATATCAACTCAGTAACTGAAAATCCAGATATCATCTCAATGACAAATCCGAAGACATCATCACTATTACAATTTGGGAGATATCTATTTGTCGACATATCTGAAGATATAAATTATGCCAAACCATCCAATAATTTGGATATCTGTCTGTTTCACATTCTATACCCACAGATAAATCGCACCTATCTAGAGTATCTGCTGTATTGTACTATATATGGACACGAGATATCGTTTTGCACAAGTGTTACAGTGATCATTACTTCCAATGCAAACTTAACAGAGGACACTGAAGTATCGAGGGGGTCTTAAACAAAAAAAAAAACAAAAAAAAAAAAAAAAACCGAATTTATTAATTACAGATAGATATAAAAGATATTTGTTATCATTATTAATTACAGACAGATATAAAATATATTTGTTGTCATTGTTAAATACAGACAGATAAAAAACATATTTGTTTTAATCGCTTGATGGTTCCTGTACAGTTCTCATTCACATTAATATTAGATAAAAGTCATTTATACCATGGATACCATAACTCATTCGACCCTAAAGACACATTTGGACTGGTCTAAATCATTGATTTTCAGAAGAGTCTATTGTTTTTCAGGGGTTATTGAGTTAAGAGTGTGACCAAATGTCGAAGTCCCTACAAGTATATTTTGAATATATTATAGAATCATCAATTTCAGTTTAATTACCAGAAATTTATGTTTTATGGACATATGCCAATACAACGAAAGCTCTTTAAAATCTGACATCCATGCCTCAGACTTATCCTTCCATTCTAATTATTCCCATGTATTACACATAAGATTCAATCCCATACCTCTAAGTTGCGAGTCAAACTTCCAAATACCCTAGCTACTATGACATAAAGGTAAAAAGCTAAGATTGTATGTGTTTATCTATAATGTAACTATGATTCATAATTTGCAGATGTGAAATTTCGCTGACCTGTGACATCTGCTGTACAACCATATTGACCTGAAGATATCAACTCAGTAACTGAAAATCCAGATATCATCTCAATGACAAATCCGAAGACTACACTATTACAATTTGGGAGATATCTATTTGGCGACATATCTGAAGATATAAATTATGCCAAACCATCCAATAATTTGGATATCTGTCTGTTTCACATTCTTTACCCACAGATAAATCGCACCTATCTAGAGTATCTGCTGTATTGTACTATATATGGACACAAGATATCGTTTTGCACAAGTGTTACAGTGATCATTACTTCCAATGCAAACTTAACAGAGGGCACTGAAGTATCGAGGGGGTCTTAAACAAACAACAACAACAACAAAAAACAAAACGAGCACACATAAAACTTAAATAAACTGTGTGGTTATTTATGTAAAGTAATTGTATGTCCTATATTTACATTATTCTAGTAAACAAAATTCAACCAAAAATCTGGAAAGGCAAATCAATATTTAAATTCTATAGTAAAATATTTTTTGTCTATATCATGTAAAAATCGTTGATATTAGATACCACATACAATGGTAAGTGCATACATCAATCTTTTATATAAAAATTGCTAAATCGTCCACTCTACTATAAACTGTAAACTGCTATAAGAAAAAGTCTATAAACACTGATACATGTATATCAAAAACTACAAAATAGTCTACAACACTGTATGTATAAAAAACACTACACTTCTATATGGAATACTCTTCTAATACTGCCATATCGAAAACTCTACACTGATATAACGATTTTTTTCTAAAAAAAACTGCTGTATCGAATACTCTACAAAAACTGCTGTATCGAATACTCTACAAAAACTATCAAAAATCTCTACAAAAACTGCTATATCGAATACACTACAAACACTGCTATATCAAAAACTCTACAAAAACTGCTATATCGAATACTCTACAAACACTGCTATACAGAATGCAATTTAAGTATATACATTTAATATCCAATTGCTGAAACCTTAAAACTACGAAGCAGTCTACCTATTTTGTATTGATGTATTTATACAATGAACGGTATCTTCATGTCTGGTCATTATGATGAAGACTATTTAGCTACGAAATGTGCAACACAAAGCGCCATCAATAACACAGTAACATCATCATACTGTATCAAATTACTTCAATAATGCAGTTACAACAGAGACAACATTATAATGAAGTAAAATCTATTTTCGATACACACAATTTTCTAACACGACTACATGATAACTAGATCAATATCATAATTTCCCTATATCAAATTGAATCTATTTCATTAAAATATCAACTGTCGGTAAATAAAACGACCATTTCCATTATATGTTGTACGTGTACTTTGCTTCCATCTTGTTGACAGGTTACGCTTTATGTCATGTAAACAGATGGATCTTGTTCAAGGGTTGTCAACGTCAGATTTCCGGTACATGTGTACCAACCAATTTTAGCATTGTGTGCAAAAAGTGAATCAAGTTGAGTTACATCTTTTTTATTATTTCTTAAAAAAACGTATATTTATTTCTGTCAAAATATTCCATAAATTATCATGTACAAAATGAACACCTATCTGGCATTACTTTTTTAGTTTTAATACTTTTAATTAATGAAACAAGAATCAGGATTTTTAAAAATAAAAGTTTATTCCTTAGTTAACTTTCAAATAACAACAGTTTGATTTCATTTGAGAATATTAGCATTCCACATAAAGTTGAAGAGATTTACTAAACTAACCGACTTTTTGCACTTCACTTTATGTCATCATCTACCCGTGTAAATAGTACTGACTGTAGTAGATTACGGGTAGATGATGAACTCCGATTGTTGATGTACTGCAAACCTGGAACTTTTCGCTGTGGTTTAATTTTCGCCCTTAGATGAGAGGGAGAATTTAAATTAAAATCATTCTAAATAATTAAGGCACAAGAGTACACGAGACTGTGATGATTCAGGGCGAACTTAAAACGGGTGAATATGTTAAATAAGTCATAAAAGGGCGAAAATCACCAGGAGTGAACATTACCGTGTAAACAGTAAAGTTGGTTGTTATATAACGTGTTCTTGTTGTTGTCTTGTTTAGTGTATACGTCCTAGTTAAACTTTGTCTGTGATCTGAAACCATAAAATATGCTAGTGCTCGTGATCTTTCACCAGACAATCGTTAGACAAGACATGAGATAGTGTAACCATCTTTTGTTTGTGAATGTTGTTATAGTTGAAATGTTATAGTTGAAAATGAAAAAGCCAGATGTTGTTATAGTTGAAAATGAAAAAAGCCAGTTATCAAGGTCTTATTACCCCAAAACACCTGAATCTTAACACCTTAATAAAGTTTATACCTATAGATCTACAATTGTCTTTCGAATTATGATACAATGAATTTCATCTAAATTTAAACTTACTTTAAAATCCCGAAGTAATCCACAATTTAAAGGTGCTTTGAATAGAACGTTTTTGTTCTGTAAAGAATATATATTTTTGTATTATGCCTTCATTTAGCAAGTTTCCATAATTCCAAAATTTAGAATGGCCATCAATATTACGTGTTGTGGAATAAACGCGCATTTTTATATGCACTTATGGTATTTTGAAAGTTAAAAAAAAAAAAAAATTTCTTCAGAAAACGACTGCAAATATTGGTTATAACCAGAAAGGTTTTGATTTCATCTGTGTACAGATACAAAACTTTCAGTGCTATAAGTCACTGACAAAATTATAAAATATTTCCTTTCAAAACGCTTATTTTTATGTATGACAAAATTTGTACAACGCATTTGAAATTGGGTATAAAGTTTTGTTATGTTTTTCGTTAAGATAGAAATAAACCTATATATGATGTCAGTTTATGATGTGTTCGTTCTTATCCAGAACATTGTTAATACGTCTGTAGATTTAAACAAATAAAACCATGCTGCAGTTTGTTTGTTGTACGTTAAAAGTATTGTTGTAGTATTATTATTGTGTAATAAAATGTTAAACATAAAATGTTCATTTTTTCTTATTTAAGATATTTTTCAAATATTGTTGTTAGTCTTTATTAGAAATTTCTCCAAAATGAAACAATGTGTGTTTCAGTGACCTAAAAATATTATCAGATATATTTTGTATTCTCCCTAGTCCCTAGTCTCAGGTGATCTAAAAATGCTATCAGATATATTTTGTATTCTCCCTAGTCTCAGGTGACCTAAAATGCTATCAGATATATTTTGTATTCTCCCTAGTCTCAGGTGACCTAAAATGCTATCAGATATATTTTGTATTCTCCCTAGTCTCAGGTGATCTAAAAATGCTATCAGAGATATTTTGTATTCTCCCTAGTCTCAGGTGATCTAAAAATGCTATCAGATATATTTTGTATTCTCCCTAGTCTCAGGTGATCTAAAAATACTATCACATATATTTGGTATTCACCTTAGTCTCAGGTGACCTAAAAATTCAATCAAATATATTTTGTATTCACCCAAGTCTCAGGTGACCTAAAAATGCTATTTAAGAGCCTTTACCGTTGGTAACTGAAATACTAGCACTCGCTGGTTGTTTCCATGGGACAGAAGTCAAACATAAACCTGGCTGACACATTGAAAAATATTTTCAATTTTAATAAAAGATGCACTTCTTATTCAGAAAATTTATAATCTTTTGTTTCTTATCAGAGTGAGCCATTATTTGAAAACATTGTTTCTTGAGAAATTAAAGTCGTAAATCAGTTTTTTGCCACAATAATACTGTTGAATCATGGGAAGAAACCTATATATATATATATATACAGTACTGACTAGAATTTAGTATTCAAACTAGGCTCAAGGGTAATCGAAAAATGCTATCAAGTATATATTTACAGTAGTGACCAGAATTTAGTACTAATCCTAGACTCAGGTGTCCTATAAATGCTATTAAATATTCACAAAGTACTCATCCCAACAAAACATGAATATTAAATATTTTTGACAATATGTAACATTCATGAAAAACCCATATAATTTATATCAGAAAAGTTATTTGATATACTTATAAACTGATTTTTTAAACTAACATTAAAGAAAAAAGATGTTTTGATCAGTATTTTTTCAAAAATATAACTAGATTTTTTTGTTCTGCTCCTTGTTCATGTCATTCTATATAGAGACCTGTTTACCGTAGTTTTTAAAGCGTCATTAGTGCTGACTTTATCAATCAGTAGTTTTACTTGTGTCAGTAGTTTTCTGATGTCATACTTGCAGTACACTGCCACTTCTTATAAACAAAGGACAATAAAACTATACCTGGGTGTAAAACATTTATTTAATTAGTACAAGTTACTGTGTAATACATACACACACATACATACGTTTTTTCCTGCGTGTGCACACGAAAAGTCGATCTTGCACTTTATGCACCCGACATGGTTTTCACCATTTCGTAAGGGAACAAGACACAGCCATAGAAAAGTGTTCTATATGTTTGACAATACAATTTTTGCAATTTCTGCTTTTCAATTTTGCAGTCATTAACCTAACTAAGATCACTGTTCTGCTTTTTTGCAATGCTGGCAACTAACACTGCCATACTTTTGCTATCCTCTGCCATGATTTTATATTCAAATGGAGATGCTGATCATGATCAGCTAAGGTGTTTGTTTAAATCTCAGATACATTATATTCAAGTGTTTCTTTGACTTAAATTTATATTAGTAAACTACGGAAATGGACCAAACCATAGCCCATATTTTTCCTGAGATTTCCGTAGAAAATACAGAAAAATACAGGTCTGCATATAGAAAGCTTTTGGGAGAGTTGGTATTTTAAACTTGTTCACTGAGTTTTGTATGAAAAAAAGTGAAAACAAATGTTGAATTTCTGTATATTTATTGCAGATATAAGCTGTTTGCTATTCTACAATCAAGTTGTATCTAGTCCCATTAAATGTTAAACAACAACAGTGGGCATTGGTTCACTGGTCACCTTAAAGTCCAATAGTGTAGGATCTGCCTTTGGGATTATGTATTGGAATGACCTGAGGATTTGTAACTGACCACTCATACCATACATTTTTTGGACTGCATCTTCTCCAGATTTGCATGACCAATTTACAGTCCTTGGAGAGGTACTGTGGAATCTAAAATGAGAACATAAGATGAACATTAGATAAATGATTCAGACACATACAAGTACCTTGAGGAGATGTCTTGGGGCTGAGATACCAGTGGGCATGAAGAATAGGGGCAAGGTGAGATGGGGAGATGTCGGTGGTCTGTTCTTTATATTAAGATCAAACATATTTGTTTTTTCAATTCATTTTCGTTCATTCAAACAGTAGCTTGTTTTAAAATTCATCAAAATTTTTTACTTATATTGAGATTTCACCACCTTTGGTGCAGTGATATAAATATTGACATGTGTTCTTGACACACACAAATGCAGTAATGGTCCTTTTATGTGCCAGGCCTGTCGTGACACAGGTCTTCAGTTTGAAGTATCATCTGAAAGACCTGTAACTTTTTAAAAATGTGTAAGCAGAGCCTTTAGCAAAGAAACAGTTACAATCAATTTTAACAATTATCTGGTATGACCTGGTACCGAAAATCAAACATGGTACCCTCTGCTTGCAAGTCAAATGCTCTACCACTAAACCACTGCAAGCAGTTTTAAAACAGTCAGAGATTTTAGATGGAGGTGAAAACCTAGTAATGCATCGAGGTAAAACCATGGTCCAGAATCGCTATGCTCTTTCATAACCATGGTCTCATGTGACCAAAATCTCTCATAGCTAATGAATATTTATCAAGTGTAGGAGTTGTCCAATTTATCCAATCACAGTAGTTTTGATTGGCAACAGAAGTTATCGCATAGTCTGTTGATTCAATACAATTCTGAATATTGTTTAAAAGCCTCGATCTGATTGGTTGACAAATGTGAGCACCATTTACTTGCATTGGCTGAGGCTTAATGAATAAAAAAAATATGTATAAGACATTTCGGTCACATGTAACCACAGGTAGGAGAGAGCAGAGCTATACTCCAGATAGTGGATTTACGATGATGCCAGTAATGAAACCAGGAAAAGGCCACCAGCCTTCCACAGGTAAACTGGCAAACTTTATAAGGTAAACTGGTAAAGTTCTGTCAAGGCCTGAAGATACACTGCAAAATGGTGAAAGACTCAGATTTAATGTACTACCCTTTAACCAGTCGGTCAGAGAGGCCCCGTATATCAAAACATATACTAAGTTTATATAATGAAGCATCACATGCTGTTGTGTTTAAGGTGTGTGCATTTTTAGCTTCAATAGACGATGTTGTGCACGGAACTACACACCTTGGAATATTAAATTTAACTTTCTAGAAAATTACACCCACTGTAAAAGTAACAAATATAATGAATTTAATAACTTCAGATTAGATTTAGATGAAAAAGAATTTTGTTAGGATATTCTACATTGGCACTTTAAACATGTTACTGCAAATGTCTCAAAAATCTGTCATTGAGTAACAATTTTAAAAACAAATGAACTATAGCAATTTCTCATTCAATCTGTAAATCTGAAGGTAAAGAAGGAGTCTCCATGGCCAGTGGTTAGAGCATTGCGTTTTGAACCATTAAGTCTCTCACTTCTCATCAGCGCAGGTTTGAGCCCAGCTGGAACCTTAGCTGACTTATTGTGAGAAAGTTTGCAAGTTTACTTGCTGTAGACCATTGGTCTCTTCCTAGGTATTCTCCTCCACCATCAAAAACTGTCCATCACCCTACAACTGAAAAATTGCCGAGTGTGGCATAAAACACTATTCAAATTTTAAAAAAAATCTGAAGGTAGAGAAGACATGGCAGAAATTAATTGTTGTCAACAAAATTGCACATTATTAAATCATCCTACCCCATTCCACATGATTTATTTAAGACAATGAAAAACTAATTCTCACCTTAATTGGAATCAAAAGCGGAAACCAACTGAACATTCCTGGAGAATGAGTGGCAGGCAATATACCTGTAAAAGTAGAAATCAATTTCCAGTAAGTAAACTAAGGTTCTAAAAATTGATTCTGTTTCTTTTTATGCCATCCAAAAGGGCATACCTTAAAAGCATAATCTTTAGTAAGGATTCAATTTTGACATTAATACAGAATACTTCTAACTATTCATTCAGCATCAGAGGTAAAAGTTACCTTTCATGGGTGACATACAGCTGAAGTATAAGCCATTTGTGTTTCTTACAAACAATCTGAACCAAAATTAATATGTTGATTTGTATAAATGTGATCTCAGATGAAACTGATTACAGTCAGGTATGTAAGAATATTTTTCAGAGTTATGGGACCTTACTAAAGCTTTCATAAATGATTTAGCCCTCCAGGGCATAGTGTAATTTGTCCTGCAAATCTCTGACTCTTAAGTTAATGTCACAAACTATGGGTAAGTATAAGACAAGGAAATTCAGACATTAGACTTTAGACAAGGATGTGTTTCTTTAACCTGATATAGACTGTTACACAAGACCTCACTGTGATTCTTGTCTTATGAGATAAAAAATAATATCTATACAGTAAAACCTGTATATAGGGGCCACCCAAGGGACCAGAAAATATTTACCTTTATATGCAGGTGACCCTAATATAGAGGTTCAATTTAGTTGAATTATGCAGTCAAGGGACTTGAAAAAACTGG
The DNA here is from genome assembly GCA_030159075.1 of Atrina japonica. Classification (NCBI taxonomy): domain Eukaryota; kingdom Metazoa; phylum Mollusca; class Bivalvia; order Pterioida; family Pinnidae; genus Atrina; species Atrina japonica. The sequence continues at coordinate 212,099 of BROG01000549.1, forward strand.
CCTTTATAAACAGGTAATCATTATATAGAGGTGGCCGCTATATCAGGTATTACTGTACATTTAAGTTTGCTGGAGAACTTGAGCAGTAGTATATTTTTCTCAACAAAATATATTCAGGATTAAATACTTACTCAACATTACATTTTTATACAGTACAGCATCAAAGTAACCAGCAAATCCGTGTAATACAGAATTCTGTTCAATGTCAAATTCCAGCTCCTTAAAGCGTGTATTGTCTATAACCTCGTCTAGAAAAACCAAAACACACAAGATCTAGTTTTTTGTCGTAATTCATATATGAAGACAATAAGAAGCATTTAAAGAGCATCTATACAGATACCAAGTGAACTAATCAGAAGATATTAGATAACCTGAGAACAACGTAGAGAAAAATCCATATAACTTGGCAGGGTGGAGTCTTGTGCACCCTTTCTGGATCTGGACGAGTTTTAACTTTTAGGTAATACATAACATAACATTAAAATTACATTGGCAATAGTAATTGTTCCTACTTGTCAGCATACTTACCAGTATCCAGTGAGGAATGAAATGCTTGAGTAAAATCATCTGAATGATAATCGAAAGGTTATTTCATACTTTGTCTCTTTAAAAGAAAGGTTTTTTTCCAGAAGAGTGAATTTTGCCTGTATTACAAAATCTTGTACTTACTTCAAAATTTCAGTCTTCACCATCATACTGGTTTATATATAGAACTCCATAAATCGATTTGTTTCAATAATGGATCAGCTTTAAAAGTTATCCGTTATCAGCCGTAGCTCAGAAGTGTCAAGCGAGAGAACAAAAATACAAATTTTTGTTTATGCACTTACCTCTGTTTGGATGTTTGAAATTAAACACTGGCTTTGGTTCTGCTAGGATCTGACAGTTGTGGAGTCGTACAACATAAGGCATTTCAAAGTTGTACTGAAATCAGAGAAATGATGATTTTGTTAACAGGCCACCTTGCTAATCAGGCAACTTTGAGTGAGTTGGTAAGTGGTCTCAATACTAAGGTTCTACTGTACATAGACATGATATATATCATAAAGAACTCATAAAGTATTATAGATCCTATAGCTTTCTTGCTCCCTTGCATCTTTAACAGGGGATGTCGTTATTATAACAATGCATTGAATGATATATTCAGTAAAAAGAAATATTGTATGAAAAAAGACGACAGAATTTTATGTCTATGATGTTGTTGTATTGTTGTTTAATGACCCACTTAAGAATCTTTCACTCATATGGAGACGTCACCAAATGCCGGTGAAGGGCTTCAAATCTTGGCCTATGCTCGGCACTTATGGCCATTAAGCAGTGAGGATTCTTTAACATCTACTGTGACATGGGACCATAGTTTTTAGTGTCTCATCCGAAGGACAGAAAACTGACCTGCTGTCAGCTGGACTCGAACTCATGATAAAGAGTCAAACGCACTACCGACTGAACCAGGCCAGCTATGATAGAACATCTTTGAGGCTGTATTGAAAACTACCCACCTCCAGTGGTTTATCTTTCTCTTTACATCCTTTGACTTCATTGTGGAGTTTTTCCGACATCAGCGGTGCCAGATACGATGTGTACTCACTCGGGATACTGATGCCATCATCTGTAGAACATGAAGAATATACAAAGTGAAGTTATACTAAAAATGTAATCATCCTTTTATTGTTGTGTCCAGTAATTAGATGTGTCCAGTAATTAGAAACACACTATATTAGAGATTTAACTAAAAACCAATAATTCTTATCTACGATAAGGAACAAATTGTTAGCGATATAAGTTTTAGCAATCTCAATAACCTAGCTAATAATGCCAAAATTGAATCTTCACTAGAATTTCTCCTTATACAGTATAAGATTTTTTATGCTTTTGTATAGCTCTAATTTGTTATTGCACATCAACATCAAGTACAAGTAGTAAATGTAGAAAAAATCGAAATCATCTTTGGTAAAATACAGCTAATTCCCTGTTAGAGAAAAGCCTCAAAAGTGTCCAATTGGACAATGGATTGACTGAGGTGCTTCAGTGCTTCACACCTCCGTCAATCCATGCTCCAACTTATTGGACAGTTTTGAGGCTTCTCTCTATAATGAACATGTTTCTAGCTATAGGTAGTGTCACAAATTTGGACTCATTCTATATTTTGTTTTGGGGAAAATGAAACATTTTTGTGTAACAGTGTAATGAAAATAATGTTGTAAAAATACCTTTTAGGAATCTCTGAGCACCATCGAGACATTCTGGGGAGAGTTCATTGTCTCCAAATGACCCAAGAAGTTCACTAACTAATATATCAGCTTTTTCTGGGGCCTCCCACTGTCTCATGTCACAAGATACAACCTCAACTTGATCCCCCCACATTTCATCCTTCATATTCTCAAGCCTGAAAACAAAGAAGATGAAATTTGTAGCCATCAAATGACCTTTAAAGAGTAATAATCACTGTTTTGTAAAATAAAGTAATAGTGTTATTTGACCTTGACATTTATCAACTGATACACAATAAGATAGTACTGTTTGGCCTTGACATTTATCAATTGTTACATATTCAACTGTTACTATTTTACCTTGAAATTTACATGTATCACTGTTACATACATATATTTATATATTTTTCTTTTCTTTATATCTTTACTTCTCTTACAAACAAGATGTTTAATAATTTGATTTTTGAAGTATACTTAAATATATATATGCATAAATACTCTACAACTTTACTTACGTGACAACAGCATTGGGATTCTTTTCGACAGCATACAGGCGTCTTATTTTTCTGTCTGCCTGATTTGATGCTGCTATAGCTGCTCTGACCAAAGGGCCTCTGCCTGCTCCTACTACCATCACCACCCTGAAATACACCCATAAAACAATAACTTTTTCTTGTCCATAATCAGATGTGTTTTCAAAATCTGAAAAAAATGATTCACAAAAATATTTACATTTTCATCAAACTTGGGGAAACAAACTTAAATTTCAAGGTTAAATAAAAAATTTTATCTCTGGGGAAAGGCATGAACCCAACATAGTGAAATCAATTCTCCTCTATAAAGTAGAACTTTTTCTTGTCAGGTTGGTAAAAGTACATTGGAATCTGGTTACATCAAAATCAGATGAGTCAACATCTGGTTATGTCAAAGTTGAACCAAGAGTCCTGATTTTTATTTGTAGATCAATATGTTGATTAATGTATTGATTATCTAGAATTTCTGATATCTCGAAGTAATTAGGGTGAATTTTGAGATAAGAAGATTCCATTGTATACCAAATTTTGAGATAAGAAGATTCCATTGTACACCAATGTAACTTACACATCTTTTGTTTCTTTTTCTTCAGGCTGAATTTTGTCCAGTAAAGCACAATATATTGCCTACCAAATAGAGAAGTACATAACGATCAAATAGTGTACATAATTAGTCATATCTACTATCATGCAGCACTAAAGTATAGACTACATAACCAGGATTGGTTCATATTTAAAAGACTTTCAAAATGAAACAATCCAATACTTTAACTCATCAACCCCTGAAAAACAATGGACTCTTCTGAAAATCAATGACTTAGACCAGTCCAAAGGTGCCTTTAGGGGTGAATGAGTTAAGGGGATTTTTATTTCATGAAATGTGTTTGTAAATATCATTATGCAACATGATTAAACATATTTTGATGAGATAAGGTAATCTGTTGTAAAGCCAAAAGTAAGTTCATTTTGCTATTTCATGTATTGTGTTGTACAATTTTCAAAATATTTTTTGCCGACAAAATACAAGATATTTTTGTTGTAGAACTATACAATGTATTTATTCAATTAAACCAGCACTTTATTTGCAACTTTAGCCGGAATAATAAAGTAAAGTTAAATTTCTGTGAGGTCAATAGAGATCACATAGCAATATGGAAGATTTTAGTTATGCAAAATGATTTATATACATACACATTAGAAATGTTCATAAAGTATCTAATGACGGGAAGAAATCTAAATTGTAACCTGCCTTAGTCATATTATCCATTCAATGTTTTATAACAGTTACCTGACTTATGCAAACTTGATGAATTTCTCCCAAAACAATTTCCTATCTAACTGTTACTTCTACTCCCAATACTTTTGACATTGACCTTTATTCAGTGACCTTGATATAACCCATTGTCAATATGATTTCTCACCCTAGTACAGATCATATAACTGCAAACAAGTTAAGAGAGCATGTCTCTTAAACAGATAGAAATGTGAAATTAAGTTTTATATTAAAGTTTCTCTTTGCAATTGTATGTACATAAAAAAAATTCTAATTACCAGAAACTAGGCTACCTGAATTAAAAGACAACCTATCAGATGTGACCTTCTTTGCAATCTCACTTGAACGGTCACTTTAAACACATTAGACTTACCTTCTGATACTGAGAGTACTTCACTGGGTCTTTCTCAAATATCTCATAGGTCTGTGATTCCAGGTTATCCATCAATGGCTGAAATAGAAATTATAAATGATATAAAATATTTACCAAAATTTCTGACAAAATTTATATGAAGACAAACAGTCAGACCACACAGTTTTCGATATACAAATATGGAACAAACCTGTAGAGGGCTCTGTAAATAGTCTTCATAACCCTTAGCGAACTGCGTAATAGGATCTGGGGGAGACTGGGTCTGAAATGTAAGAGATGAATGTCAGTACAGTATACATTGAAACTCATCATGAAAGACCATTCTCATGAAAGACCACCTATCATGAAAGACCATTCTCATGAAAACCGTGTCTTGAAAGACCATTCTCATGAAAGACTGCCTGTCTTGAAAGACCATTCTCATGAAAGACTGCCTGTCTTGAAAGACCATTCTCATGAAAGACTGCCTGTCTTGAAAGACCATTCTCATGAAAGACTGCCTGTCTTGAAAGACCATTCTCATGAAAGACTGCCTGTCTTGAAAGACCATTCTCATGAAAGACAACCTGTCTTCTGAGACCACATTCTGAAAACCACTTGATTAAATAATCCTTTAGATAATACCTTTTTGGGAGACCACTTGTCTTGAGAGACCACTATTTCAGTGGCAGAAAGGGGGGTCTCTCAAGACAGGCCTTGCTGTACTTCTTATGTTCTGCTAAGACTACGGTAGTTTTATGTAGAAAAAATATCAATGAAAACTTACATTGTTTCAGTCTTTAATTTTTTTTCAATGAACATATTCAGTTTTTAAAACATGAAATAGACTAATACACATGAAATTTTGACAACTATTTTCCTATCTTTATAACCTCACACTTTGCATAAGACAGGTAAAAATAATGTGAATTCCACATCAAATATGATAATGATATAACAAGGTAAATAAAAATTTACCTGCCACAAATGATCCAGGTATTGTTGATAAGAGTGGACACCTTTTTCTGGATGCCTGTCAACCCCAGTTAAAATCATCTGTACATCCATCTGTGAAAACATAATACAGTCAATATAATTGAATGTTTCAAACACAGTATAATATGTCTAATCCTTTGTCAATATTTTGTGTAAACAAGAGATACCATATACACGGGAAGGGAATTTTATGGATGATTTAAAGGGGAAATAATTAATAAGAAAAGGGTTTTAAAAGGACAGGAATCACCTACCTTAAACAACATCTTAATAAAAGCTTGGTGTGCCCTGGACAGAACTGGAAAACCTTTCTTGTTTGTAAGGAAAAGGGAAGTAGAAATAACGACACATTTGATTGGTTCTGATAGCCATCTGTTTAAAACGGTCTCTGAAGGTAAATCTGCTGACAATTCAAGAGCAATGCTTATCCTCTTCTGAGCCTCGCATAATGTCCTGAATTGATGCCACCTTGTACAAAAAATTAAAAGAGACTATTTACTTTCTAATTTCCATTAGTTGTCATAAAACAGTAAATTGAAAGCATGAGTATGGCATTGATTTGATTAAGACTCACTATACTGCAATGTGTAAAACTGACAAAACACTACATGTATTACAAGATTGATGTATTTAATATAAAAAACAAAAATCAGATCTGACCCCATGACTTTAAATTTTAACAATCTTAAAAGCAATTAGCATGTAAATACTGTTCAGTTGGCATTAACAGTTCAAAATACAAAATCAGGCAAATCAGCAAAAAATAACATTTAGTGTATGCATTGAGTGATGGCCTTATTGTGATAGTTGTTTATGTTTTGGACCTATAACATTCAGTAATCCTTCTTTAACTTGTCACGCCTATAGCATTATAAGACCTTTGGTATTATATTTCGTCATCTGAAAGACCAATCACATCACTTTCAGGTGGAGCAGAGTAACCTTGTAATTATCATACAGATGATTCTAATCACATTTCGGTTACGACTAGCTTCACAGGAACAACATTTTTTTCATCACTGGATACTCATAAGAATGATAACAAGCATAAATGATCACTCTTGCCTGTGTAATTTTAATGTTATTCTGCTTTATTGACTAAAATTTCAACTGGCCCCAGTCAAGAGAGTTTCACGAGACTCCAAACTGCCAGGTTATATGGACTTTACTACATGAAACATCAAGTTTCCAATTCCTGATTTAGATTAGCATAATAACATGACTAATACCAGTCAGCTAGAGGTTATACATCATCAAGTACAAAGTTATAGAGCTGGCCTGGCTCAGTCGGTAGCGCGCTCGACTCTGGATAGTGAGGTCGTGAGTTCGAGTCCCGCCGGCGACAGGTTGGTTTCCTGTCTCTCGGATGAGACAGTAAAAACTGGAGGTCCCGTGTCACAGTAGGTGTTGGCACGTTAAAGAACCCTCACTGCTCAATGGCCGTAAGTGCCGAGCATAGGCCAAAATTTGAAGGCCTTCACCAGCATTTGGTGACGTCTCCATATGAGTAAAAGATTCTTGAGTGGGACGATAAACAAACATAAACAAACAAACAAACAAACAAAGTTATAATGTTATATATACCAATGCCAAGTGTCCTCCATACTTTCTTCATCATGATTGTCAGACTGACCATCTATCAGCTTATCGGCTTGATCCTTGGCAGACACAAGAGGGACCTGGATCCAGAACTGTTGCTGTTTTACAGAAATGGATAACAAAACATGAAACTGATTGCAGTATTTCAAACTTGTGGTGTCCACTAGGGGAAATGTGTGGTGGCCATACAGGTGTGACTTGGGGAGTTAACTGGGGAAACCTGTGGTGGCCACTGAGGTGTGACTAGGGGAGTTAACTGGAAAAACTTGTGGTGCCCACGGAAGTGTGACTAGGGGAGTTAACTGGGGAAATACAATTATTTCATCCCAGTATTTAAATATAATTTTTTTTACATTATGAGTGAGTTAGCTTTTCTAAGTTTTGCTAAGATTACATGCTCTCTAATCAGTGCAGTATCCATCTTTTCTTGACATTGGATGACTATCATTGACATAAAAAAAAGATTTGGAAGAAAAAAGGAAAAACCAGAAAAACGTTTAAGGAAAAAGAAAGGTACAGTGAAACCTATCTTGACAGATTTATTCATGTTTAACTGCATGTATTTTGGAAAGTTGTCTCTCAAGACAGGTGGTCGTTTATGAGAGTGGTCTCTAGAGACAAGTTCCATTGCATCACATACAAAAAATTGGTCACACATTTGTCTTTACCTATGGCATCATCTAAATTTAAATACAAGTGTTTACCTGTTGAAAGTATGAAGATTGAACATGTTCATTCAGTGACCTTGCCAAATTGGTACTTCTCGCTGACTTCAAGGGTATCAAAACAGCTGGCAATCCCAGATGGCTGGCATATGACAATTCTTGTTTGAAGGCCTGGAATTCAATAAGATTCTTATCAAATGAAATAAAATGACAGGTCGAATGTGCTAAAGATTAAAACACTGGAGTTTATCTGTTTACTCCATTATCTTACATTTCAGACAAAAAAAAATAGAATTATTTTTCCTTTGTTACATACAAATATTAATCACCTCAACCTACATTGAAAACATGTTTCATATCTCTCTCCTTCCCATCTGTCTCTCTACATATCATTTAACTTACAGCTTCTGAATTTTTCCGAATGACATCTACTCTGGAATCCATCTGTAACCATGGAGATGCTTTTCCAACAACCAATGTGCTCCAGTCTATACAAATATCAACATAAAATTAATGATAGAAAGTTTGTTAACCCATTCACTCCTAAGGACACATATGGACTGGTCTAAGTAATTGATTTACAGAAGAGTCCATTGTTTTTCAGGGGTTAAAGTTAAAGGCAATATTCTTACACTTATCTTAAAATATAATATCTTTCTTCTGCAACAAGAGGATTCCCTACATGATTGTATGCTTTTGACATGAGAGGTCAGTTTTGAATACAGCATCATATCAGTTTAAATGTCTTATTTGGATTAACTTTATAAAGGACTTAACCACACACCAACAGTTATAGACTCGTTCATATCAATCCTTATAGATGAATGGGATAAACAAAATATATAAATTTTGCTGTTTGTCTCATTAAGAATCCTTCACCAATTTTGACTTGTTCTAAAAATCTAATATAGCTTTCTCTGCAATACCTACCATAAATTTGGATCTATTTTAAATCTATTTCATAAGGCATATGAACTTCATTTCTTTTGCTAAGTACTTTGAAATGAAACATCACTAATTATGTTGCACAAGTCTCAGGTATGATTATGACCCATACCTGGAACTGAACCCGAGGCCTCCAGCTTGAGAGGCCAATTTCAGACCATGCTGATCGATATACATACATTTTACAAATACCAATCTTTGTTACTGATGTTTATTTGAAGGCCTTTTTTCTGACAATTTTGGAATAATGCCATTGGTGAGGAATTTTAAAATAAAATTGGGAAAAATGGTTTGCACAAATGTAAATCGAAATGTGATGGAATTTTTTTTTTAAATTCGGTGCTCCCTGCATCAATGCATTTTTCGTTATTATCATAGTTTGTACATCAAATCAGGAGCTAATAGACCCTTTGTGGAAAGGGTCCTATATCCTTTCAGTTGGGAATTTTATGTCGCAATGGGCTAAATTTGGTAAAAAATAATAGTATTAATTATGGTAATATTACTAAAAAATTAAGAATAAAGATAAAAAACTTGTGATTCATTTACATGTATCTCTTTATTAAACTGACAATATGGATTTCATCTGAAAACATGAAGGTATTAATTCAGCAGTTTTTTTGTCTATATATTAAAAGTTAGGTACATGGTGAATATAATTGGGAAAGTTTTGCTTTAAATTGGGAAAAATATAGCTGATTTTGCATTGGGAATGGGGTCATTTAATGGACCCACATGTTGATGATATTAATCCCTGCAAATTGGGAATTTTTTCATCAAATTGTGAATAATTCTGTATTTTGCACTGGGAATTGACCCCATGGAGACTAAAAAAAGGCATGACTTGTCTACATTCTGGTTGGATAACTTCTAGTTGCTTACCTTGACCAGGAAGAGTTAGATCTGATCTGGTCATTGCTCCAGGTCTATTTTTAGCTGGCCCATATATAAACTCCCTCTTGTACCTTGGATTCACAATAGGTAAACACACAAAATCAAACCTAAAAAAGACACAATAAAAATCTCAATAGCATATCATTATCATTGGATATAAGCATTTAAACGCTATAGAAAATTTATTATATTATGACTGGACCTTAGATTTTAACACCACAGAAATTTTAAAAAACACATCATTAAGATTGACTCTTACCATTTGAACGCCATAGAAACTTAAAGGGTATTAGCTATGTTTTTTGTCAAATTTTGTTTTCCTTTTTTTTCACTTGTATGTACATTGATATAAAATAACAAAAAAATAATTATACACATGCATACAAATTCTTAAATTCCCATATATAAACAACAACAATGATATAGAGATGCTACCAAAAACTAAACAAGACACAAAAATTATGTGTATTCACACACTACGATAATGTTTAGAACTTGCCACTTTTCAAATTACACCGTTATAGTCAAAATAAAAAATTATTACTGTTGGAAGTTGATCTTGGACAATTGGTCGCAGAATGTTTTTAAACTGCTCTCAATTTAAACTTGTCTCATGATTTCTTTTGTTTGTTTGCAACTCAGTTTTCAGTATTATTTTGTTTATGAATTGCTTTCATCAGCTGTTAACCATTAAATTGTCTAATCACGTCAGTGTCACTGCAGCCTTAAAAGCTATTAATTTCTCATAAGTGACAAACGTTTTTGTGATTATTTTTCGAAAGACCTCATGACTCTACATCTGCACCTACTTTATTATGATTTCATCAATGAACAACAATGAAAGAGATGTTACCAAAAACTAAACAAGATACAAAAAATATATGTGTATTCAAACACTACAATAATGTCTACTAGAACTTGCCACTTTTCAAATTACACATGCTAATACTGTTACAAAAAACAAACCCTTATTGCTGGAAGCTTGATCTTGGGCAGTTGATTGACTGCAGAATGTTTTTAAATTGCTCTCAATTTAATCTTGTCTCTCATTATTTTCTTTTGTTTGTTTGCAACTCAGCTTTCAGTATAATTTTGTTTATGAATTGTTTTCAGTCGTTAACCATTAATTGCCAAACCCATGACTACCATAAGAGAGCAAATCTCTTATCAAGTCAGTGTCACTACAACCTTAAAAGCTATTAACTTCTCATAGGTGACGAGCGTTTTAGTGATTATTTTTCTGAAAATCTCATGACTCTACATCTGCATCTACTTTACTATGATTTCATTGGAAGTCAACGTCTATTTAAGTCTATGCATAGGAAGATAAAACTATGATGATGTTATCAGAGTAATTCAATTTTCACTTTTTAATTAAACATTAAAGCGATATGAGCCATCGCAGGTGAAAAATTTTACATGTCCATTTTATGTAATATTTTATCACATATATATCCCAAACAGATCATCTGGTTGTTAGAATAACAAATGCATGTGTATAAATGCAACGATCTTGAAAAATGTAACCCGTAATATTAGTTATTGTTTGTCTGCCATTACTTTGAGCATTGCAAATTAAGTTTCGGTAAATTTTTACAAAGATTATAGAGTACCCAATAAATACATGCTATTTGCAGTTAATTTACATTCAATTCTTATAACCCTTTGTGTTTATTTTCGTACATCATCATTTCATACCTAATCAGGCAAAGTTTGTCTTTTTCGTCGTTTCAAAACATTCGTTTTTGATATTATCCACGTGTCGTGTATATCAGGTGGTCTCGACCCATTTTTAACTCGTCCCATCGCATTCTCGGCTTTATCATTATTGACACATATGATCATGAACTGCCCAACTCCACCAGACATGGTGGCATGATTGTAAAACATGAGGTATGCATAATTTTCACAGTAATATTGTTTTGATTTTGTCAATGTCAGCATTCAGGGTTACATTAAAGATAAAAAAAAATTCTTTTAGTGACCACCTATATTTATTCATATATTCATCTGATTTTCTTCAAGTATTTAAAATAACGTTGAAAAGCATATATTTTACATGATGCATGCACTTTCCAATAAAAATCACGTCCTGTATTTTAAAAGTAAATATAAAACACATAAAACTCGGCCTTCAAAGGCCCATGACGGGTGGTTTACGCTCAGCAAGTTTGTAAGTGTTGTTTTAAATGATAATGTGCTTTGCAAAATGCTTAAATAAAGTTATTATCTTCCCTTTAATTACACTTCTATTTGATTCACTGTTTTCTAGCAATTTGAATTTAAAGATCAAAAAATGATTTTTACTCATAACGACAATAAATACAAACAGAGTTACGTAATATTCAAGGCAACGTCAGATGCATACAGTACAGCTCAGGTGTTTTGTAGATTTTACACAAAACACAGTGGGCATATCACCTGAAAACACTGTGGGAATCCAAGTGGTTTTCTGTGTAAATGTTCACACCTTCAAGGAACAGGTATACCCCCTGGTGTGATTAATTGTTTATTGATGTCATCCCACTCTACAGGTAATTTACCTTAGGAACAGCACTTACTCACTCAGAGATGCTACATGTAACTATTACACTTTTATTTCAATGTAAATCAGTATTTTTCTCAAATGTATTAAAGAGGTTTGACATGTTTGATGGTGATGTTTTAGCTTATTTTACAAATTTTATTTTGTAATCTTTAAAATTTATATTAAATCACAGACATGTAATCTTCGTCTGATTAAATCTAATAAATAAATTATAATTTATTCAAAATTCTTTACAAAGTTTAGTTATATTTACATGTACATATCCTGAACTTTAACCCCCTAAATCTTAATAATCCACTAGCTAAAAATTAAATAAAATTAATAATGATCTGTGCAGTTCTACTGAAGAACAATTAACACAAACACAGTATCTGAAAAAGTGATATATCATAATAGAAAGACTTCAGTCTTAATACAGTTGATTTATGCTATTGTTTACTTGTTGCTGTTGTTAATTTCTATTATTATATTTTATTTTGAATTTTGTTTCCAAAACTCTATTGTTACAAATATATAGAAAAATAAATATTGCTTGAAATATCCTCTAATTTGTTTTAAATATACATATACATGTTGCAAAATAGCAACAATATACATAAAATGTAGGGGAGGTTGTAGGAAGGAAAAATAAAAAAATATATATATTTTGTTTTAAATTACACTGTATGGCCAGTCTTTGTTGCTTAATTAATTATTTCATGTGTTATGTATTTGTTGTTAACTTGCTATTTTATTTATCTATTTAGGGGTATAGTAAGCAAACTTAATTTGGAATTAGTTATTGTAACAATAGATTAATAATAATTTAATTTGGAAATGCATGTAACTTATACATGTCTAAGTTGCATCAACAAGCTGGCTGGACTTGGGAATTAGAGACAATTAGAAATCTTCAATTTGAATGACATTCCCCAAAACAATAAAAATCACCCATGCGTGAAACCTACCTGGCCATCTCAACCATGCGACCCTTCCTGACATTTTGTTTTGATAAGACAAGTAAGAAGTACATGTAACAACATTTTAAAGACAAAGGACATTGATAATCCGGGTGAACTACATATATAAATTTATTACGATCCATGCGAGTTTTTTTTTTTTTTTATATATATATATATGTAGCCAACAGTTTTGGGCGCACCGGTACGAACTTGACTTCGATCTGGATTCTATAATTTATTAATGATGAATAAAATCAGTTACATCAGTCACCATGATATTTTGGTGATGGAAAAATACAGATACGTTGCTAAAAACTCAACAGAAAATGACGATGTTTCCTAATTTTCTCTCGGACTCAATGTTTTTAAATCAGAAAAAAAATCCGCTTGAAAAAAAAACTGCTCGTGCTACAGGGTCGGTTACATTCTTCCTTCTTGAAAACTATCTATCTCAAAAATGTCGGGAATCTTCATATTTCAATACAATAAACTGATATTATAAGCCGTAAACGTAAATCATTTTCCCAGCGACCCGAGTCATGAATCGTGTACGCTACAGCATTTATGGTACAGGTAGATCACGTGATTCTCGGAAGGGAGAATATGGCGGTACATCACTCGTAACTTAGAACGACTTCGGCGCGTGGAAAATCGAGTTTTGTATTTTGTATTACCAGATATTCGAATGAGCAAAACATAGATATGATTTAATTTATTAACTCTGTGTTTCTTTCTACAATGGTTCTCGATTGGAGATGTCGACGGTCGTTTTACCCAGTCAATACTCGAATGACGGTTGTCAATTTCGGCGCATGAAAAGTCGAGTCCTTTACTTTATACGAACTTATAGATGCACAATAATATATTCAACTGAGAAAACATTGTTATGATTTTTATTTTTATTTTTTTGTTTCTCTCGACGACAGAAATTTCAAATCATGACAAAAGTTGAAATAGATCTATGTTATTCACCATCGGACTGTAGGTCGAAATGTCCAACGTCGTCACATTTAGATTTTTTGATTTACCGAGTAATTTATTAATAATAAACGAAAATAATATATTGTTATAAAATTTCCCCGATTAATTCATTTAAAGTAAATGTAGAGTAGTCTGTTTTCTTTTAACAATCGTATGTATGCTAGTAGTAGTATACATCTGATGTTAATTAGGCCTAGTACGGGTGCTAGAATCTGACATGTAAATAAGTAAAAAAAACATATACACGTAATATCAATAATTTCTTAAAAAATAAAAACACAATTCCACAAACTTTTCTTTGCCTGTTAGTAAGACCCTTTTTTTTATAAATCTAGTGGACAACAGTTTTACAGGTAGATTATCGATAAGACAAGTCAGTCTTCACGCCTCAGTGATTTTTGCTTCTCTCCCGATGAGATGAGAGGTGCCGACAAGTGTTGGCTCACAATATTTTATGACCCCTTATACACAACCATGGGACAAAAAACACAGTGTTTTTTCAGATTTTCCACGGGGCATCTTCCCACTGTGATCCGTGGAAAAATTACGAAACACGTGAGCCGTACTGTAAGTTCAACATATGGGTCATTGTCATTTTGTATCCATCACAACTCATACCTAAGCGAATTGGTCGACTCGTACCCATGTTTTAGCTGACTCGTGCCTATCGTTTCTTTGATTGTAGAATTATTTATGAAGGTATACATGTAATTACAAACAAGGTATAATCCAATTCAAAAAATGTGACAAGCAGATTAATCTCTTGATTATCTTGAGGATGAATCTACTCAATTTTCGGTTATGAAAATCTTGATGTGGAAAAACTTCAATCGTAGGCATGAGTTAGCCAAAGAGGATACAAGTTGAGATGGTCATGGAATGAGATGGGTCCGAGTTTACCAACATTCCACAAAGAAGTAAACATGTTGCTATACAGGTAGTAAATAAACAAAACACAAAGGACAGAAAAAGAAGAGAGATAGTTTAAAGCATTTATTTCTTATCGCCAATGTCTGATATTTGTTGATATGCTTACTTGATCTTTTAGATTTATAAATCCATTGTCACTAAGTTATGAGATTGACATAATTCCATATCTAGGAGATGTTTATTCTAGGTTAGTACCAATCGTTTTTTGTATTCACGTCATCTGTCTCCAATTTGAACACAAGATAATCTAAGACATTTGGTTAACTTTAAGATAACAATGAATATGCATTTATGATTAACCAATCATCGAATGTCTTAGATCTTATTAAAAAATACATATTTTTATGTAGAGTTAAACTTATATACGTCATGCATATCGATATGATTGGATCGAAGCAATTGCCTTTATATGTATATTGTCTATATTTTTATGACTGGTTGCTTTACAAAAGCATCTTTAAATATTTCATTTAATTTGACTTATATATGATGACAATGATGTTATAAATCATGGGCTAGCCTAAGCCTAAGGCAAATCAGGGATAATGGAACCTGTGATGCATCTGGCAGCAAGCTTGTAGCAGCATCCATTTATTTACACATACATTTATAGACTCATAAAACACTATACTGTACCCAGATTTGCATGCTGAATCGAGTGCTGTATTTATATCAGGACAGCAATGAAAATCTCGACCACATGACGCTCGTGTTGACATTTTTGAAGGCATGCTCCAATTTTTCAATGTTAAAAATTTTACGTGAATTCCGAACCCGATACTAAATTTCAGAAGGCCAATGTTTTTAACTTAGTCTTAAAAACTGACATATAAAACGGCAAAAAATCGCTTTTATTTAATAAATCAAATACATGATTAGATGAGAAAATATGATGATGGAATCTAGATGAAAAAGTTTTCGAAATAAGAATCGCCATAAAAATAAAAATCCATACCAATCCCGATCAAATTCTAATCAGAAAATAATGACTGCTAAAAGTAAGACGATAAAGACCTACACACGGACACCTTTGTACGTGGTGGAGAATCATGACGAAGTAGGTGAATATACAAAATATAGGTTGCACCTTCACAAGTAATTAAAAATCTTAGTTTTTATTAAAAAAATGTAAAATTATGAAATTCAGATAATCTTTATTTTGATTTTGATCTATATGGATCTATCATAGTTTAATTTCATTTATATATGAAACTTATCTTACCGGTATTCATTTGGTATTTCATACTGATTGCTAAAATTCAAGTTTTCACCCAAATTCAAATGCACGGTCATCTGCTACTCAGGATGGAAGAATTTTAGACTATCAACACATCATATGTATATTTGCTTGACACAGTCACACACACTGTATATGTGGTACAGAGTAGAAAGTACCTTGGGGCCAACGTCAACAACAGACTCAATTGGAATTAACATGTCCAAAACACCATTGGCAAGGATTTCAGGACTCTGTGATTCCTCTGGCACAACATAGGACACAGTACACCAATGGTTAAATGGTTACAGCTAGCCTATCTGCACTTGTCCAGAGTTTTTGAAATTCACCTGTCTTGCCAGAGAAACTGGTAAATTTTACAAAAGTCTAGTGAAATCTATCTGATAACTGGTCCAAATGACCAGTAATTTTCCATTCCTTTACAATTGTGTACATATACAGACCAGTAAACAAATTTCTTTGATCGGTGAAATTCCTTTATTCACTGGTCCGGTTGACCAGTAATTTTTTTTAATTTCAAAATGTCTGCTTGTCAGAACTATGGTCGATCCTAGAGTACACATCAACAGTATAGAACCCACACCACACAACATCAGTTAGGTTGCTCAAAGGAGTCCAACAACGAGCAGCAAGGTTTGTGTTCAACTGCTACTGACAGAAAACATACCCACCCAGATGTGGCCAGGGCGCAAATTGATTAACCCAAGACCTTCTGGGCACTATAGCTGGACGCTCTTACCAATTGAGCTATCTGGGTCCATACCCTCTTCACCACTACAAATGTATAGATGTGTATGTTTAGGTCTAGATCCAGCTTCCATTTAAATTCTGATTGTCAACTTTGCGATTAACATCGACTTTTTTTATATTTTGATCCTGAAATCTATAATTTGGTATATATTTCTTTCATACAAAGAAGAATTAAGACTTAACAGGTTCTTTGCTGACTTGATTAAATCTGATAGTAATTAATGAAAGGGGACTTAAGTCTTTGTTGCACTAGTGTTGATATGCCCAGTGATACTTGATAATACATGTATTTCAAGTATACATTGGCCAACAGTTTTTACTGCATGATGATGTAAGAGAAAACCTGGTTACAAATTAAGTATAATTGAAAAGGCAACTGACTTCTGCAAGTGTAATTATAACATTCTTCCCATCACACAAAATATCAGCTTTGATTTCATGTATATATGTAAGTTTGAATCCATGCTCAGACTAGAAGTGAGCTCTAAAACATATAACATTGAATTGCTCTATTACCACTTCACCATTGAGGCCCTGTAAAGGGCGGCCTTAATGAAATACAAATTTTATATGACCAAGGTTAAAATTGTCTTTCAAATACATACATATACATTTGATTAAGGTGACCAACTTTAAATCTTGAGAAATGCACCACACACTAGTTATAAATCATTGCAGTGGTAACTCTTGTATCTTTTAGGTTGTGCCGTATATTCATCGTGCAATAGGAAGTCGTCATCTGCCATTGACAGACATTGTATTTGTACACTTTGATTCTCATCCTGACATGCTGATCCCAAAAGATATGCCAGCAGATGCTGTTTATGACAAAGATGTTTTATATGAGTAAGTTTTCAAATGTCTAGGTACATATACATATATACTTTTAATTCTGTTCTGTCACCAAATTTCATAAATTCTATGTTTCATTTCCATTACCATAAATATTTCTGTTAATTAAAATATATTCATGATCATCATGGCAATTTTTTTTAGAATTATATCCACAATTAAGGCACAGGGACTAGGTGCCACATATTATAAGTCTACCACGATAACATTTAAGGCACTTTGTTATTTCATAATACCGGGATTCCACACTCTTTTGGGAATGGGGCCTGGGCCTTTTGAATTAGGAATTTTTGCAACATGTTATTGAAAATGGGGAAATCTAGAAATATACAAAACTTTGTGAAAATATAAGAATATCTTCAAATTCATTGTCATTTGACTTCAATTGGGAAATTTTGAATGTAAATTGGTTAAAAATGCATTGATTTTGCATTGGGAATGGGGCTTTATTTTTGCCCCGTATGATAAATACAGTAGAACCTCACGATAAAGACCACCTAACTGATTAACTTGGTGTGGATCCGATTAATGTGGTGACCTCTTAAGTGGGGTGGTCTTTAAGCGAGGTTCTACTGTATACTGTAAATTGGGATATTTGGTGTCACTAAAGTTTGGCCACTTTGGTCATAAAATGAACGTTTAATTTTTGGCCAGTTAAATTTTGGTCATTGGTCTAATCTGCCTTTAGCGACTGTTTTCAATATTCTCATTGCTTAATTCCAATATTCCTTTACCCTGTATAGTGACCACCGGCTCTTTGTGACCAGCGACCACTCAGATTTAGCTATGAAAGTTAAAAATAATTCCGGGATAATGTTAGAAACAGATCCGTATTCTTCAGAAGTTGAAGATGTACATATTTTGGACAGTTTAATTTTGGTGATTTTATTAGGGTGGTCAAGTTGGCCTATATTAAACAATGGCCGAAATATCCCTATTTACGGTACGTAAACCAGGCCTGTCATTGATTGATATATTTATATTATATTCAATACAACTGATTCATATGTATTTGATGTTTTCTCTTTTACAATTTCCAAAATTTTCACTTTCATTTTTGTCCGGTTTTAATTCATAGTCCTGAACTATGTTATATCTTATTTTAATTATTTAATTTTTTAAAAAAAAACAATAATTTCCATGCAGTGACTGCTTCATCTTCAGATGGTGAAGTGCACAATACAACCCCTAAATATTATTACAAATCTATGTTATTTTGAACTCATTTTGTAGAATTACAAAATTATTGGATTTACCTAGATAGTTTTTTTTACTTACCAGTATTGATATAACAATTTAGAATTTCTCATCAATGACAGTCCTAATCATGCTAATGATAACCCATGTGGTATAATACCAGATTATAGGCTTTCAGTTATTTTAAGTTGACATACGCTCAAACTTGCATTAAAAACCACCTCTTTATTATGGGCACCTGCCTATTAAGGCTGGCTTTGTTAACTTTTTCCTAATAAATAAACCAAGGTCTATAACAGGTACTTTTTCTGGTTCCCTTGAGTGACATTCATTGACAAATTTGACTCAAGTTGAGTTCTATAGATAGAGTAAAGTTGATGACCTCAAGCCTGTCCTAGATCAGGTTTTCTGTAGATAGAGTGAACTTGATAACCTCTAGCCTGCCCTAGATTAGGTTTTCTGTAGATAAAGTGAACTTGATAACCTCGAGCCTGCCATAGGTCCAGTATTCTGTAGATAGGGTGAACTTGATGACCCCTAGACCAGGTGTTCTGTAGATAAGATGTACTTGATGACCCCTAGGCCAGGTGTTTTGTAGATAGAGTGAAGTTGATGGCCTCTAAGTCCGGTGTTACATAGATAAAGTGAACTTGATGACCTCTTGGCCAGGTATTATGTAGTTAGAGTGAACTTGATGACCCATAGGTCAGGTGTTCTATAGATAGGGAGAACTTTATGACCCCTAGGTCTGGTGTTCTGTAGATAAAGTGAACTTGATGACCTCTAGGTCAGGTGTTATGTAGTTAGAGTGAACTTGATGACCCATAGGTCAGGTGTTCTATAGTTAGAGAGAACTTGATGACCCCTTGGTCAGGTGTTCTGTAGATAAAGTGAACTTGATGACCTCTAGGTCAGGTATTATGTAGTTAGAGTGAAATTGATGACCCATAGGTCAGGTGTTTTGTAGATAGAGCATGTATAGTGAAGGCTCAGGTGTCAGATAATGGTCAACTCTCACAGGTTTTGTTTTTGAAATCATAATTTTAAAAGTCATTAGGTGAAGGGTAAAATGTACTCTGAATAAGTCAGCAAAGCTTGTGTGATACAATGTTGGTGTGATTAAAATATGTTAAAAATGTTTGATATACACATGTATATTGTTTTGTTTTTCTCAGTACAATAAGTATAGAGAACTGGATCATACCAATGGTATATGCTGGACACATCACAGATTTGTTGTGGGTCAAGCCACCTTGGTGCCAACAGATACAGGACAAAACAATCCAGTTTTATGTCGGCAAATGTATAGATACTGGAACAATCAGGTAAAGAACATGATGGAATTCTACATTATAGTATAGCCATGTTGATATTACATACACACAGGATATTTGCCAATATGCGATGAATAACATTTTTATTTCATCTTTTGAGGCAGATTAGAATTCATATGCACATGTGTTAAATATTTTTTAATTATTACATTTTCCAGTAAAGTTTCACATGCAGTTTTGTTTTTTCACACTGTGAAAAATAACAAATTTATTTAATTCATAAATCCTGATATTTCGCTACCAAAAATGTAATAAATTACTGTAACATTAATTTGTTTTAATTCTGATTTGTGTCACATTCAACAATTTTTAGTTGACTGCCAATTTTGGATAGCTGAGGAGTAAATCTGTTTGAGCCGGCCTTTTTCTATAGTTTCCACAGGGTCAAAATTTGGCCCCATTCCCGATTCAAAATACAATTTGATGAAAAAACTTCTCAATTTGAGTTCAGGCAATGAAAAATGAATTAATGTAAAGGAAATTGCATTTAAAATAGAGATTCCATTATAATTAGATTTCCATGGGTCCAAACAATTTTTCCCAATTTGACACAAATTCACATCAAAATTCCCAATTGTATTGCAAATGGCCTTTTCCCAAACTTCACAGAAAAAGGCCTGTTGAGGTGTATCCAGTGAAAAGACCACCTAGCAGATGAACAGGGCACAGTTATGATGAGCAAATAACAAAAATTTCGAAATACATTACCCGGGGGTAGGGTAAAGAATCAAGTGACCAGGAGGGATCTTTTGACTCCAGATACATTTACAAAAAACATTCAATGTCTCAAATTGTGAATTAGAACAAATGTACATGTATGGCACTCAATTTTAATCAAAACCCTGCTATCCCATAGATACCTATGGGATAACAGGCTGTTATATATGGGAGTCTGGTGCTCTCCAGATTGAGTTAAAGGGTGAACCCATATAACAAACATTGCCAAATAATCCCCTCCATCAGAAGAGTCATCCTGACTCTCTTAGAGGTTGCTATCACCTATAGTGTGATATTTTTAGATGGGAAACCTAGGTTGCAATGTGGGAAATACATTTACGAGAAAAATAGTGCCTCAGATGGGATTTGAAACTGGAATCCCTCTTTTTCAAGTCTAGTGCTCTACCTGTTGAGGTAAAAGGGTAACCCTTCTAGCTCAGTCTAGTTGGAACACCATATATTTAACACTGCCACAATATGATCTTGTTTTATTATGACCAAAAAGAACTCTTTTTGTATCTTTCAGGACTAACTGTAGAGAAAACTACTTTGTAAGTGAAGTTCTCTTCTGTCCAGAAGATCAGTTGACTGACAAGAAGCTAGTCACATTAACAGTTTTAACCATTGAGCCTACTGGTTGGTGTGATATATTATCTGGCTCATTAAATGCCATTCATAGTTTTGAAAGAGTGAAATGCAAATCACCTGAAATAGCCAGCAGCTCCCGTGATACAATGAAAATCGGCAACCTATCTGAGGAACAAGATCACAGTCATGCTGATGACGAAAAGTCTTGTAAAACTAGGTCAAGGTCATGGCAACAATCCTTATCCAGTTTAGATGGCAAAAATAAGGAAGCAGGATATTGTGTGCAGGATTTAGTGAATGGGGATGGTCCTGAATGTAAGAAATCCAGATGTACTGTTGAAAATTTGGAATCTGAAATGGAAAATTCTAAATGCACATTTGAAAATGCTGGATCACAAAGTCAGGCAAAAGCCTTTTATGCAGATGATAGTGACATATTGTCTACTAAATTCAAATCCAAGATAGACAAAATATTTGATACTCTGAAAGACAGATATATAATTCTTGATATTGATCTGGACTTCTTCTCCACAAAGAATCCATTTAAGGAAATGTACACCAATGAGCAGTATGATATACTAAAAGAATTGTATCATTATAGTTTGCCAGAGGACTTGACTGACAAGGTAGTGTATCAACTGTCATGTGTGTTGTGGTATAGCTGTATCAATTGTCATGTGTGTTGTGGTATAGCTGTATCAACATTACAGTATGCCAGAAAACTTGACTGACAAGGTAGTGTATCAACTGTCATGTGTGTTGTGGTATAGCTGTATCGACTGTCATGTGTGTTGTGGTATAGCTGTATCAACTGTCATGTGTGTTGTGGTATAGCTGTATCATTACAGTATGCCAGAGGACTTGACTGACAAGGTAGTGTATCAACTGTCATGTGTGTTGTGGTATAGCTGTATCAACTGTCATGTGTGTTGTGGTATAGCTGTATCAACATTACATGTGTGCCAGTGGATAGCTTATCACTGTCATGACTGTTGTGGTATAGCTGTATCAACTGTCATGTGTGTTGTGGTATAGCTGTATCAACTGTCATGTGTTGTGGTATAGCTATATCATTATAGTTTGTCAGAGGACTTGACTGACATAGTAGGGTATCAATTGTCATGTATGTTGTGGTATAGTTGTATCAACTGTCACATGTGTTGTCGTATAGCTGTATCATTACAGTATGCCAGAAGACTTGACTGATAAGCTAGTATCATTGTCATGTATTGTAGAGGACTTATCAACTCACAAGGTATTGTAGTATAGCTGTATCAACTGTCATGTGTGTTGTGGTATAGCTGTATCGACTGTCATGTGTGTTGTCGTATAGCTGTATCAATTGTCATATGTGCTGTGGTATAGCTATATCATTACAGTATGACAGAGGACTTTACTGTCAAGGTAGGACATCAACTGTCATGTGTGTTGTGGTATAGCTGTATCAACTGTCATGTGTGTTGTGGTATAGCTGTATCGACTGTCATGTGTTGGTGGTATAGCTGTATCAATTGTCATATGTGCTGTGGTATAGCTATATCATTACAGTATGACAGAGGACTTTACTGTCAAGGTAGGAT
Source organism: Atrina japonica (assembly GCA_030159075.1). Taxonomy (NCBI): domain Eukaryota; kingdom Metazoa; phylum Mollusca; class Bivalvia; order Pterioida; family Pinnidae; genus Atrina; species Atrina japonica. The sequence goes on from BROG01000549.1 coordinate 235,221, forward strand.
ATCAACTGTCATGTGTGTTGTGGTATAGCTGTATCAACTGTCATGTGTGTTGTGGTATAGCTGTATCATTACTGAATGCCAGAGGACTTGACTCATGACTGACAAGGTAGGATATCAACTGTCATGTGTTTTGTGGTATAGCTGTATCAATTGTCTTGTGTGTTGTGGTATAGCTGTATCATTACAGTATGCCAGAGGACTTGACTGACAAGGTAGTGATTCAATTGTCATGTGTGTTGTGGTATAGCTGTATCAACTGCCATGTGTGTTGTGGTATAGCTGTATCAACTGCCATGTGTTTTCTAGCATAGCTATATCATTATAGTTTGTCAGAGGACTTGACTGACATGGTAGGGTATCAACTGTCATGTATGTTGTGGTATATGTGTATCAACTGTGACATGGGTTGTGGTATAGCTGTATCATTTGTGTACCATAGTGTGTTGTGGTATAGCTGTATCAACTGCCATGTGTTTTCTAGCATAGCTATATCAATATAGTTTGCCAAAAGACTTGACTAACATGGTATTGGTAGGGTATCAACTGTCATGTATGTTGTGGTATAGTTGTATCAACTGTCACATGTGTTGTGGTATAGCTGTATCATTAGTGTACCATAGGACCTCACTGACAAAGTAGAGTATCAACTGTCAATGTGTGTTGTAGTTTAGTTGTATCAATACAGTATGCCAGAAGAGTTGACTGACAAGGTAGAGTATCAACTGTCATGTGTATTGTAGTATAGCTGTATCAACTGTCATGTGTGTTGTGGTATAGCTGTAACAACTGTCATGTGTGTTGTGGTATAGCTGTATCAACTGTCATGTGTGTTGTGGTATAGCTGTATCAACTGTCATGTGTGTTGTGGTATAGCTGTAACAACTGTCATGTGTGATCTGGTATAGCTGTATCAACTGTCATGTGTGTTGTGGTATAGCTGTAACAACTGTCATGTGTGTTTTGGTGTACTGTATCATTATAGGTTATATTATGTTGGCCAGTTTTCCAACATTTGGCAAGATTTACTAGAGTTATGGGACTTAAAAAAAATTTCAAAACAAAATTTTTTTTAACTTTAACATGTACACATTGTACCTTTTATCATGATACAATTTTACATGTAGGTTGCTAGCCTCAGTTTAATCAATTACCATTTAAACATGAAAAGATAAAACATGCCATTATCTTCTTTTTATTCACCAGGGAATTAAACAATGTTTGGAAAATAGAGAAAAGCAATTAAAGGGACTAAAGCATGAATTACAAAAATTTAAAGATCAGGAGAACCCAGCAATAAATCATGAAAAGTAAGTAATTCAAATTATGTATCACTGAATTTTAATTAATTAATGCATAAAAGATAAATCTCAAAGTCCAAATGGAGCCGGCTTGGCTCAGTTGGTAGCGTGCCCGACTCTTGATCGTGAAGTCCCGAGTTTGAGTCAAGCCGGCGGCAGGTTGGTTTCCTGTCTTTCCGATGAGACAGTAAAAACCTGTGTCACAGTAGGTGTCGGCACGTTAAAGAACCCTCATTGCTCATTGGTTGTAAGTGCCAGGCATAGGCCAAAATTTGAAGCCCTTCACCAGCTTTTGGTGACGTCTCCACATGAGCAAAATTAAATATTCTTGAGTGGGACGTTAAACAACAATAAACAAACAAAGTCCAAATGAATTCCTGCAGTATCCAGGACTGGTTTAGTGATAGAAAACTGGCATTATATAATATGACAATAATTTTAAAATAGTTTACAGCATTAATGTCTTTTGGAAGATTAATTTTTATTTTTTTGCAATATTGCATATTTAGTTGTATTATTCATTGACAAAAATTCTATAACACAAAAATTGTTTACAAAATGATGTTGGGCCTCTAACAGGTCCAGTACAGTTGGCCTACTATTGCAGGGCAAGAAGATGAGGGAGAATTTTTATTAAGGATAACCAAATATAAACTCAACAGATAGAAGACTGAGAAATGTGCAGGTTATATATTTTAGGTCACCTTGTTGATGCATTTCTGCAGGTGTGCATTGTGGGAAAATGTTTGAACATTTTCAACTTCTTATTAAAACAGCTTGGCAAGCTTGATACAAATTGAATGTGTAATATTTTTTTGAAAAGGGCACTGCATATTGTGAATTTTATCACCCATGCTCACTTAGGGCCTAGATGGTGGACTGAAGTAACAAGTACCACCTTTTCAGCCTATTGTTTCGCTTAGTGGAGTGATTATCTCATTACTGTTTAACAATGACAACTATAATGTACAGTCGAGCATGCCTTAATCATTAGTGGTCACCTTACTTAGGCAGTCACCTCTATTCACTGGGACCAGTTTTCTTCGGAAGGTCGGTGGTCTTTACTTAACCAGGCTTTTCTCCACCTCTAATCAAAAACTGGTCATCATATGCAGCCCACCTGTTGAGTGTGGCGTAAATGAGTCAAAAAATCTATTCACTGGTCAAGTCTGATGGAAATTAAGAATCTGAATTAACCTTCCTTATGCAAACAGCAGTCGTGCACTAAATTCTGGTCCCGATCATAGTTTATTCCTCAAAACAATGGCCATATTGGCTTGGTATATGAGTATTATTTTTAGCAGTCATGTGACTTTTGTACAATAATGATTAAAAACCATGACAGTGATTAACATTGTCCCTCTTGACCTCTAATTGTCATTATTTTTTCATGTATGTGTATCTCAGTTCTCCGTCACATGATTGTAAACAGCCACCACTCTTAAATAGCCAATTTTCCTTGATCCCTTATAATGGCTGTTTAATAGAGGTTTGACTGTACATATATAATATATTCAGTATCATAATAATTATGTTGTGTAGAGTACTAGACATTTTGCAATATTTCAGGAAGAATTCTATACAGAAGTTAGTACAGAATCTCAAGTCATCATGCTCCAAGACGACAGATGTTGATTATGACCTTCTACATGAAGCTGGCTGTACCTGTGATGACACAGAGCTCCCTCATCATGTCAGCACTCAAGATCAGATCTCTAGACTTGTAGAAGCTACACAAGAATTTCTCTGTCATATGAAAAAAGCCACAATTGTTACTATGGCAAGGTAGGTTATGCTAACTCAGAAACAGAGAGAGAGGGGGAGACAGATGGATAGAGAGAGATGGACGGACACAGAGAGAAACACAAGATACAGAGAGTGTAGAGAGAGAAGTTCCTTAATATTTTGGCCTCTTCTTTTCATAATTAAGAATATTTACAGAATGCTCTAAGTAATACATGTAACAATTAGCTTGTTATAGCCCCAAAAATTGTTTACTGGCAAAGTACCCATTATCGGACAAAATTTGAGGATTTTTACCAAATATCTTCTGTTCAACTGATAAGATTGCGTGGAAATATCGTATCACAATAGTTTACCTTTAGATGTAATACATTATGTTAAATTTTGTTGGAAAAAATGAGGCAAACAGTGAATTTAGACTCTTTTTAAAACCAAATTTGAATGCCGTAATCAAGACTGCAGGAAGACCTATTATCGAACAGCTTATGTATTTATACATACATTACGTGTAATGTCAAAAATCGATTCCTAAAATGTTCCCGCTGGGATAAATCTTCCTGTAAAATTTGAGATTCCAACTGTACAAACCACATGACGTCTCAAAGTCATCATAACTACTGATTTGCAAACGTCCGATTATCAACTGCTTGATACTTTTACAGGTAAATAGCCTATGGGCATGTTAATTATTGAGGGTATTTATGATTACATTTCATCGTCTCGTCCACTGATTGGCAGTTAATTGGTGATAAGTCTAGGCTAAGTCTAAGAGAGTGTGTGTATGTCATGTAACACGCTTGGATCATCGATAATTAGAAGCATGATACCAGCCATAAGAAATAGTTATTACAACATCTTACGGTCTCAAAAGATATTTGTAATTTACTTCAACAACAACAAAATAACCAAAAATTATTATTTTATTTATAATCAAACATGCAAGGCATTTACCTCAAGGTATCAATTGTCACAAAGCACATGTAATGTACTTCATGAAGTAGTATAAACAGAACTGGACCGGACCAGACCGGACCAGACCAGACTGGCATTTAAATTATGGAAACTTAATTTTTTTTTTAATCATAAACAAAGTTGTTATGTATTTTTCAACTGGTATGTGTATAAACTTGCAAAATTCATACAATATATATTCAAAGACATGTTGTTGGCTAAGTAATTAAAAATCTCCAGTTGTGGCAATTGAACTGATTTCTGTCTCATGTATGCCTTAATACACATGAAAAATGACTGGCTCAGAAGACTCAACAATGATATTGCACATGGTCATGGCACAATGTAATGTAAATGTAACATTTCAGGAACATGCTACCAGTTCATGTTCAAAAAAGTGAAATAGTCACTGCGAAAAAGCTTGCAACATGTAAAATAGAGAATTGAAAACAATTTTGTATTTATTCAACACCAGAAAAGTGAATTTAAAAGTGTCCCAGAAAGTGTCCCAGAATTTTGCGATATTTGTCCCAGAAAAATGTCATTTGTCCCAGAAAAAATCCCAGAATGACCTCAGAAAAATATGGCATGTATGTTTATACAGATTGAGTGAAGTCATTCCCCTGGATTGTAAAAAGAAAATGTTAGATAGTATGACAGAAGAATGATTGGTTACATGATTGTACAGAATTATCATTCAGAATGTTTGTAACATGTTTTATCTATTTTTTAAAAGGACACAATGTATTCATATTATCTTGAAAAGTCTTGTTCATTGATGAGTAACAAGAAAGTTTCTGATAATAGGTACTGTACAAGTATATGTTGTCTCATTACATATGATATTGGCCTACCTTATTTACTGGCAATCAACTTTCATAAAAGTTTCTGAGGGTGTTTGATAGATCCATCATTGATGACTTTTGTAAAGTCACTTAATGTGAGTTATTTCCCTTTGATTTTACCTTGATAGATCCTGCATTGATGATTTTTGTCATGTCTCCATATGTGAGTTACTTCCCTTTGATTTTCCCTTATGCTTGATAGGTACAGCATTATTGACTATGGTGAGGTGTCATCTTATGCGAGTTATTTGCCTTTGATTTTACCTTGATCGATCCAGCATTGATGACTATTGTAATGTCTCCTTATGCGAGTTAAATCCCTTTGATTTCACGTTGATAGACCTAGCATTGATAACTATTGTAATGTCGTATTATGTGAGTTAATTCCCTTTGATTTTCCCTTGATAGGTACAGCATTGTTGACTATTATGAAATGTCATGTTATGCCAGTTATTTCCCTTTGATTTTACCTAGATAGATCCAGCATTGATGTCTGTTTTCATGTTTCTTTATGTGAGTTATTTCTCTTTGTTTTTACCTTGATAGATCCAGTATTGATAACTATTGTAATGGCGTCTTATATGAGTTACTTCCCTTGATAGATCCAGTATTGATGACTATTGTGAGGTGTCGTCTTATGTGAGTTATTTTCCTTTTATTTTACCTTGATAGATCCAGCATTGATGACTATTGTCCACCTAATCAAGTCAACAGTATACAAGAACAAGTCCTGGAAATGTTACAAGATCTATACCTAGAACTAGAGATTATATATGACTACGAGGACACTACAGATGACAGCTAGGATATGTCTTGTCATAATAATGTCTGTTTATAAGCAAATAGAAATGTAAAATAAAAGTTTAAAAAAAGTGTCTCTTTGTAACTCTATGTACACACAAAAAAATATCTGATGATGGGAAGCTGGGCAATCTGCAATAGGAAACCACCTGTCATATGAGACGTTTTTAGCATCTTCCATTGAACAGTCACTTAAAACAGATAAGACTGTATTTCTGTATTGTCTTCCTCTACAAAAAATAATTTAGAAATTAAAACTACTTTGGTTTTATTACCGAGTTAAATTTACAGTAAAGTTGTCTGTTGTTTTATGGACCGGGATATTGATCACCCAAACTCAATATAAATAGTTTATATCAATACGATCTGTGTCAGTACGAATGCTGTACATGTTAGTTAAAGATTAACACAGGTGATTGACTTTTCCTGTCCTTCAGATGAAACAGTAAAAACGCAGGTGCCGTGTCACATGTTAAAGAACCCTCACTGCTCAATGGCTGTAAGTGTCGAGCAAAGGCCAAAATTTGAAGCCCTTCACCGGCATTTGGTGATGTCTGCATATGAGTGAAAGATTCTTGATTGGGACGTTAAAAAACAATACAACAACATCAACACAGGTGATCATGCTGATACACCTGTGCCAAATGACATATAAAATATATACAGGAAGGCCTGACTGTATAATACCGGTAGTCACTTGTCTAAATGTATCTTGATCTATATGCACCAGTGCCAGGATTTGGATTGTAGCTGCAAGTTTATAAAAGGATGAAAAGAGCAAGTAACCACTGAGGGATGTATGACTGAATTTTGAAATATTGTATTTTAAATGTCAAGGTCAGAAATGAAGGTCATTGTCAGCTGATGTATGTTCTATCCTCACATGAAGTTACAATGTGATGCACTAAATAGACTTCTCACAATGGAGCAAAATGCAACACCTAAATCAAAATGTTGATGCAGATAGTAAGATGGATCATGTGGATAGATACCATCAAATCAGACTGGTATTTGCTTCTAAACTGACCAAATTTGAACAATAGAATCTTAGATGGGTGTGGATAAAGAAATATCCATCCAAGTGGTAAGAATTTGGTTGTCCAAAATGTGTGGTAATAATCTGGTTGTCCAATCTGTGTGGTAAGAATCTGGTTGTCAAATCTGTGGGGTAAGGATCTGGTTGTCCAATCTGTGTGATAATAATCTGATTGTCCAATCTGTGTGGTAAGAATCTGGTTGTCCAATCTGTGTGGTAAGAATCTGGTTGTCAAATCTGTGGGGTAAGAATATGGTTGTCCAATCTGTGGGGTAAGAATCTGGTTGTCCAATCTGTGTGGTAAGAATCAGGTTGTCCAATCTGTGTGGTAAGAATCTGGTTGTCAAATCTGTGGGGTAAGAATCTGGTCGTCCCATCTGTGTGGTAATAATATGGTTGTCCAATCTGTCTAGTAAGAATCTTGATGTCCAGTCTGTGTGGTAAGAATCTAGTTGTTCAATCTGTGTGGTAATAATCTTTTGTCCAATCTTTGTAGTAAGAATCTGGTTGTCTGATCTGTGTGGTGATAATCTTTTGTCCAATCTGTGTAGTAAGAATCTGGTTGTCTGATCTGTGTGGTAAGAATCTGGTTGTCCAATCTGTGAGGTAATAATATGGTTGTCCAATCTGTCTAGTAAGAATCTTGATGTCCAGTCTGTGTGGTAAGAATCTAGTTGTTCAATCTGTGTGGTAATAATCTTTTGTCCAATCTGTGTAGTAAGAATCTTTTGTCCAATCTGTGTAGTAAGAATCTGGTTGTCTGATCTGTGTGGTGATAATCTTTTGTCCAATCTGTGTAGTAAGAATCTGGTTGTCTGATCTGTGTGGTAAGAATCTGGTTGTCCAATCTGTGAGGTAAGGATCTTGTTGTCCAATCTGTGTGATAATAATCTGATTGTCCAATCTGTGTGGTAAGAATCTGGTTGTCCAATCTGTGTGGTAAGAATCTGGTTGTCCAATCTGTGTGGTAAGGATCTTGTTGTCCAATCTGTGTGGTAAGAATCTGATTTCCAGTCTGTGTGGTAAGAATCTGGTTGTCAATCTGTGTGGTAAGAATCTGGTTGTCAAATCTGTGGGGTAAGGATCTTGTTGTCCAATCTGTGTGATAATAATCTGATTGTCCAATCTGTGTGGTAAGAATCTGGTCGTCCAATCTGTGTGGTAAGAATCTGGTTGTCAAATCTGTGGGGTAAGAATATGGTTGTCCAATCTGTGGGGTAAGAATCTGGTTGTCAAATCTGTACGGTAATAATCTGATTTCCAATCTGTGTGGTAAGAATCTGGTTGTCAATCTGTGAGGTAATAATATGGTTGTCCAATCTGTCTAGTAAGAATCTTGATGTCCAGTCTGTGTGGTAAGAATCTAGTTGTCCAATCTGTGTGATAATAATCTGATTGTCCAATCTGTGTGGTAAGAATCTGGTTGTCAAATCTGTGGGGTAAGAATTTGGTCGTCCCATCTGTGTGGTAATAATATGGTTGTCCAATCTGTCTAGTAAGAATCTTGATGTCCAGTCTGTGTGGTATGAATCTAGTTGTTCAATCTGTGTGGTAATAATCTTTTGTCCAATCTGTGTAGTAAGAATCTGTTTGTCTGATCTGTGTGGTAAGAATCTGGTTGTCCAATCTGTGAGGTAATAATATGGTTGTCCAATCTGTGTAGTAAGAATCTTGATGTCCAGTCTGTGTGGTAAGAATCTAGTTGTTCAATCTGTGTGGTAATAATCTTTTGTCCAATCTGTGTAGTAAGAATCTGGTTGTCTGATCTGTGTGGTAAGAATCTGGTTGTCCAATCTGTGAGGTAATAATATGGTTGTCCAATCTGTGTGGTAAGAATCTAGTTGTTCAATCTGTGTGGTAATAATCTTTTGTCCAATCTGTGTAGTAAGAATCTGATAGTCTGATCTGTGAGGTAAGAATCTGGTTGTCCAATATGTGTGGTAATAATCTGGTGTCCAATCTGTGTGGTTAAAATCTGGTTGTCTAATCTATGTGGTATGAATCTGGTTGTTCAATTTGTTCGGTAAGAATTTTTTTGTCCAATCTGTTTGTTAAAAATCTGATTGTCCTAACTATGTGGTAAGAATCTGGTTGTCCAATCTGTGTGGGGTACCCCTGAGGCCTCTTTTGCCCCACCCTGGATCCACCTCCAAGCTGATTGGGCTGAAATGAACATACTTGGTAAAGAACCTTGAGTACTTGCTTCCTATAAAGTTTCATCAAAATCCATTCAGCAGTTTTGGAGAAGAAGTCAAAAATGTGAAAAATTTACATATAGACGGACGAAGAACAACAGGTGATCAGAAAAGCTCACTTGAACCTTCAGTTCAGTTGAGCTAAAAACCACTTAGTTATATAATCCTTTGAATAAAATCTCTATTGAGCGACCATCTGTCTTGAGAGACCACATTTCAGTGGCAGATGGGGTGGTCTCTCGACACAGGTTTCACTGTACCATGTGTAACTGACTGTCTTAAATGTGTTACAATGGGAATTGACTGTTCCCCGAGTTCCAAAGACAAACTGGAAAGTTTAATGCAGAAACACTTTAATTAGTTGTTTAACTCAATTTATTGCCTGATAAAAATGTCTAAATTACAAGTTTGGTCTTGGTTCACTTTTTCAATATACAAAATGTACATGGATTCAGATAATGATCACACATGCTGTATTTCCTTTAAAAGTTTTTTCATTGATTTGTCTTTAATCTTATGTACAGGATGCTTTTTATTGTGTTTCATCTTTTTCTTGTGTGCTTTAGTCAATGTCTGCTGTTGAATTCCTTCTGTTTTGCTTCTGAAATCCTGAAATATAGCTTCATCTGGTTCATCCTGGAAACATAACAATATAATTTCTATATATTCATGTATTGAGGTACCAAATAACAGTTTCCATCCTTCCATAGCATATTACACAATGTTTTCATACTTTACATTATGAAGATGTGTTCATACTTAGCACATTATGATGAATTGTTCATACTTAGCACATTATAACGATGTGTTCATACCTGGCACATTATGAAGATGTGTTCACACTTAGCACATTATGAAGATGTGTTCATACTTAGCACATTATGAAGACATGCTTATACTAAGCACATTATGAAGATGTGCTTATACTTAGCACATTATGAAGATGTGTTCACACTTAGCACATTATGAAGATTTGCTTATACTTAGCACATTATGAAGATGTGTTCACACTTAGCACATTATGAAGATGTGCTTATACTAAGCACATTATTAAGATGTGCTTATACTTAGCACATTATGAAGATGTGTTCACACTTAGCACATTATGAAGATTTGCTTATACTTAGCACATTATGAAGTTATGATCACTATGATCCGTGCCTAGAACATCAGGTTGTGATTCAACGCTGAACTGATGTGATGTTTTGAGTTGTAATAATGAGATGTGGTATAGGCCTGTCATGTGTGCACTGTTCAATATCTTTGCTGCCCGAGTTTGAATTTTGTTTCCTAGCAGAGAATTAATAATTTCACTTATAACAGGTGTATTGATAACATTGTTGTCAACAATAGCACAGTCAACAATTTTTATTGTTATATTCATGTATAACATTCCCTATACAAACTACATATACAAGAAAAAAATAAGTAACAGGCTTGCTATGAAACATTGTCAACAAAAACAGTTTCTCATGCCCAGTCTTTTAATTTTTACTATTGCCCCTCGTGTGATTGCCAAAATGGCAATTGAATTTCCCACAATTTTGAGACGACTGCAATTTGATTGGCTAATGTTTCAAGCGCCTAGCGAACCTGAACATATTTTTTACATCTGTTAGCTGATTCCGGTGTAAACAATGGATGCATCAAACTGCTTTGCTAGTTAAAATAAGAAACAGCTGGCAAAAATTCTAAATGACTGTGACAGTAAAAACACAGCAAATATTATAAAGGTTGCTGTGAAGATATGTGGAGATCATTTTTTTTTTGCAAATAGTGGTATATCTCTAGATTATTTATTAGTGTACAGTGACAAATGTTTGAACAATTTTTTAAGGAAATTTTTTGCTGAACTGAAAAAAAGTAATTATATAAACATGTTTCATATAACAAAACAATTATTAACTGGGTCTGAGGGCAACAGCAATTTAGCTGGCGCCCTTACTCCTGACTACTGCCCTCCGCTTTGCAATAGTCAAGTTCTCAGGTGCCAACAAAATTACTGTTGACCTCAGACCAGGTCAATTATTGTGTACTGTTCCCATAACAGCCTCTTTTTGAGTCGCGCATTTGCTGGTGTGAATTATTTTGTGTGCACAGGGATTCACAAGTGTTGTTTGCGATGAATGCATTTATTTTTAGTTGTTTTAACTAAGAATATATAGAGGTGCAGTCAAAAGTAACTTATTAATTTGTAATGTGCATGCATTCATTTGTTATACTCAGGTTTGAGTGTGAACAGCTGTTTTCATTCTTAGTCAGCACAATAGACAGGTGTTTTTAGGTTGATAATTAGAAATTCATTTTTCATATTGATGCATCCATATAAAAATCTATTGGACTATATTCATCAACATACCTCTTCTAATCTTAAGGAACTGTCATCTAAATTGTCATCATCAATATCATCCTCATCAACTTTTGTTTTCTTCAGTTTCTTTGTGGACACTGCTGCTGTAGATAGATCAACAATCTTCTGTACATGATTTGAAGTTAAATCATTTTGATGCATAACATTATTACCATTTAAACCACAGTGTCTGACTCCCAGTTTATCATTTGGAAAATTTTGCAAGTACGTGTATTACAAAAACACATTGTAAGCTGTTTTTCTTTTAACGTTTTTACTAGGGCTTATATACACTTATATATACAATGTATAAATATGTAATCATATACATGTAATTTACAACCTGTTTGCAACATTATGGTTTCCATCACTGTAATTTATTTCCTCAAAGTTTAACCAAATTCGGCATGCTGCTTGATAATATCAATACAATCTCAAATAAGGTTCTTTATGACCAACATTTGGTAATATCTGTCAAACTTATGGGATTGTAAATCCTCATAATTATTTATATCTGGGGCATATAACAAATCACAACTTTTTTCTTCAAAGAAGCTAAACATACACATGTAATTGATTTGCAGAATACCCTCCAATGAAATTAACAGTTTAAGAACAGAGAACAGGTTGTTTCAATGATAACCCATATTAATTACCTGAATCTTCAAGTAAATCTTTGAATAGTTTCCTTTTTTTAATGTCTGACTTCTGCAACTCATTCCATTCACTACGTCTATTTACAAAATGAAATAAAGCAAAGTTTTTGTGAATAAATCGTCCATAGTTATCTCCCCTTAATTTTGCCTCATGATTGCTCAAACTGGATGCAATTAAAGTCTTCTGTTTTACATTGGCTACTTTCCAAATTGACTCTAAACTTCTGCTTCCATTCTTACTAAAGGCCAAATCTTTGAATGTACCCTGTAAAATTAGAAGACTGAAATTAAATTACTAAATTCATGACATTCAACAAATGAAAATCAAATATCGTATTTGACCCAGTAAGCACCCAGGGTGCTATAAAAATTAGAAAAAAAGGGTGGGTGCTTACTGGGATCATTTAATAGTCAAATTGACATAAAACAGTTAATTTTTATATGTTACAGTGGTAAAGTTGTTGTAGCTAATACAGTGGACACCTATCAACAATCTTGTGTTGTATGAGGCTACAGATAAACTGTTATTACGTTCTTCTGGTCCAAATGGCCTCGTCAACAGGCTAGGAAAGATACTTGATCCTTGATCATGTGTGAAAAAAGGGGCAGGGATACCTATAGGAACATGAACACTTATTGGGTCGATTGGTGGTAAGTCAAGACATATAATTCAGAGGATGCTGATGAAAATTCAATAGATCTAATGTATGTGCCATTATTTCAAATATGAAAAGTTCCTGAATGACCTCTTTTCCTATAGATGATCCACATGGTCATATGATCAGATACATAGTCAGTAGCCGAACTGTCACAACCTCATGATTTTAAACTAGGCATGTATTCCTTGCCCTCTTACCTTAAATTTGGCATATTTTTTTTGCCCCCTTACCTTAAATTTGGCATATTTTATTGTCCTTTTTAGAGTTCAATGTAATATATTTCTGGTTAATGAGTAAACTAAACCCTACAATATCCTCTTTGTAGTTTTTTTCAGTAATACCATGAATTGGTCAAAGAGAAATCAGGTCTATCGTAGCCATAAGTACATATAATTTTTGAGATGTCAATGATTTAAATAATAAATCTTGTTTCATTTATGATATGTTTTCTTTCCTCTATATAGACACAAATCTATTTATAAGTCACCTGATGTTATAATGGTATTGCTTTCTATCAGACTTGTCAACCTTGAAAAATTATCATGGGGAGATTTTTTCAATCTCATGGCAGAGAATCTAAATTTTAGTAAGAATTAATAGGAAAATTTAAATTTTTCATGGGGGAGATAAGCATTTTTTTAAAGAAATTATCAAAATTTTACATGAAAAATACAGAGTCTCCCTATTTATGGGGAGACTTGGCAAATATATTCTATGTGCAAGCTATTTTAGATGGATACTTATATATATATAATTTTCAATGGAGTCATGAAGTATGATTATTAAATATACAATGTAGCTAAAACACATTGACAGGAATTTTACACAAGTGAAAAAACGTCACCATAATTATAAATATCATCATCATCATCATCATTATCATCATGATTCCAACCCTGAAGGCATGCAGATCTTTTCAAAATTATGAGACTGGGAATATCAAAGATCCACCAAAATGTAGTACTACAATGGACTACAATAACACACACAGACTAATTACCTTTAGCCTGTTAATCAGAAGTTCTCTCCCCTTTTCACCAATGGAGCTGCTTTGGAAATAAGCATCAATGACATGGCTGCCACAAGGATGACAAGACAGTACCTTCAACTCGGATGGTTTGAGTTCAGCCAGACTGTTTACCAGTAATCTCGGATTACCAAATCGTAACAGCTGTTGTACCAAGAGTGATCCGTGATAATTGATGTTTGTCAAAAGTGGTATTTCATTCTCCTGTTTGTGTGAAGTAAACTTATGAGTATATTTAGAAAGATAAATAAATGAACAAACCTGATAGCATTTCTAATCTTGTAATTAATAATAAGATACGCATAATTTATAGATTTGGATATAATCTGTATACATTTCATGTACATTAAGTCAAATTAATTGTTTGATTATCGAAAGATTTTGCAACCATTTGGTTTTTGCTATATTTGTCCAATCATGAGTGGATGAATTTAAAATAAAAGTGAAATTTTCATGATTAATAATTGAACCACAGACAAACATGCCATCAATAAGACTATGGACAGTTAAGGCGAATTTGAGATGGGGTGAATATGTTTCCTGTCCAAAGAGGACCAATTTAAAGACAACTGTACTTTGTAAGTCAAACACAAATATACAAATACAAATCATGACTCCCTTTGTAATCAAAACAACTATGCTAAAGCTAAATTAAGAGATGATATTGTGAACTTTAAATTACCATCCAACCCACTTATATTGGACCCCGTTATATTGAAATCCCACTTTATTTGAAATTACATGAATTCCCAGTCCAAATAGCTTTATTACCATTATTACCTGGTTATTCTGAAAACCGTGTTTATTTGAAAGAAAAAATCTTCTCCTTCATTTATAATATATCCAGGTCCAACTGTATATGTATTTGTACCTGTTTTTCTTCCTTCTCTTTGTCTTTGGACTCTTCTTCATCTTCAAGATTGAAAAACATCTCGTATGTATTTAGAGACAGTAACAATGGTGCCAGTTTAATTTGTCTCTCGACTGGTTCTACACAGTGGAAGGCCGTCATCAAGCTCTGAAAAGAAGGAAACAGAAAAAAAAACGTTACTCGTTTTACTTGTGGTTTACCCTACACTCAACAATTTTTCAGTTACGTGTAAGATATTGTGGAGGCTCATTTTAAATGGTGATGGAGAAGACCAGAATACAATGTACCCAGAAACGGACCACCTGACTTCTTCATGTTTAAAACTGGAAAATTTCCTTACATAATCATCGTAAATTTCAGCGGGGATTGAATCTGCATTAATTATAGGTCATAGACTTCATGATTCTGAGTCGTATGTTTTAATCTCTCAACCATGGAAGCCCAGTATAAAATAGGCCAAGAAAATAGTCGTTCCTACAATGTGTGGACAATATAACATCATCCAATACATACATATTTAACTTATGCCTAATGTGGTAGGTGTAGTAAGAGCCCTTTACTTACAAGCTGAGGTCTTATATATTCATACCTGGGAAAGTCCTATGACAGTATCTGTTCACTCTTCCAGGACTGAAGTGCTCTGCATACAATGATGTGATTATATCCACAATGTTATATCTACAGTCAAACTTGTCAATAAAGGCCACACCAAGGAACAGGCCATTATGGACAGGTGACCTTTATATAGAGGTTTATTCATTATAAAAATGTTAAAGAAAGTTATGTTGGAATGACCTTTATGGCAGGTGGTGACCTTAACTTTATACAGAGGTGACCTTCAATTCAAGTTTGAATGTATTTGCTGGGCATCCTCAATTATTGTACAATTCTAGATCATCAAGATTAGTCACCTAAACTAAAGTGTCAATACCTGATATGACAAAATTGAAGCTTGCTGGAAGCCTGGAAATGACATATAGTAATTTTTTATGCATGCACAGGTAAACATATTTTCATTTGTCCAACATTTAGTGCAATACAAAATATGTACCTGTTATAGCCACTCAAAAAGACAAATGAAATCAAATACAAGTCTCACAGTAAAGAATTGAATATATACAAATAACATGCTTCAATTTTACACATTTCCTAAATAAATGTATTGAAAACCAAGCCAGTTAATTACCCGGACAAGTTTCTCTTGTTTGCAACCCAATCTGCTGCATCCATCAGCTAGTCTTGTAATTAAGCCAAAATGATCCATTGCTAAAATATCCTCCAAATGTACACACAGCTCCTCAAATATTTCTTCAAACTGGAAATATAACATGATAATAGATGTACATGTATCTCAATAATAACTGACAAAATTATCAACTAGCTTGTTATATGTGAGGACAGCATGTACATGTATAGTGTTAATTTACCATTTAGACAGTCTGCCAAGCATTTTTGGCTTACAAAATAAGGCCATCTGGAGGGGTTTTAATTAAAAATCAGTAGATTATCAGGAATTCTTTGATATAAAACATGAAATAAAACCATATAAAACAAACAAAAACTGGCTGCATTCTAAGTAAGAGCTTTCAAGAAAATGACCCTAAAGAAGGCTAGCTTCCAACATGATGTGACATTTATAAAAAAATGTCACAATTTAAAATGTAAACAACAACCTAACTTCATATCATACCTATGTACAATAAGTTTTTACCCTAAAATAATTTAAAAACATTTTTATGTTATTTTTTGTGCAGAATAATTTAAAAATCAGGAGTTATGAAGATTTTAAATTCAAATGTGTTCCAAAATGTTGTTACGACATAATGAATGTTTAATGAGGTGTTACATTGTTTCTAACTTGGTATTCAATTATGCAACTGATATGTTCTGCTTACTTAGGTCCAATCAATGATTGGAAAAAAAAAAATAAAATAGATAAATAAATATGCTTACAAATGCATCAATAACAAAATATAAACAAATAAATAAAAAAAAATTTGAATAATACAATACAATTTGTTTATTCATACTTCAAAGGCCTCCAGCCCACAGTAAATTTAACAAATTTCAAATAGTTTTGAATTAATTTCAATAATTGGTTACTACTATTATTTTCATTTCAATGAGTTAATGTCAAAAGTTAATTTTCATAAAAATTGAATCAGTGCACTCATAATCTTTTTAAATTTTTACTGTAGAATATTTATAGAAAAAATCATTAAATATATTACCAAATATTTTTTTTTTTTATCAAAACTGACATTTCATAGGAGTTACAAGTTCCTCCTAATTTCATTTTGTAAATCAGTTTTTGTTGGTATAAAAATTGTCTATCAGAACAATGATAAAACAAGTATTATCCTTTGAAAAAATTAAATTTTACCTGAATTTAATTTTTAATTCAATTTTCAATATATTTCTTGTTTATAAGTCTGCATATCGATCCCTCGTATTTTCTTACCTACCGGTATTTACTTAAACAAACAGGCAAACTAATTACCGGTACTTTATTTTGTCCTGATTGTCCCACTTTTTCACATTTACTTGTTGTTTTAACAATCAAAGTTACCTCTGAATATTGTGGGACAATCGGGACAAGATATGTGGGACAATCGGGATAACTGAATTTCAAAAAGTGGGACAATCAGGACTAAACCCATACATACATGTTCCTTTTCCTTAACATTGCTTATTAGCCTCTGTAAGATAAAATTAGCTACAGGATGGATGGCAAACTGGTGAAGACTCCCTTTGAAGACATTCTTATATAGTTCTGTATACATCTCCTCAGATCCAAGATTCAGTATTTGTTCCACCATGAATGAACCTGCTTGATCTTTCACAATGACAGGCAAACTAGGGAGAAAGATATATATGTGAAATAAGATATATGTCTGTAGAAAATATGGTGAGCCTATGTGAAAAATGAAACTGATACTGGTATGGGCCAGACAAATAAAATTAACAAAGGGAAATAACTATGAAAATATGGTTAATAAGATCTTAAGTTATGTATGGGACAATCTAGCTTCTTAAGATATATACTTGCACCAATCATGAGTAACCTAGGTAAAGAAATAATTTAGATATGGTACAAAGAAAAAATAATTAAATAAAGGGGAATAATTCTAAAAGTAAGGGTGACAGGAACACAACTTTAAATGTGACATTCTGGTTCCTTATCTCATCAACACCTGTTGTCACATTTAAACTCACTCAAATCAATAAATAGTGCATGTATAGTCTAATGTCATAATTTAGGAGAGAACAAATTAGTATTGCAAGTAAAATTGTTACAAAATTTGGATTTAAAATCATACACCCCTGAATTCTGACAGTGGACTTTACCATTCTCTGAAATAGGCAGGTCCAAATGTGACTTCAGGGGTTGATGAGTTAAGACGTATATATGGTAAAATCCATATAACCTGGTGGGGTGGAGTCTTGTGAACCCTTTCTTGACCTGGACGAGTTTAAATTTTAGGTAATATAGCATAACATTAAAATTATACTGACTAGAGCAATCGTTCCTACTTGTCACCATACATATGACAGTATTCAGTGAGGAATAAAATGTTTTGCCTGTGCAACTTGTCATAAGTACCGATATGTGAGTAGAATCATCCGTATGATAATCAAAAGTTTACTTCGCCCCGCCATCTTATGTGAATCGGACTATACCTGTACCAAATATGGAGAACCTAGGTGAAGAAATAAATCAAATACAATCAAGAAAGGGAAATAACTCTAAAAATAATAAGGTTGATAGGAACAAATTTCTCTATGCTGCACCCTGTCTTCTATAGATGTAGATATGTACCAAATATGGGGAGCCTAGGTGAAGAAAAAACTACCGTAAGGCTAAGCTATGGCCCGATATACATTGCCACCAGATTTTCTCCACTACTGGAATTTTTTTCTTAATTTTAAATAGTGCTTTACGTCACACTCAACAATTTTTCAGTTTTTATTGGTGGAGGAGAGAACCTGGTTACAATGTACCCAGGAAGAGACCACCAGCCTTCTGCAAAAAAACTGTCAGCCACCACTGGAAGGTGGCTGCTCCTGTATTAACTAATAAATCTATGTGTCCCAATTCGGTAAATTACATGTTGTTACTTTCTAAGCACTCAGCATGCAATAAGGAAGTCACTTTTTTTCCTGATTTTATTTTGACTCTAACACTGATAAACACTATCTGTATTGGTCAATCTGTAACGTAGTTCTTAATAATTACATGTAAGTTTAGCAACCTCTTTATGGATGTGTATGGCTGTACATGTAAGTCTGTAGACAAATACAAATTCTAATACACAATCAAAACGTTTGACATTCTTACCTTTGTGACTCTGATTTTTCATGTAAGTTCATTAAATTCACAATCTTTCTGATGTATTTCTGACACAAGTTTTTCTTCAGTCCTTGAGCTTTATGTAATACTAACAGCATGGTTTGAAGAACTGGACAGCAATTACGATCACAAACGTAAACTGCAAATTAAACAGTAACTATGGTACTATCTACAAACATGGTATCAAACATACATTTATAATAGTTAATACATGTACATGTATTTTGCAAAGAAAATTCAAATTTCAAGAACCAAAATCAATTACTGAAACTAAACTAAACTGTTCAAAGTTCGTAAAGGCTCTTGGCTTTCACTTATCAATATCAAATAACACAACAATGGACTTCCAAGACAAGAGATAAGGTTACATGGTAAACAACTCTTTTCACATGTTTCAATTATTGCAAAATCAGTAGAATTATACATACCCTTTATGTTATCTAAATGGAAAATCATTTTGCAAATTTTTTTCAACAATTTGATGAATTCATCACTTGGTGTATAGCTGGGAAAAGTCACATCCTCCTTTACATCTAGAAAGAAAATACATATACCAAATTGAATATTAACCATGATTTTGGTGTAGAGCTACATGTATACACTTCATGGTAAATGTACATGTACACTGTAAATACAAAGGATATATATCATTAAGCTAAAAGTACAGGAATAACTGTATCACATGTATGCAGATTTGAATATATGTAATTTATCCTTTATAGACCCTTTCACATTTACTGCAATTAACCTACAAAAACACAGACATCGTTATAGTAACTGATTGTTTCTTGACATCGATTTCCAGGAATCTATATCATTTTCCACTCAAACTTACAGGACTGCAGTTATCGTGAAAGTGTCTATTTAGGGTTGCCTGGGAAACAAAGTATTTGAGTCATTAAATCGATTTAATTTTTCATTAATAATAAAGAAAAATTATAAATGTAAAATGTATATGTACACGATGTGCAATATTTTTACCCACTTTATATGTAATTCTGTCCTGTTTAAACAGTGATACTTAAATATCAAATAACAGGAACAAAATGCCAATTTATGATTTTTAGAAAATACTAGACTGTAGGACTTTAGCTGGAAATTTGCACCCCTGGTTCTTTTCACCCTTTCACAACTGAAAACATCATTCATGATACTCACCCCCATCAATTTGCCCTTAATCATGAAAACCTTGTGGATGGTATGTATATTGAAGCATCAATTATTTAACTTGAAAATTTTGCTTATATTTTGAATTTGCCTCCTCATCAAAGGATGAAAATTGCAAGTGGGTCCTACCTTTTTTAACATTTCTGGATAATCTGCTCCTAATTACGTTATCATCAACACTGGTTCCACCTAAAACTTCCAGCATGACACGAATGATATGTGATCCATATACATCAGTAAAATACTGCTCAAGATTTTCACTCAAAAATTCACAAAAACTTAAAAATGATTCAATCATACTGTCTCTGATAGAGTCATCATCTTCTGCATCATCTTCTGTTCGTAAATTTTTGTCACAAGATAAACATTTCGGTATCTGAGAAATAAGCTGCTGTAACACATGACTGGCACATCTGTCTGTCAGCATCATTGGCCAGTCTTTACTAAATGCCTTGAACAGTAAAACCGTATGATGAGCGTTGACGTCTTTTATCAAATCTTCCAAAACCTTGCTAATTGTGGCCAGCTTACAAACTGAATTTCCATCACTTTCTAGTTGCATAAATACATTATTGAGGAACAGATCTGCAAGAAAATAGTACTATATGTAGTATGTATACATGTACATGTGTAGAGTTACAGATGATTCGCTCCAGTGCCTTATTGCCACACGTTTTGTCTAATTTGACTCAATGAATATTTTAGTTCATACAAACCTTATGGCTCCTTAGGTTTCTTCATTATTGCATAACTATAATTTCTCGGGTGTATAAGTACCATTGCCATATATGTTAGTGACCTTACTGGTTGAACAGGACATATACATATTGACAAATGAGGTCACTCACATATGACTCCTACTTGGTTTTCTTTAGATTGCCATGTAACATATCAATACATGTATCATAAAATGGGAGCCACGCATGAGAGAATGGTTTTTAAATAGATTGCACCTTGCTTGCACATAAGTCATTATCAAACACTTGCATGCAATTTTGTATTGTGACTAAGAGGAAACAGCCAATTAAAACCTTTCTTGCAACATCAAGAGAACAATCAAAAATGTTCTGAAGAGTATAGGAAGTGAAATTTGTATTTACGATATTTACTAAATGAAACAAAAGAAATCTTTAGATTTTATCTGATAATCTAGATACATATGCTGGGAATATCTGCACATGTAAGATGTAAAATGTCAACAATGTTTAGTACCTAAAAACGTGAACAAATAACAGTGTGTTTCGATCTAGGACATGACATTTTCCTAACTGAATAAAAATTTATGTCCAATTCAGTCATCGATATTTACCAAATGAACCAATATTTTTAATCGAACTATTATGAGAGTAAAGATACATATTTAGATTGTTAAAAAATATGGAAATAAATACAATGTAGACTAGTATGTCCATATTTACAGCTCAAGCTTTTGTTGTTATGAAAATGTATCTCAATATCTGGCGCCATTTCATTACTAATTAAATGAACTGAGGCATCTGATTGGTTAATTTCATCACATAAGTTCATATCGTATTATTCCATTTCAAACGTGTTAAAAACCTGTTTTGCGTGCAAAAAATTAAAAATCAACACTAACACTAACGCATTAAAATATCCTCTTTCACATTAAAAATCATTATTTGCATGCAAAAAGTATGTTTTAACGCGTTTAAAGTGAATGAATTTTAACGTGAAGTGGTCATCGAGTAAGTTCATCCCGTCTGTGACCCAAACGGCCTTTCAGTTTCATATAATAACATGAATATAGATACCCTTCTCTTCATTCCCGGGAAATCCGTCAAGAAATGTTTCTGAAACCCTTCTGTAATACGATATCGTTTCTTTATCCACTCTTTCTTCTGTACTCTTCTTACTTTTGGAATTCTTGTTCGCCTCTTTTTTGTGTTTCGACATTTTTTTTATCGTGCATAGAACCTTTATAACCACATGGGTGATCAAACCACAGGATATTACACATCGAACGGTAAACTACAAAATGAACAACGGACGGAGCATGTATCATAAAACGGAAAATACTTTATACACAACTTCAGAAATTTAGAGCTCTCAGACAATACATCACAACGGTTTCCCCTCAAAGTAGTCAATAATCATAAGCCATACATGAGACAAAATTCTAGGGGTACTGGTAGGGGTAGTTTCCTTGGAAAAAAAAAAAACACCTATTCAATTTCTCTCAAACGTGGTTGCCCTATCGATACACATCGGTTAAGAAATTTTAGTTGTCAGAGAATTTATCAGCATTTATGAATAATTTGTTTAAAAAAACAGGTTGTTTTGGACAAACCGTTAGGCACTTAGCCTTAGGGCTATATAACATACTGTAACATTTTCCGTTTATTATTTTCAGTTTAAGATTGTAAGAATATTGAGAACCAACGGTGATATACTAACGCAGAATGGACCAGAACGCAGTTTTGCGTTTTGTTTTAAAAAAATCTGTACAGCACGCAAAAACACTACCCCCTTTCTTTAATCCCTGGATCCACCCCAAGGTATCAGAGAAAAGGAATCAGGTTACCAGTCTACTAGATATACCGGAAATATTGTTTCGGAAGTAAATATTCTGTAATAAGCCCCGAGGTCTTTCCGAGGTTAATACACGCAGCTTTCGTAACAAGTTCTGATGTAATGTAGACAGTTATAGAAGCATTTACACTTTGTCATCAGAACAACAACAATGTCTTCTCGATATGTAAATATCGTGAGGAAAGGACTTATAGCCCACGGACTTTCTCGGAGGTTTTCTAGACAAGAGGTTTTGTATTTTGTCAAGATATATTTTTTACGCTTTCCACTTCCAGCAAGGGCAGGTCTCCTTGATACATGATGTAGTCTATGCTACTGCAAAGCGTAGCTGATACTAATGATGGTTTTTATTTGTTCTATATTTTAAACTATTTTAAATTCTGTTTAGTTGATTATATCAGTAAAATTTATTTTGTGAGTACTTGATCTGTTATTCACAATAGAATAACGATGTGTTGTTGGGTTTGTCTTTGGTTGCATAACACTATAATTTATATTATAAATATGAATAATAGTATACAGGTAAACCTATGGAGAGGGTGAAAGCATTCGTCAACAGTTTTACATATTCAGTTAATTTCTTTGGGGATTCTGTTTTTATTGTTTTAAACAAAATATTGAGTTGCTGACTGTTTTCTTGGTGTTAAAACTTAAATAGAATCTATGTATTATTTATTAGTCATGATGCAACATTATGTTTTTATGCTATATATTTTACTCTATCCCAGCGTATCCATCATTTCGTGCAGTTCACATTACCCGAATAATGGATGTGCTTCGTGATCGGGTTCAATGTACAACACTAGTCGTTATGGCTAAGTCTCAGTCTGAATAACATTTGCTAGTGCGTTAGTTTATTACTTCGTTTGCAATGCACTTTTAAGAAATGACTGAAATTCCGACATTTTGTTTATGTCTTGTGCAATTTCTTGATGTGAGCAGAATTTTTATGATTAGTAGTACGGGTCCCCAGACGAAGTAGGAGTAAAAATGTGAGCTTCTCTACATATATGAGGGCTTTGCCCTCTAATAATTCATAGGTAAAAGCATTCATAGACGAAAGCATTCATCAACAGTTTTACCTGTTCACTTAATCCCTTTGGGGATTTTGTTGTGTTGCCCCTGCCGAGTGCAACACAACAGAATCCCCAAAGGGATTAATGTTCATTGTTTTTATCACGTATTGACATAAATGTCCCAGTCGTTCATTCATTTTTTTTAAATAAAATATTGAATGGCTGACTGTTTTCTTTGTGTTAAAACTTAAGTAGAATCTATGTGTTATTTATTAGTCATGAATTAAATGCAACAGTATATTTTTTTGCTTTATATTTGGGTAGGGGTAAATACCGAAATGTACTGGAATGTACCAAAATGCACATGAAATACCGAAATGTACCAAAAAATGTCGAAATGGAGTGTAAAACTACTAAAATGTATCCTATTTTGAGACTTTAGACACATTTTTATTTAGCTGAATTAGTATCAAATCCAAATATTTGAGTATAATAGACTTTTTAGTGGAATTGAAGTATATATAAAACACTGAAAAGGTGAAATGTATCAAAATAGTGTCGAAATGAAGGGTAAGGCTGCTGAAGTACAAGTTATTCTGAGTCAATTAACATATTTTTACACAGCAGAGCTGCATAAATATAAAACCCAAAACATTTAACCTTTTGTTATATCTTTGAGTTTTTGGCTAGGTGTATTCTCCTCATTTGACTCAAAGTTAAATGTAACGTCAGTATTAGCTTTCAACTTCACACTCCCTAGATCTACTCGTTCCCTTTCATTCTGAGATTTTTTGGATACATTTTGTTCCAAGGGAAAAGTTATAGTACAAAGTTATCGTCCATCTGTCTTTTAGTGTGTCTGTCTGTCTGTACATAATTTAGTCCCGCTTACATATAAAGTTCAATATTTCAAGTTTGGAGTGTGATATAGTTACCAAACTAAGACTGTAAGTTCATCTAAGGGTTGCTTAGACTTCACTGACATCACATGCCCCTGGGGTGGGTAGGGGTCAAAATGTAGGACGTTGCAATATTTAAAGTATGTACACATTATTTGCCAGCATAGATATTTTTTGGAACTGGGGGCATTTGTGTTTAACAAACACATCTTGTTCTTTCTTGAATCTGATTTACAAGATGCCACCATGCATAGGCATTTGTTTTTTTTATTATTCCTTTTGATTCATTCCCTACCTTGGTTTTCTTTGTATATCCTGCAACAAAGGTGTATACAAATTGTTAAAGGTCACATGATTATTGCACTGTATTTTCTGAACTGTTCTGGATCTTGGAAATGACTTATTGTAACAGAGGACAAAAGCCTTGGTTCTATGACTAATTAAGGTAAATGTGTCATTGTATGAAATGTCTTATTATGGACTTTAATGGTTTCATCTCTGTCATTTAAATGCTTTGGTAGTCATACTAATATGTATGTAAAAAAAAATATAAATGTCTAAGTGATTCGGATTGTTGATAGTTTTTGTTGATTGGCACAGACACCTAAAGTCCTTTGAAAAAGCCTCGGTGATATAGTTGAACAATGTACAAACAATATACAAGTATCTGTATCCTTGAAATGGAGGTGCTATACTAGTTCATAGTAAATGCAGCATGATGTGTATATATGAATATAGATTTTTTTTTTACAAATTTCATGTAAAGTTATGTACACAGTTTAAAAAATTGTGCTCTCATGCTGTTAAGACCAGATACTAGGTACAGCTCTACATTTTATATCCTTGTATAGGATTGGAATTAAAATGCTAGTGATTGTTCAGGTAATGGATAGGTTACCAGTTGTAATTTTAGATAGGGGTCATGCAAATGATGCTAGACTTTGCCAATGTCACAATATATATTTTTTTAACTGGTAAAAAAAATTCCTTCTGACCATATTCCTGGTGCCTTGATTGAAATACATGTATTAAGTTATCTACATGTAGGTTGCATAAGTCAATTTGGTCTTCCAAATTATCATCAGGAACATGGGCTGGTGTCTTCTCTTAAAAAGCAATGAGTAAATTTCGACTAAATTTGGTAGGAACTATCCACATGTGATGCCACATACCAGTAATATTTGCAAATGAAAACAGGCTATTGCCCATACAGGCTCCCAAAGGGTTAAAAACTTGGTACATCTTTTAAAATATTGTTTTGTTAAATCAATGATCCTTTTTTTATCTAAAATTAAGTGCGTTTTTTCTTTCATTGCAGATAAAGAAAAGCTTAGATATCTACAACAAAATAATAAATTCTCCACAGTTTACTGCTGCACTATCACAATGGTCTGTGATGAGAAGTGACGTTCCAAAAGGCTTTGAAAAATTTTTTGGAAAAGACAAAAAGCCTAAAGCAGAGCCCAAGAAAGAGGAAGAAACAAAGGAGGAAAAAGAAGATTTAAACGACATATGGAAAAAAGCTTTTGGTGGTGACAATGAAAGTAGTAAAAAGAAGGTGGCATCTCAGGGACATGATGATACAGGTATGGAGATAAGTAATGACCTGTTCAGTATGGTACAAGTTGTTTTATAAATAATGGCTGAGTGGTTACAACATTACGCCTTTAACTATCAAGTTTATCATTTCTTGTCAACCCAGGTTCAAGCCCTGCTAGAACCTAAGTTGATTTTGTGATAAATTTTTCCAGTTTACTTGCGGAAGTCTGATGCTCTTGTCCTGGGTTCATTGTAACCTGGCAGGGTTCACACAGACCTTGGAAAGTGCTTGAATATAGAGTTAGTGCTTGAAATCCATTGAAGTGTGAACTTTATTGTCAGAGTTTCTTTTTCACTTTGTTTTGGCTTGCAAGCTTGTGATATCATAAATATACCAATTGAATTTGCTTGAAAAATGCTATGAAAAGTCCTGGAAAAGTGCTTGAAAACACTAGAAAGTCCTGGAAAAGTGCTTGAAAAATACTATGAAAAGTCCTGGAAAAGTGCTTGAAAAACGCTATGAAAAGTCCTGGAAAAGTGCTTGAAAAGTCCTGGAAAAGTGCTTGAAAACTCTATGAAAAGTCCTGGAAAAGTGCTTGAAAAATATTTTCCATTGGCTGTATGAACCATGCCTGGTTCTCTCCTCAACCATCAAAAACTGGTCCCATCATATGACTGAAAAGTTGTTGAGTGTAAATTCTTGATTATTAGAATATTTTATAAGTCGGTTAAGACTCCTAGAACATTTTGTAAATCTGTTAAGATTTCTAGAACATTTTGTAAATCTGTTAAGATTTCTAGAACATTTTGTAAATCTGGAAATATTTCTAGAATTAGTAAATATGTTTGTAAATCTGTAATTATTTCTAGAACGTTTTATAAATCTGTAATTATTTCTAGAACGTTTTATAAATCTGTTTAGATTTCTAGAACATTTCATAAATCTGTTAAGATTTCTAGAACATTTTGTAAATTTGTAAATATTTCTAGAACATTTTATAAATCTGTTAAGATTTCTAGTACATTTTGTAAATCTGTAAATATTTATAGAACATTTTGTAAATCTGTGAATATTTATAGAACATTTTGTAAATCTGTGAATATTTCTAGAACATTTTGTAAATCTGTTAAGATTTCTAGAACATTTTGTAAATCTGTAAAGATTTCTAGAACATTTTGTAAATCTGTAACAGATTTCTAGTCCATTCTGTAAAGCTGTAACAGATTTCTAGAATATTACATACATTCTTTTTTACAAATTCTTAGAATATTATGTAAATCTGTTACAGATTTCTCTAAAATATTGCATAAATTTACATTTTTTAAATTTTTCCACAAAATTTCTTAGATAAGTATTTTTGCTAAAAAATATTGTTCTCAGTGATACAGATATGAATCTTCTCTTTCATGTATTTTTTTTCACAATGAACTGAGTCATGTTGTTAAATATATACAAGTACATGTAAAAACCAAGATCCTATGTCATGGCCATTGTCACATGAAAAAGACTCCTCACTGCATCAAGGCATTAGTTTGTAGTATATCGTATTCAACCCATTAAGCACCCATCTCCCTATAAGCGCCCCTCCCCTTTTTTACATACGATCAAGAAGAGTCTTTTCTATCTGGTTGACAATGAGATGTGGACCTGAAAAACTAAGTAACAATTTATCTCTAGTCCCCTCAGCAACAGAATTATGTTGATGTGTGTCATCGGTAATAACTTCAACAACCTTACCACTTCGCCTTCTGAAAATTAACTGTTTTACATCATCTTGACTATTAATTTGGTCCCAATAAGCGCCCAACCCTTTTTTACTGATTTTTGTATTGCCCTGGGCACTTGATGGGTCAAATACGATATGTCCAAATTTGTTGACATCACAAGAGAGATACACAATTATTGTTGGGGCATAAAAAACCCAATAAAACAAATAATGATACACTGTACATATGTTTGTATTGAAAATGTAAATTATTGAATTTTGTTTTGTTTTCAGAGGATAGTAAATCTGATCAAAAAAAAGATACGAAATTTCAATTCAATTTCAACTGGTAAGAAATTTATTTTTCACTTGAACATGATACCTATTTTGTTTATTCATGTATCTATACATGGGGATGTTAGTTATGAATCTTCAAAATGATATACTTATTACAAAAATGTATTTTCTAATCATTTACCTATTTTACAACTTATTGGTCGATGTCGGGGATAGATAGAATGGTTGAATTTTTTGCGAAAGTTCAGATTTAAGTATTAGAAAGGTCAGATTTGAAAATTGGTCGATATCAATATGAATAGGAAAACACAAAAATACATCGTTTACATTTAATAACAGGTGCTGATCAGAGTAATATTTGACTGTACATAATTAGATAGCAATGCTATTTAAAAAGCTTACAAATTCTTTAGAGTTGCCGGAGTTGTATTTATAATATTTTACATCATTTATATTACTTGTGTGTACTGATAATGTACACATACATCGCTACTGTGTTACTTGTCATATCATCATTAAATTCATTATGCCTTTAAATGTAACACCAGCGACCTCAATCCTAGTCTTATCCTTAATTTGCCTAAATTATTCTGCTGCTGTTGTCAAACAATCGGATTCTCAAAAATGAGTGACCATTTGTTTGTGTAAGAATCACGTTTTCCAAAACTTTCCCAACTTCCGTAACTGTAGTGCAATCGTAAGATAATTATTTGCCTCTTAATTATTTACACTGCATTGAACACATAATTCTGAAATTTGGTTTGTATCAGTGACCTATCTGCAAAACATCATGAACATGGAGGAAGAAAATCATACTTGGAATGACTCCAATTGTGAAAAATTTCAATGTTTTAGACCAATCCATGAAACAAAATAATTACCGTCTACAGTCTAACATAAGTATGTGCTATATCAACAAGAATATTTGCTGACTTGAATGTTACTGTTTTGTTTTTTTTCTTTTTGGCGATAAGGCTTCAAAGACCTTTGAACCTGTTCAAACATTATTAAATGGTTATTAAGTAGATAAGAACTAAGAACAAAGAATCATATGGTTAACATTTCCATTTTTCATTAAAACAGGTCACCAGAGTCAGGACAAGAGCCGTGGTTCTTTTTGATTGGTGGATTAGTACTACTTGGTCTTTTATACGCATATCAACAGCCCCCAGAGATAAGCTGGAGGGAATTTGTCACACAGTACCTTGAAAAGGGACTTGTAAGTACTTGTATCTGAGTTGGTCTTTAAGACCTTTTTCAGGGAAATTTATAAAATGTTTTTTTTTTTCATTGAAAATTCTATTAGATGGAAAATTACTTATAGGAAAAGATTGAGACATTCAAAATGTTCATCCTCTATGAGTTAGCATTTTCTACAACCGTTCATGCTTGAATCAGATGATTATATTTTTGCTTATTTCAATTTCTGGTTCTAGGTAGAACGACTTGAAGTCAACACAAAGCAAGGATTTGTGTATGTGAAAGTCGACAGAACAAAACATAGTCTAGTAAGTAGTATCACTGTATATATGATACATTGCATGTAACTTAAAAGTAAAGATTGGCAGTTGTATGACATATCCTGGTTGTAATGGCAATGGTAAATCAATGAAATAAGTTATTTAAGAATAAAATCATTGTAAATTTGACCTCCATATTCTTTCAGCTCTCTAAAGTTTTGAAAAGGCTTAGACTTCATCTGACCCTTGTTACTCCAAAGTTCTCTTCAGTTCTCATTGGAAAATTGTAGCCTTTATTTTTTCCAATTAATGAAGAAATCTTATATCTTTCCTTATAATCAAAATAATGTAATTTATCTTTTGGAAAAAAGGTAAGAGATGATATAAAAAATCAAGACATATTGATTTAAAACTTTAATCTGTACGTGAATTAAAAACCACCTATACAGTCCAAATAATGATTTGTTTTTTTTTTCCTGTAGGCGACGGATACATGGTTCAGCATTGGTAGTGTTGAGACTTTTGAAAAAAATCTTGAGGCTGCTCAGAGTGAACTGGGTTTTCCACGTTCAGAATATATTCCAGTTATTTATAGAAAATCTGAGTATGACTTTATTTATACAAAATATCATATTCACTCATGTAAAGGTAATCACTGAAAACATGTATACAACAGTACCCACCTGTGTAAAGGTAATCACTGTAAACTTGTATACAACACCTACCTGTGTAAAGGTAATCACTGAAACATGTATATAACAGTACCCACCTGTGTAAATGTAATCACTGTAAACATATATGCAACTGTACCTACCTGTGTAAAGGTAATCATTGTAGACTTGTGTAAAACAATACCTACCAGTGTAAAGGTAATCATTGTAAACAGTATCTACCTGTGTAATGGTAATCACTGTAAACATGATAAGAAATACCTACCTGTGTAAAGGTATTCATTGTAAACTTGTATATACAACAGTGCCTACCTGTAATCAATGTCAACATGTATATGACAGTACCTACCTGTGTAAAGGTAATCACTGTAAACATGTTACAACAGTACCTACCCACCTAAAGGTAATCTGTGTTAACATGTGTACAACAGTACCTACCTGTGTAAATGTAATCACTGTAAACATATATACAACAGTACCTAACTGTGTACAGGTAATCACTGAACATTGTATACAACAGAACCTACCTGTATAAAGGTTATGAGTATTCACTTTTTGTAGTCATAGAAATAGCATGCAGAGTATCATGGTGAAATGAGCAGTTTGGATTCATGAAGTGGATTACAGACTCTGTTGAAACATTGTTTACATGAAATTTCTTCTTAAAATGTTTTCATGAAAGAGTTAATCATGAGTGACGAAAAGACAAACTAATATCTTGTTCACTTTCACATTTTCTTAAACTTTCTGTAATTGAAATGTTATTTCGTGTTCTTTTTATTACAGAGGTGCAGGAATGCTCATGAGTTTTTTCTTCAGCGTTGGAGTTATAATAGCCGCTATGAGTATTATTACATCAGTACGTATATTTTACAACATATGTCAGTTTTTGGCCCAAAGATCATCAAGCAATGTTAGACTTGAGTCAAAATCCTGCACATGTTTTTGCTAATGACTTTAAATCATTTTACAAAATACAGTCAAACCTCGTTATCTCGAAGTCATCGAGACCAAGTAAAAATTTCGAGATAAACTGGTCCTCGAGTTAAATGGTCTGTCACTAAACAGAATAGCTTACTTGGCGGCCTATATGTATATCGTTTGTCTCTTTATATCTTCAGTATATGTGCAAGCTGACGGCTGCAAAAACCATGTGTTTTGTGAAAGCAAATAAAAATGAATTAATTATGTTTGAGTATTTATTTCTTAATACCCAATTGTATTGGCATGTAAACATCACTCACATTTCAATAGGAACAACCCATGCTGTTTCTAGATCACGGAAGTGACACTATCAATATACATTTAAGAACAGATAGTCTTGAAAGTAACATTAGCCGTGTAAATTTAAGATCAGAGAGCAAACTAACAGAATTTTTTGTGAAGATTTTTATTCATTGTATGTACTAAAAAAGAT
This sequence comes from Atrina japonica, assembly GCA_030159075.1. Classification (NCBI taxonomy): domain Eukaryota; kingdom Metazoa; phylum Mollusca; class Bivalvia; order Pterioida; family Pinnidae; genus Atrina; species Atrina japonica. The sequence goes on from BROG01000549.1 coordinate 266,726, forward strand.
ACAGAAAACATGTTTTGTGTGCACTAGTCATATAATCACAATGATTTAATTACGACGTACAAAAAATTAACCTCAAGATAACTGGCCAATTTCACATTAAAACTAAACATCGGGACCATGTTTTCACATCAACATTAGCGGTATTACGACTTTTCCGATCTTGAATTATCAGGTCATTTTTAGTAGGATATAGAAGGAAAATTGCTGGGACCTGCACTTAATCTCGAGATAACCGGGTAAATCAAGATAACCAACCTCGACATAACAAGTTTTGACTGTATAAGACTTTTGACTTATGACCAAGTCATGTCTCCACTTTATGACTGCCTAATGGCATCTTGTAATACAAAGTAATTGTTGTACTCGCCACTACTCCTCCATGTAAGTGGAGCACTTGAACGTGTTCCTAAACTGTTGATATCTTAGAATGTACGAAAAATTACTTCAGATTGGAGTTAGAGGAGGGTTGATTAACAAAATCTTAAATGGGTGTGTTGAGTGGATATGGGAATCTCCATCCAAGAGTAAGACTCTGTTCGCGCACTTCAAGGATTTCCCAGGGATTGGACTTACAGATTCTTACCATGAGGATGGAGATTTCTGTTTTCACTTAACACACCCATTTTTAATTATTTTTCTTCAATACTTCAAGTACATGTTTATGTACACAAATTAAGTCAGACAAAACTAGGCCTACTAATGCATCTGCATTCTCATTAGGCCTACACAGGGCATAGAAGCCACAGAAGCTATCTTTCATATATTGTCATATTGCGTGTAGCTTGTCAAAACCCTAGGGGGTAGATTTTGTTTGAACCTTATTGTTTTAGGTATATTATCACTTTCTGCCTCAGATAATGTTAATTTTGGTTACATTTTATGAAATGATTTCTAAATAAATTTACATCTTCATTTCAGATTCAGAAAAGAGGTGGGGGTAGAGGAGGATTCAACCCGTTCAACATGTCCAAAGCCAATATCAAATTAGTCAAAAAGAACATTGGTGTGAAATTCAGGTAAACTTTGTTTTATGTAAAGATGTTCATTGAGATCACTGTGGACATTCAAAAGTGTACTGCGTAGGTCTATTATCAGTAGCCTACCTATATGATGGTTTTCTTTAAGCAGTATTTTACAAGAGTTATTCCCCTTTGGCAGGCAATTGTAGGTCAACTTGATAAATTTTCTTCTTTAAGCAACCAAATTGGAGTGCATAGAATAAGTGAAGGGTCTTCATGATTTTCATCAAATCGAATATTTCTGTCCAAAACAGATTTTTTATCCGAACTAATTGTACACAAGAATACTTCTTATTATTTAGTTGATTCAGCAATATTATAAGCTTAGCTTATGCTTTATATGGCATTCAAGAATGTCACTTCCAGGATTGACGTTCTAAAGTCATACCATTAAAGAAGGCAATATATAGAGCCTAGATAGCCTGATTTATAAAAGCCTGTATGATTTTACCGACAGTAACCTTTTTTTTCTCTTTCCAGAGATGTTGCTGGTTGTGAGGAGGCTAAGTTAGAAATCATGGAATTTGTAAATTATTTGAAAAATCCAAAAATGTATGAAAGACTTGGTGCCAAAATTCCAAAAGGAGCTCTATTGACTGGGCCTCCAGGAACAGGAAAAACATTACTGGCAAAGGCCACAGCTGGAGAAGCTAAAGTGCCTTTCCTTACAATTTCTGGATCAGAATTTCTTGAAATGTTTGTAGGAGTTGGTCCCTCAAGAGTAAGTTGATATTTTAATGTATCATGTCTGATTATGGAATTTGTAAATTTGTGGTTAGAATGTTGGAATCACAAACAATGGATTCAGCAGGATTCCAGGGCAGACCTCAGAATTTTTCTTATAAACGAGAATTTCTCCTTGGCAAAATATTTGATGCAAGAAATGACAGCTTTTTGGAAGAAATAAAAAATGATGGCCCTATGTCATGCTAAGGAACAGTTATTGTCTTAGCAACAGATGATAGTACGTGTGAAATGTTTGTGACGGTCACAATGTAACTATTTCTAATGATGTCATCATATAAGTGTAAAATTCAAACTGTCACTTAATTTTCTGTTTGATTGAATGTTGTTTTATTTTACACAAAACAATTTTTCACATATATGGTGGTTACAAGTTTATAATGACAAGGAGAGAATCTGGTTACAATGTAGCCAAGAAATCACTTGCCTTCTGCATGTAAACTGGCTAACTTTCTCACAGCATTAACTTAGATTTAAGAGGGGCTCGAGCCCATGCTAACTATAGGTGTGAGATTTTGTAATTTTAGCGCGATGCTCTAACCACTCAACCACTCTGACTCCTTGCTGCCTCTTAAAATTGGAAATAGACGTCAACAGAGAAAAACTGGATACTATCCCTTTACATTCTGATCATGAAATATAACCAATGTTTTTGTAAAAAAAAAAAAACAATGGATACTGCACCTATGATATATAGTAGAAATGTGTTTATATTAAGAAAAGAACAGGGTACTGCATCTATACATTGTAATCATGATATATAAGCAGTGTTTATGTAAAATACAAAACATGATCTTTACTGCACCTATGGAATATTATGTTTATATTAAGAAAAGAATGGGTTACTGCATCTATACATTGTAATCATGATATATAAACAGTGTTTATATGAGAAACTTATTTGCCAAAGTTATCAGACTTTAAAATGACTTGGCTCTCAAAAGACATTATGTTTCTCTACCACATCTTGGTTTTATTCATACAGATGAGAGATATGTTCAAGGAAGCGAGGAAAAATGCACCTTGTATTTTATTTATTGATGAAATTGATGCTGTAGGCCGAAAGAGATCAGGTAGAAGTTTTGGTGGACACAGTGAACAAGAAAATACCTTAAATCAACTCCTAGTTGAAATGGACGGTAAGTTGATTTTGCCTAAAATCAGCTGTTTCTTAATTATTAAGTGATTAAGATTTAAAGGTGCTATTTCACAAAGTGTTCTGTGTAGAGGGTGAAAAGATTGTTGTGTGTTGGAGCAAAAAGATTTTTGTGTGTGGGGGAAAGAGATTGTTGTGTGTGGAGCGAAAAGATTATTGTTAGCGAAAAGATAGTTGTGCGTAGAGCGAAAAGATTATCGATTACAGGGGTGAATAGAGATGATTGTTTGTGGGGTGAAGGGATTGTTGTGTGTAGTGGCGAAGAGATTGTTGTGTGGAGGGGCAAAAAGATTGTTGTGTGTAAGGGCAAAAAAAAGTTTGTGTTGTTGAGGGGCAAAAAGATTCTTGTTTGTAGTGGTGAAAAGATTAGTGTGGGTAGGGGGGATAATTGGTGTGTTAATAGGTGAAACCTTATTTTTAAAAACTTAATGTTTATTATGGTAATTACTATATCAGTTGAACAAACTCACAAAGTATCTTAGATGCTTTATGTCATCCTGTGCTTCTTTATTTAGGAGGCAGTTTTCAAAACAATGTATTGATGGAAATTTATTTCATCAAATACAAAAATAGAATTCTTTTTTAAGATTTGTGAAAGAGCACCTGTTATACACTTTCAGTCAGTCGTTTATTTATGTTAGATATATATATATATATGATATGTTTCACATTTCTCTACATAAATTATTTTTCCTCCACTAGGTTTCAATACAAAAGCAGGAGTTGTAATTTTAGCTGCAACAAACAGAGTAGATGTACTGGATCCAGCTTTGTTAAGACCAGGTCGCTTTGACAGACAAATCTTTGTGCCAACCCCTGATGTAAAAGGAAGGTATGGTGATTTTCAAAGAATTAAAATATAATGTCTCAACAGTATTAATATCGTTCATGTCATTGATCAAATTTAATGTTCTGGTATGCTTCCCTGTGATATAAGTCAACCCAAATCTCTCATCAGACCTTGTAAACATGGTGAAATTCCAGCGATGGTATCGGAAAAAAATCAAATTAACTACCTGAAGCTATATTTATCTGTAAACAAACATAAAATGTAAACATATCTATAGAAAAATAGTTAGCAAAGCAAAAAACAAATGTCATGCTTATGGATATGATATACAATACTTTTTTTATGTCCCCGGCCTGAAAAGTCCGCTGGGGGCATCTAGTGTTTGGATTGTCCATCTGTCTGTTTGTGATACTGTCCGTAATTCTGTCCCGCTTACATATAAAGTGCAATATTCAATTTGTTTGGACAGGGAGCATTTGTGTTTCAAACACATCTTGTTTCTAACCAGTCATGTGATCTGATTATCAGTAATAGCCATTTGTAATCAAATAAACAGGGAAAGTGTCATGTAATGTTTCAAAGCATGATGTATTTTTAAAATTCACACTCTGTCCATGTGATAATGTCTTTAAATTACAACATACCAGATAAAGATATTAAACACATGTTTTGTCAAAGATATTAAACACATGTTTTGTCGAGCAGTTTCTTGGTTTAGAGGTACCCTCCTGTATTAATTATTATGATTTTTGTCACTTATTTTCTTCCAGAGCTTCAATATTTCAAGTTCATCTTAAAAATTTGAAGACAGATCTGGATAAATTACAAGTTTCAAGGAAACTAGCAACTCTAACCCCAGGATTTTCTGGTAATTAGAAACATTTGCATATATGGATATTCATTGACATGTTTATCATATTTTTTCACAATCATAACTGCTCTTTATTTTTTTTACAGTATATCAAGGTAAACATTGTTCAGTTTGTATGTTTGTTTTAATGGTGTTTAAAGTCATACTCAACAGTTTTCAATCAAATGGTGGCAGCCAGTTTTTATATTGGAGGAGAGAACCAGGTTACAAAGTATTGACGAAGAGACCACCAGCCTCCACGAGTAAACTGGAAAACCTTCTCACAAAATCAGCTTAGGCTCCAGTGGGTCTCTAACCCATGCTAATCAGAGGTGAGAGACGTGTTAGAGCAAGTTTATCCAAACAAGAACAGAATGAATTATAACATCCTGTTCCATGCATTAACTGTATACCTTTCACCAGTAGAGCAGTATTACTTCCTGTTCTATGAAAAAAACTGTATGAGTTTTAGCAGTTGGTCATTATAACATCCTGTTCCATACATTAACTGTATGAGTGTCACCAGTTGATCAGTATTACATCCTGTTCTATGACTAAATCTGTATGAGTGTTCACTGTAGAGCTTTACAACATCCTGCTTCAAGTGATTTGTAAGAGTTTCAAATGTTGAGTAGAATAACAATCTATTTCATACAAGAACTATGAGTATTAACAGTTTAACATTGGTCTGCCGCAAGACCACCCCTGATGAAATGTATGCTCCAAATGAACAGCTATATCTAATGCTTCTTGATCGTAGGTGCCGATATTGCAAATGTGGCCAATGAAGCAGCCATCATTGCAGCCAGGGAACTGAGCGAGTCTATTGAGATGAAACATTTTGAACAGGCAATAGAGCGAGTTGTCGCAGGTAAGCACTTGACTCATACATCACGATGCCTGATTATCTACATTGGGAGGGATATTATATCTCTTGAGGAAATAAAGTTTACCTTTTGCTTTTGAAATCTTGAAAATTTCCTTCAATTTTATTGGTGATATAATCAACAGCAAATAGTGAATACTTGAAAAGAAATTTATTTAGTCTATTTTTGCTGTTTTCTCTATTTTCTGCTAATCTGTGTTTGACGTGTTATAACTTATTTATCCCCAAAGACACATTTAGACTGGTCCAACTTATTGATTAACAGAAGGATTCATTGTTTGATTAATAACAGAATTTCATAAAATTCATCATAAAAAATTTCTGTTGATTGAATAACCATCATACACTGCATTATTGTAAAGCTTGCATCTGCAATCAAAATGTATCGGGTTAAAAAGCTTGGAAGCTTTGTTGATGCTTCGTGAGTCCTTTGTATAAACTATATTATCCAATGAAAAACAATGTCAAATCATAGGGTTTTTATATTAGGGTATAATTTGTCTATTCCGAACCTTGAATACTCTGGATTCCTGTCTAATCCAGTGTTGTTAGCCAGTCCCAAATTATTTCCTATATGTTCAATGTAAAAATATTTTGTGCATTCATTTTCTTTTCTTTTCCCAATTCCGGCTTAAATGTATGCCCCCAAGTGATGAAATAATGGGTAATTACACTGTGTAATCCAGACAAGTAGATAATTGTCGTAAGCAGATAGGTTCACACTCGATTTGTAATGACTAAAATTTGCGAGTACAAAACCATCAAAGTATGAGATGTATTAAACCTCTGTATTTATGTATGAATGATTTGCATACACAATAAAACATAAGATATCATTTCCATTTGTTTTTTCAATGTCATTTGGTTTTTTCAATGTCATAAATGCATTATGGTCTATCAAGAATTCCTGTAAGGGCTTTTTTGGCCTGGGCATTACTTGTGTAATCTGACCTAATTCTCCAGTATCATGGTCGGCAGGAATAGATAGATTTTACCCTAGTATATTGTGCTAAGGTGAAGTAGTTAAGTTCAACTCTACCATTAATTACCAGATATATCTTTGAAGATGAAAATAAGAATTTAATCTAACAATTTGTGAAAAAAATGTCTTAAATGTTAGACCTATGTTATGGACTGTACATGTAGTTAATACAAGGAAAGTGTTGAATTTGCTTGTTTTATGATGTAGTATTTCGGCTTTTAAGTTTAATGTATAAGATTGGGGATATATCATGTAAATCTACAGTAAAACTACAGTAGTCTATAATGGCTACTCAAGGGAAGAGGCAAAAGTAGCAGTTATACACAGATGACCTATATAAAGAGGTTTATTCTTTATAAAAAGGTTTTGTTTGAATGGCATTTATAGGCAGGTGCCCTTTATACAGAGGTGGGCTTTAATGCATGTTGGACTATATATCACTAAGCACGTGGTAGGGTATCTGTCAAAACTTGTTTAAAAATCCTGACACCTAATTATGCTCATTTTGAAATCTTGTGAAAACTTTTTTCCATCTTAAACATCTCATCATCTAATTTCTTTTCAAATTTGATAAAAGTGTCTCAACTGTAAGGCTGACAAAAGATGAATTACATTATCCAAACTTCCTGTAGACTTACCGTTATGCTTGGATGATCAGTCTACTTCTTTGGGGCTTTTTATTCAAAATTGCATCAATCAGATGACTTTAGAATTATTGTATGCATAGTTTTAAACTACAGAAGGACCTGCTTTAGTGACCACCTGTGTATAAAGACCACTTGGTCACAAAGACTGTTTTTTGCTGTCCCCAATAGTACCATTTGTGTTCAAATTAACCTCGTTATAAAGACCACCTCCTTATAAAAACCGGTTTCTTGTGTCCCTAAGGAGGTCAGTATATACAAGTTTCACTGTATCAAAAAATCGGTTGTTTCCTTACACTTTTATATGATTGGTCCATAATTACAGGACTGGAAAAGAAAACACAAGTTTTACAACCTGAGGAGAAGAAAAAAGTGGCATATCATGAGGCTGGACATGCTGTTGCTGGATGGTTCCTTGAACATGCTAGTCCGCTACTGAAGGTATGACTTATACCGGTATTTACATATGAACAGAGTCAAAATGCCCAAGTAATATGGGTCAACTGATACATTCAGCATACACTGAATAAGACAAATAAAATTCTGATGCAGAAAAACTGTATACCTGGAGTTTTCATCCATGATTATTTTTGCCATACGACAGAAATCATATTCACTTCATCTTAAATTTGCTCAAATCACCATAGTCTCATGGTTAACACGAATATCCATGCTTCAGGTATTAAGCAGGAAAAGTTTCCTTCATTTTAAATTTGCCCTCTAAGGAAAAAAAGTTGCAAACAAAAGGTGTTCAATAGATCATTCTACTACCTTTTAGGTTCTGAAAAAGGAATCTTGATATGAGAAATCAGATTTTGTTGCAGAATTAAACCAGTCTTATCTTGGGTATTCCATGGGAGAGCTATTTGATTTTATGTCATTTTGTTGATTCTCTTCTACAATATAACTTGGGAAGATTCTATCAAAATGTGTTATCGCATGAGTGTGTTATCAGTCAACCAGTTAATTAGATCTCTTATAACTTGTAAGCTATCAAATTTATATGTGTTCTTACACAGTGCTAAATATTTTTAAAAACATGTGTTATGTGTGTCTCTTTTAGGTGTCCATAATTCCAAGAGGAAAAGGATTAGGCTATGCCATGTATTTGCCGAAGGAAAGATATTTGTACACAAAAGAACAGGTAAGTTCATTATAAACATAGCTTGCTTTGGCTTCATTCCACATCCAGAGGATTTTGGTAATGTGAAAAAAAATTGATAGCAATAGATCCATGTTCAAGTCAACATTTTGATATTTATTTATGCTTTTGTTTTAATTTCAGTTAATTGATCAGATGTGCCTGTCTCTAGGTGGACGGGAATCGGAGAGAATATTTTTCAATGAGATAACCACAGGGGCACAAGATGATCTTCAGAAAGTCACTCAGATGGCATATGCTCAGGTAAATGAGTTAATGTAGATCTACCCTAAAGGTTCACTTTCACATAAACTTGAAGGGATTGATATCATTAACATGTGGGCCCAGTAAAAGGCCCCATTCCCAATGTAAAATTTTTTTTCCTCATTTTGAGCAAATTTTGCAAATATGTTCCAACAAATCATTAAAAACTTCCATGTCTTCAAATACAAATTATGTTGTCCGTTATATAAAAGAAGTTGGATGAATAAATGCTTGTCTTTATTGTTATGACTTGAATAACTATAGTTACTTTTTTCCCAGTTTGGCCCATTAAATTACCAACTGAAAGGGCACAGGACCCTGTACAAAAAAGGGTCTGTTGACCTCTGACTTGTGCTTTGGTAGTTTCTTGACAAAAAGACCTTTTTCAAGTTGTTCCATTCTGTTGAGTTTTGTCAGAATAGCTTGTACTTAGATCATGTGACTTCAACAGAAAGTCAAGAAATGTGGCTTCTAGTTGTGTTATATCTACTTTTGCAACTTTTGGTTGCTTCACAAACACATCTTGCTCTTTTTTCCCCCAAAATGATAATATCTATATCCTTTTCATTTTTCTTTCTATTGTTAATCTATCTCAATGTTAGGTTTTTATATTACTCAAACCAATCCCACAAAACTTGATAAGATAGATTAACACCTGGTGTACGAACACCCACCTGCAGGTGGTAGATGAGCTGTCAGAACATTTTATTGCTTGTTTTTTGGACAAAATATTACATCCAGATAAATTACATATATTGATAAACATCAGGTACTGTAAAAATGGATAATTACTTGTGTTGTTAATTACAAAATTTTCTAATGCAAACCATGGATGCATGATTCAATTTCCAGTTTTTGGAATAAATTGGAAAATTAATTTTTGACGTCTTTTCTGGCTTTGTCATTTTCAATCATTTTTAAGTCTCCTCCACTCTCAAGGAATTGAAGAAGTGTTATAATAATTTGTAAATTGAGACTCCCATGTTTGTAAGATACCAACACAAATCAGGTAAAAAGGATAATAATATCTACAGTCATACCTCGTTATGTCGAGATTGGAAATCTCGATTTACCCGGTTATCTAAATCTTACTATAAAAAGACCTGATAACTCAAGATCGGAAAAGTCGAAAAATCGCTAATGTCGATGTTAAAACATGGTCCCGATGTTTAGTTTCGATGTGAAATCGACCAGTTATGTTGAAGTTAATTTTCTGTACATCGACATTTAATCATTGTGATTATATGACATGCTGGACAAATGTGTTTCTTGTATCGTTTTTTTAGTACATACAAGAAATAAAAATCGTCACAAAAATCCCGTTATTTTTTGCTCTCTGATCTTAAATTTATATGGTTACTGTTACTTTCTATAATTACTTTTTAGACTTTCCTTTCTTAAATGTATAATGATAGTGTCACTTCAGTGACCTATAGCTAGAAAGCAGCATGGGATGTTCCTATTAAAATGTGAGTGATGTTTATTTGCCAATACATTTGCAAAATAAAAAACAAATACTCAAGTATAATTAATTCAGTTTAATTTACTTTGCTTTTGCATTTTTATTTTGCTTTTATTGTTTGACAAAACACACGGTTTGTGTGGCTGTCAGTTTGCACATATACTGACGATAAGATAAGAGACAAGCGATATACATTTAGGTCTACAAGTATTCCGGCAATTACTGAAATGTTCACAAGGGGAATCAGGATTGTATTAAGTGACAGACCTTTTAACTCGATGACCTGTTTATCTCGAACTTTTTGCTTGGTCCCGACCACTTCGAGATAACGAGGTTTGACTGTATATTCTTTACATTTTTTCTTTCTATTGTTAATCTATGTTTTATATTGCTCAAACCGATCCCACAAAACTTGATAAGATAGATTAGCACCTGGTGTACAAACACCCACGTGCATGATGGTGAATAAGCTGTAGGAATAATAATGCTTTATCAATGATTATTTCTCTGTTTGTAGGTAGTACATTATGGAATGAGTGAAAAAGTTGGGCAGCTGTCATTTAACATGCCCGGAAATGATCAGTTTAGCTTTGATAAACCATACAGTGAAGAAACTGCACGTTTAATTGATGAAGAAGTTAGAAGTATAGTCAAAAGTGCCACAGATAGAACCAACTCACTTCTTTTAGAGAAAAAAGCTGAAGTGGAAAAGGTTGGATATTTGTATTTTTGTCACAGATTTCCTGCTTAGAGTTTTTGGTATAAATTGACATATTTATTTTTCTGCTGAGCCTTCTGTTAGAGATTTTTATGTGGTTAGACTGTAAGTGTGTTTGCCTTGCAACAAGCAGGGAACCAGTTCAATCCACAGTTCAGGACCTGGAACATTTTGAATATGTCTCACACAGTATAACACAGTGATTTTTACCCACAAAAGCTATGTATTGCAAGGAACATTGAGTGCACTGTTATTTTATGGGTTTGCGGACTTCTGTCATAATATTGTCATGTATAAAAACTGTAACAATTTTCCCATGACTCCCTTGGCAACACAAATCAATGTTTAAATTGTTGCCTACAAATCTATGAAATAACCATATACTCAATAATATAATGAATGAAATCAGATGTTCTACAGACACTGCATCTTCAAAAATCAGACATGTAATAACACAGCCATGCTTGTATGACACAACAATTTAATCTGTAACATCACAGCTGGGCAACAGTTGATCATCAATAGTTCAAAATGAATCATACATTTTTATATAGGTATTGGGTTATAATTTTAATCAAATCACTCTTGGATGGAATGGGTCTCAATCTGTCACTAAACATGTGAATCATAAGTTGACTTTTTAAAACACACCTGAACCAAAGGCTCTGGTGACCTACTGCAATCTGTTTATGTGTGTTAACAGTCATTACCCAAAGATCTACTTTCATCTTAACGTCTTAGGTGGCTGCTTATGGGAGTTATTTCCCCTTTTAAGAGGATTTGTCATGTTTTTGTCTTTTTTTGGTTATTATCTTTGAAAATTATGATAGATAGAAAGTAAAAGAAGCAAAAATGTTAAGTTTTGAAAGATCTACAACAAAGTCAACATTACTATTGTTATCAGTTATTTTTGTACATACATAAAGGAAAGTACAAGGAAGATAAACATTTTCTTTCATGCATAACATTGTATTCAGGAGACAGTTAAAGCTCCAGCGACACTTGTTTTATTTTATGTATTTTAGTTTTGGGGGATTGACTAAAAAAGTGAAAATGATTGAGATATATTTATCAAAGATAGCTTTTAAGGAATGCAAGACTAATTTTGATTGGTGTTCTTTTCATGTAGCTGATAAGCATACTATCATGACATCCGTATGCACTTGACTTTTCACCCCATGTCACCCTAAATGATTCATAAATGTTTTTGCTTTTATCTAACTATTGAATCATTACAATGTTTTAACTTGTGTATATTTAGTTATGTACATTGAAACATGAAATGCTCATTTGTTGTATGTGTTCACCAGGTGGCCCTGCGGTTGCTAGAAAAAGAGAAGTTGGATAAAGACGACATGATTGAAATGTTAGGAGATAGACCGTTCAAAGAACAATCCACATACGAAGAATTTGTAGAAGGAACGGGTATGTAATTATTCAAAACTACAGTAAAACCTGCATATAACGAATTTCAATGGACCTTATTTTTCAATTCGTTATAAGGACATTTCGTTTTATAGATATAGGGAAGTGGGCTGAATGGTTACACTGCAATTAGTTAAGAACAAAAATGTCTCTAAATTCTGTCTGAACTGGAAATTTCCTTGGAAAAAAGGAACTTTCCTATGAAGTAAAAAGAAAACACTTTTTGTTACTTTTAATTCATACAACTTATTTAATCAGAGATTAGGCCAACTTACGCTTGGCGAAAAAGTCAACAAATGACTTTTGTTTTAATGATATTGATCACTTTGTTATAATACTATAAAAGACGTTGGTTGGGACATCATGGGACATGGAAATTGGTTTGTTATAGGCAAAAATTCATTATATAAAATTTGTTATAAAATTGTTTATCAACTAAGAATATATATAGAGGTGCAGTCAGGGATTACTATTGATTTGTTATGTGCATGAATTCGTACAAACCGAGTTCGTTATATTTAAGTTTTACTGTATATGGATTTATATGAATATAATGAAGTAACTGGTATTACATGGTTTCTAAGAGGTTCAACTTATGGTTACTCAGTAGAAAAGATCAGGATGGATTGTAGAACTCATGGGTACTAAGGAACTTGTAGTGGCAAAGTGGTTGAGTTCTTGAATTGTTCAGTACTAAATCTCATGGTGATTTATTGGTTGAACTCAATGTGACTCAATGATAGAGGTAAATTCAGCACAGTGAATCAGTGGTACTCAGTGGGAAAGCTCATGTAGGTCCACAACTGTTTGGTAGAGCTCATGTAGGTCAAATGACCCAGTGGTAGAGGTCATGCAGCTCACAGTGACTCATTGGTAGAGTTCATGTAGCTCACAGTGACTGGTAAAGCTCATCAAGGTCAATGACTCAGTGGTAGAGCTCATGTAGGTCACTGACTTGGTGGTAGAGCTAATGTAGGTCATTGACTCAGTGGTAGAATATTGGTAGAGTTGATGTAGCTCACAGCAACTCAGTGGTAGAGGTCAAGTAGGTAAATGAATCATTGGTAGAGCTCATGTAACAGTGATTCATTGGTAGAACTTATGTAACTTACAGTGACTCCATGTTAAAGGTTAATGTAATTCATAGTGACACAGTGGTAGAGCACATGTAACTCAGTGACTCATTGGTAGAGTTCATGTAGCTCATTGATTTAGTTATAAAGGTTATATAGCTCACAGTGACTCAATGGTAGAGCTGAAGGTGGCTATAATATATGGTTGCTCTGTGATAGAACTCGCAATAACTCACAGTATCTCAATTGTACAGCTCTTGATGACCCACTGGTAGAGCTTATGATGGTTCAGTAATTAAGTTCATGGCAGTTTACTCTTTAAATTTTTCTATGAACTGATAAAGAACATAATGTAAAATCCAGAATAAAAAAGAGGCAACATCAGGGCTCAACATTAACTTTAAAAAGAACTAGACCAGTCGGACCAGTACCAGAAAATTTTTACTAGACCTGACCTCAACATCACTAGACCTGACCTCGGTTACATTATATCTATCGATATCTCTCTTCCAGAGTTTCATATCCTACTTAATTAGGGTACGCTACATCTAGAGATTTTAATGAAAACACTAAAATTTAATTTTCAATAAGTGGTAAAATATAGCTCACATATTAATTTCATAAATTGCCCCACGAACTCGATGACAGGCAGAGGACTTGTGCATATCTATGTCTCGTTTTTTAGCTATTGCTGCACCATTAAATGCTATTTACTGCTTTAACTGATTTTTTAAACAACATTAAAAAACAAATAAGAACAAAAAGAAATTAATGAATTATTTCATGATTGAAATAATTCCATATAATCTCTAGAGTACTCAAGCCTACTAACTCTAATAAGTAGGACTGGAATACAAGTATATTTTGTTACAGTATAAAATATACATGTCATTCCTGAGTGGTGCAAGTAAATTATCCTCAATTGGTACACTGTATTCATGCTGATTATTCCACTGATTTATAATTTTATCAAGAACAAAATAAAACCTGAATAGACAGTTAGCTTGAATGCTTTGACAATTTATTTATAGAAGTCAAGAAGCAAGTATCTATGTAAGTTTGTAATTTTTTTTAGGCCTAATTATTGTAAAATAAATTCTGATTTCTGTTCTTCCCTTTGATTTCCTTGATACACCCTCATCTCTAGTTATGCCTCCATTACTATAAAGAAGCCGTCGTCAGTCACTCAGTGTAGTCAGATATCGATAGTTATCGTAAGTTGTTCTGCTTTATTAGAGATATCGTGACTAAAATCAAACAAAGCTATCAAAAAAGAAACGTACCATTCTATATGCCCGGTTAAATTAAAATATGCCTAGGCTAGGATAGTGAAGCTGGACGCACTTGTGATTTTATTACCGAAGCTTTCAGTTTCACTTTCAATCTGAATTTTTGCGGGTCCATAGAATTACCGAAAAGACGCCAATTTCCGGAATGACGGGACATGTAACTGGATGGAAGCTCCTTTTCATCGTAATGATAATTTTTAGGAATAATTTACTTTTACATGTTAATAATATAGGTTTTACATTAAATTAAAAGATATTTTGTCGGTATTGTCCTCGTATTTACCAATCTAGCCGTATCAGTACTAGTTTGATATTAAACCCGACGTAACTACTCGTACAATTTGTAGCAAAATTCCTTGAACACTGTTTCCCTTCTCACATTGAAATAGTTTATTCTTCTTAGTTGTATATAAATAATCTTAAAATGACGAAAACATAATCTTATGTGTCATTCCAGTGGCTTTAAGCGTCATCCTGGTAATATTACCATTTTCCCGGTTATTTTACATATCAATCTCTCACCAGAGGGCGTTTTACATTATATGGCGACAAAATTGACGAAATGAAAGTAAGTCTATACGGCACGTAATATCAGCGACATATCTATTATCACAATCACCGGTAATGTAAATAAATATCCCACTATCGGTAAATAAATTACAAAAAGAAGAAAATGGTTTTTCACAACATTTTTTTAAATAATAGATCTTCATTCTATTTGTAGTGATATTTTTAACCCGACCAGTCGGGCTACTTTGACACAAATTAACTAGACCGGACCAAACTTTTACTAGTCAGGGTCGGTCGGACGTGCCTTAGTGTTGAGCCCTGAACATAATTTTTCAAGAAAAAAGACATGCTAGTCCCAGTTGAGGCACATTTATTTTAAAAAGAGTGAAACCATCCAATATGCTTTTAAGTTTTTATATGAACGGATGCAGAAAAATGATGGTTTAGATAAAAGGTAAACACTTTTAAGCAAGAATGAACACAAAGCATTTTGCCAACATGAAACTTAACAAGAGAATCTTGTATTATACAGGTGGATTAGATGAGGATACCTCACTACCAAAGGGACTGGAGGACTGGAACAGAGAGAAAGGTGATGATGACAACTCAAAGTCAAAAGCTGCTGTGTAGACCAGCCCTCATGGAACTTTATCATTACATTACATACATTTGTAAAATCATGGAATCATGACAGTATATGTTTGCATGTTATGTGATTGAACCTAATTTTTAGTTTTCTCGATGTTTTTAATGTTATTGAGACTGAAGACGGCTGTATCATCAAAAGTTATCATGAAGAGAGAAATTTCTCAGAATTATGATACAAAGGTTGATAATGTATTATTGGACGTGGTTTTCGACAATTGAGAAAGATTGAGTGTAAATGTTGGTCAAAGCTTGGATGACTTTGATAAAATTTGAAGTATTTAATCTGTTTTTACAACTGAGTATAAATTAAAATATTTTGAAATATTGTAATGTTAAAACAACAGATTGTCATAGTTAACATTGAAAATTTAAATGTTAAATGTTTAAGGAAATAAAGATGAGTCACTTCATTTTTGGCAGTTTTGTTTCATACTATGTATTTCTCTCTTTGGACATCATTGTTTGGTGGTGATGTCATTGTATCCTAAATCACACATGACTTGGGATGCCTAGTGGTAGAGCGGTCAACTCCCAAGCTGAAGGTTTTCATAAATTTTCAGACATTCTGCTTCTTCTGAATTATCAATGATTCAGATGTAATAAAGTTTGGCAAGAATTATCTCCATGTTTGTGAAAAAGAGGCTTGTAGTACCTATAAGTACCCATAGGGCTCAAAATTGGACCAAAAATGGCCAAAACTTGGTATATCTTAAAACTCTTTTGTCATGTACCAGTGATAAGAATTTGTTTTCAAGATATACATGCATGACTTTTTAGCCAATATTTACAAAGTTTGCAATTGACAAACTTCATTAATTAGACTTTTGCAATGGTTTCAAATGATACAGGACAGTTTTTATTTTATTAATGTTATTTTAACTCTAAACTGATAGATTTTTTATAGACACAAAAAACGGAAAGTTTTAGGAATCAATGAATCACACATAATTAAACTTGGTAGAAACTTTCCCCATGTAAATCCACATAAGATATGCAAAACCTAAAGGGGTAGTACCTATAGGGGTTCCAAAAATGGCCATAAAATGTCCAAAACTCTGTACAACTTGTTTAATCCTTTCTCAAAAACCAATACTCATAAACCAGCCATTACATTCAAATGACAAAGGATACAGTTTTATACAAATGACTTATTAACTTAAATACTGATTGACTTTTGGTATACACAGATATACATGAATTAGAAAGTTGTTTAGAATTTTCTAAGGATTCCATAGTCTCAAAATTGTCTACCTAAGGCCCCGTGGGCATTTTGTTTATCAAACTGTCGCCCATTCTCTATTCCATGACACAGTTTTAATCAGATGCAAGGATAAGTCATTCAGCCATGACATTTAATATGAAATGTGAGGTTTTCTGAATGGCTTTTAATGACTATAGTTTACACTGAGTACACCTCGGAAACTTTTTACCAATTATCCGTTGGCACATAAATTTTTATACTAAAATTGGTCAAACTTCTTTTATTGACAAGAAAATGGACAGTTATTTGAACACAAGTATCAAAGCGCTCTTGACAAAAAGTTGAGATAAAAAATTGAAATGTGTTCACAGTCACTCTTGAAAACGAGATCTAGCAAGAAGGACCCAAAAAACAACAGAAAAGCATAATATATTCTAGAGCTTAATAATTATGTGTATTCATTGAAAAAATAGATTAAAATTATTGTCCCTCTGAAGAAAACTTACGAAATAATCCAAAAATAGTTTGAGTACTTTTGCAATTTTTAGATCCATGCCGATGTAATTTTCATTTTTTTATTTACATGAAATCATAAATTTGGCTGGGTTTATATTATTATGAATATAATAGAATTTGTTTTAAAACCAGCGGAAGTAGTCTAAATAGATAAAAATAGAGCTTGAGTATATATCAGAGTATTGACTCTTCACTCTGTAATGTATATTCCACCAGTTTAAATGATTGTACCTCTTTGGCCAAGTGGTTAAAGCATTGTACATTTAACCATGAAGTTTCTCATTTTGTCAGCGCAAATTTGAACTTGAGCTGATTTTGTGAAGCATTTGTCAGTTTAGTCAAGGAAGTAAAAGTGAATTGTCCTCCTTTTTTTAATCCTTTAAAACCCTGCAGGACATAACAGACTTGTCTAAACAATAGAAAAGAGCATATCATTTAGGTACATAGGGTTGGACAGGGTTAAACCACTATGTCTCACCACTTGTCAGCGCAGATTTGAGCTTTGCATAACCTTAGCTGGTTTTGTGAAACGTTTGCCAGTTTATTCGAGGGAGGCTCACAGTATTTTAAAATTTGATCTGCTCTGCAATACAAAAAGAAAGTTTTGAACTTAACAAGTTTTGCCTTGTTTATCTACCGAATAACTTTCGTTTTCTCCATTTTGGTCAACGGTAACTGTCATCACGTGACCGGTACACACTTTGTTTACAGCGGACTGTAAGAAACAATATTTATTACTCGTGTGCGATATTTTTCATTTTCATTTCTTTAGGTAAGTGAGGTTAAAGATAATATTTGTGATTTAATTGTAAACTTGTGAATAAAAGTGTTGTTTGGCACTGTTGGCATCATTTGAATTCAAAAATGTTTTTCTGGGGCTGAGATGGTCATTTTTTGCGGTGGTTGCTCTTGGACGGATTTCGGCTGTGCTTTTGGGGATGTTATTTGTCCTTGTATAATGCCACTTTCTCTTTGGAAAATACACGTGACTTTTAAATTGGAGCTCAACTGGTGAGGTCTAATTGACAGAAGCGATATCGTCTAGAGCATTATAACTTTGGTGGTATGTTTATGGTATTTACTTCCGAATATCTGAATCTTAATCACTATAGACAATTAAGTTTGAAATAATACGTAACATTACGGTACCACGAGCAATGACACACTTACAGAAAAAAAACGTCGTTTCACCAACTCCTAAATATTGACAGCTCTCTAGAAATAAATATCGCTAGTTGTCAGTGACGTGAAGTTTTTTGAGGACGGTGTCATTCAAATAAACCCTGATATATTAAAGGTAAGTGGTACGAATAATAAAATAATCACGCAGACGTGTTGTTTAACAACGAGCATTTGGTTCTTCCTTAGGACATTGTAATCGTTTTTTTTTCTCCACCTTTAGAAGTTGACCACCAACATATAACAGAAAAAAACTGTTAAGTGAAGCGTGAAACACCAAGAAAACAAACAAAGTCACCGGTAATGTTGCAGAGAGGGTTCTTTAACATGCCGACACCTACTGTGACTCGGAACGTCGGTTTTTACTTTCTTATTCCAAATGACAGGAAACCGACCTGCCACCGTCTGGACTACATCTTACAACCTCTCGATCAAGAGTCGAGAGCGCTACCGACTGAACGGGGCCAGCTCCGAAATATTTCGTGTTATAGTTAAAATCAAAACCACATGCAACCAGATACTTCAAACAATCAATTCCAGTATAGTAATGGATGCCTCTACAGTATGTACAAGTTCGACAAATAATCTGATAATGTGATTGTACTCTCGGTTTTATAACGACAGCCGAGTTTTAATAACAGGCAAACTGCTGCAATGTACAGTTAACGTCTACCACTCTAGCTTAGCCACCACCTTGAGGAAAGTGAGTCCACTAAAATCATTTTCATACAGCTTTCTATGCTAAATCTACTTTTTAGAAGTAATTGGCCTGACCTATGTACTCAATGAAATATTGTGAACTTTTGCATATCTGCGCTGAAGTCTATTTACCATCTCTCTAAATTGATTAGGGAATGTGCCAGTTTTTTTCCATGAAAATTGCATTTTATCTTTAGTCTCAAGCGAATTTTAAAACTAATATCTGATAATATTGAATATACATTATTTTATAAATATATGAATTTTATCAAGAATTGACGCAAACATTACTAAATATTACTTAATATACGTTGATTTAACATAGAAAGCTAGGGAAATGACTCGCTTTTGGCACGGTGCTAAATCGACGAACATTGGACGAAGTGCGAAGCTTCAGTGGTCATTTTGGACCTACAAGCCTTAGTTAACTTGTTCCACATCAATTATATATTAGGTAGTTAAAATAATGTCGATCATAACATTTACTGGACCCCGTTCTACGAAAGGTCGTAAGTCCTAATTCCTAACTTTTAGTCCTAACTACCATGACAACATCGCTAATTGATCAGTCCCACGGCAATTAAGACTAAGACTTCGAATATAGGGACTTAAGTCTTTTTGTCAAGTTTTAAGTGTAGGAATCAATCTCATTGACACATATCTCGTGACTGACATTCATATCCGAGTAAGAGGTTATTTTCATAGGTTCTGTTCTCCGTTTTATTTCACCATTTTCTAATCTAACAGAATGATAACTGTCGCTGAATAAAGATTTCGTAATTAACGTGTTTGGTTGCATTACTTATATCTTGCAATTTCAATAACTTCATATTGGTATGTCATTTGGGAGATGCAATTTATAGTGATTTCAAGATGATGCATAACATTGTACCTGTTTGCCCATTCATTCGGAGTATTATCTTTGCTGAATTGACAGGATAATCGCAGTGCATGTCAAATCAACATCCATTACTTACCTCTATCTTTTGATTCCTATTGTATGAATAAAAAAAATCACAGATGCCTAAACATTAATATTCAGGATCTCCAGGAGACATATGTGCAAATCTGATGAACACTGGGCAAGCACGGACCTCTGGAAATACAGAATTGGGATCAGGTGCCATGGAGGAGTAAGAATCCCCTGTTAAACGGTCATACCCGCTGCAAGTCTACAGAAAAATTGAAATGAAGCATCATGACTCAAAAGTCACTATCCAACAGGTAATTCGACATTTCATTTATTTGAAATATTATAAGTATAATACCAAAGGTTAAAATGATCAAGACGATCGTTTCTGTCAGTTAGACTTAATCAGTTGAACCCCAATTTCAAATGTATGTGTATCTACTAAAGAGAAAATGGTATTATACAAGGCCAAATAATAAATTTAAAAGTATAGCCGAAATCCGTCTAAGAGTAGCCATTGTAAAAAGATGACTATCTTAGCTTTAAAAAAATTGGAATTTAAATGGTGTTATTAGTGCCAAGTATTACTTTAGTATAAGATTAGCAGCTGGTAACGAAATACCAGGTACTAGGTTCATGTATACCTCCGGGAACTCAAACGGTCCACCTGCAGTGTCTGTTATTGAACATAGTAATTGCAAAGAAGGCCATTATACCGACAGTAAAATTTGCGGAACGTTGAAGTTAAATGTGATTTTCGATATCCCTGTACCAATAACTTATCAGTTAGTAGTTTGCCTAGTTTGCATAGAAGATAATGTTAACTCTGCATGCCGTATTCGATATTGTTTGGTAACGATTCACATGTTGTAAGTCGGCAAAAGATAAACATTTGAGACACTGCCATGGTATCAGGCAAAACATATTTTTTTGATGATGTAGTTCTGCCATTGTTTATGTCTCCCAAGATTTAACTGGCACAGCCGGGTTCTGTCAGAAACAAAAACAATACTGTCTATTATTAAAAAAGGAGTGGACTGATAATCACTTTTTCACACATTTATGTAGCTCTAATATTGTTTGTAGCCTGTCGCTCCTGTTTTGATCTATTTCAGACCCGTGTTTGTAAACATGTGCCAATTATAGTTTGGTAGACCTATAGGTCCACGTTATATATTCAGATAAAGTCAACGAATCGTGAATTATCAGAGAGCCTTTATATGATAGTATTGTAAATATTATTATAGGATTCAAAGATAAAGTGAATTCTCTTCAATTCCAAGAGTACAGTTGTCTGTCATTAAGAGCAGTGTTTGGTCTGGATAACACAGCGTTGTTCTATTCTCGGCTCTAAATGTGTCATGGGTCGTGCATAGTTGTATGACTAGATTACGGATAGATATTCAATTCCATGAACTGGCTGTACTGGTCAAATATCCTATTTATGGGAATGTTGCACTTACGCTGTATTTTCTTGCTTTCTGTGGCTGGTATGTTATTGTTTTCTTGCAGTTGACACTGTAATAAATCTTCTTTTATTGAAATACTTTAAACTGGTAAAGCATTGATACTTAAAACAACTAACTACGTGTTCATGTATAATATACATCAAGTGACCGTCTGGAATTTAATGTTCAGCAGAAACGTTAGACCTAAATTACTTGTTTTTAATGAAACGGAATGTGGGTTATCTAGGCTGTATATATTTGGGAGACTGACATGTTGTCGATATATTGCGGTGAACATTACTACTGAAAATTCCTAGTCTCTTCTTCTAACTCGAATTGGAGTCATTTAATCGTCAAACGGACAATTTTAATTACCGATTTCTAAATAAAGAACATGTATAGGGACATGTTTTTACACAGTTATTAGTGAACAATTTGAGAAAATGATTCCTACTATTTATATTTGAAGTGAATGTACAAGTACAAGATATTTTCATATTTTGAGCTTATATACATTACATGTACATGAATTACAAATATATACGATAAACAATATCATTTCGGTTTTCCTCTCTTCAACATATGAGTAGTATTATTACTGTGTTAGGTTGTTTATATTTCCCTGATGATACGGTATATGAGTGCTTGTTCATCATTTGGTAATTTGATATATGGAGACAAACTAATGAATTGTCGTGATAAGGAAATGCTGATGACATCAAACTGCGATAAAATAATTTCTCATACAATTTTACATGGATTTATATATTTGCTTTCAATTTCAATTTATCATCGCGTACAAAATGTCTAAGTGGAAGTAGAGACCCATAAACAGCCTCATGATAATTATCAATATAATAAAGTAGGCCTATGTAATTGATTGGTATTACGCAGTTGTGCGTATGTGTTAAAAAGGGATTGGTGACATTACATATAACGTTGATATATATATATATATATGTGTGTGTGTATGTGTGTGTGTGTATGTATGTATATATATATATATATATATATATATATATATATATATATATATATATATATATATATATATGTGTGTGTCTGTGTGTATGTGCGTGTGTGTCTGTGTATGTGTGTGTGTATGTATATATATGTGTGTGTGTATGTATGTATGTATATATATATATATATATATATATATATATATATATATATATATATGTGTGTGTGTGTGTGTGTGTGTGTGTGTGTGTGTGTGTGTGTGTGTGTGTGTGTGTGTGTGTGTGTGAGTGTGTGTATATATATTGTGACATCATAGCGCGTACCTTGTCTACACCCTAGGATGTGATCAGAGAAATTTTGACAAAATGGTCGATACGGCTGCCCAAGATGGGGTCATATAGATGTCCATTCGCAAATGTTTGGCATTTGAAGTGAACATAATTCAGACTTAACTGAAAAATTACCCAAAGGCACAGCATGAACATATTGAAAAATATCCATTGCAATGGTGTCCGTAACACTGTTTCAAATTTGAATCATTGCCTTTGTACTGTTTACATGTATGTGGGCAATTATTTCCACATTATCCTTTCATTATTCTGGTATCCTTTTTGTCTGCTTCAATAGCTTAGATGTATTATAGTATCGATATAACCCCATTATGAAATCATATGATAACAGAGGTCTAGAGATAATCTGTATCGCAGTAACACTGGATAGAGGTTTCAGGATCAACTCCACTTCAGTGGCATTTCCAGAAGAGTCCACCGAAGTTTTGTTCATTTAATGTGTCCTTAAGTAATTGGCTGGGTACTTTTAAAGATAAGAAGCCCACTAATAATCACTGCTGTGTATTTGCTTAAGATGTAACAAGATAAATGAAGTAATATAAAATATACATTTATATCGCCATAGAGAAATGCAACATGTTGGTCATTCTGTAGAACACATACATGCATCAAATTAATTTTGTGAAAAACCCTTCTTTGAAACCTTCGTTGAATAATATAATTGCATCAAAGAAATTATTTGTCTTATAGTTAAACGGAAAACATTGACTTTGGTTAGTACACTTGTAGGTCTGACATCATCAATGACGTATGAGGGCTGTTTAACGGCAGGTCACACTGCTTCCCATTGCGATGAACACGACAAGATAGAAGTCACTATTTATTGTCTTTCTACCGGACAAAAGGCTCACGGAATGTAAGTTCAGATAAATACGGGTTATGCTTACACATGTACTTCGTATTATTCCTTAACACAATAGTTATAATAGTTGTCTAAAAGACCACAGAATACAAAGGTTAATTATAGAAGAAGTCTTGAGTTAAAAACCACGATTTCCTCTTTGTAACCCTAATCACAAACTAATTGAATCAACCTCTATCATGAGGGTATGACAAAAGAATCTCAATTCAAAGGTAAGATTCCTGAATGACAAACCCGAGGATTCATTTGTCATACCCTCAAGGTAGGGGTTGATTATTTTTCTCCTATGTCTTGAAAATACATGTCTTTGTACATATACGCAGATGATATAAATTCTAGAACCCACAAAAGTTCTACGTCATTTCCGGTAGGGCGCGCGCAGCTTGTCCCGTGGATGACAGTCTGATCATTTTGCACTAGTTATAAGGATAACTCGGCGAACATGAGAGAAAATACTGTCTGTCGAATGATCCCCCAAAATTTGTATATGTCTACGTAAAGTAACAGCTCATATACCCATCCTATTTAGTATAAATTGTTATCGTGTTTTAGGTTTGTAGACTTAGTAGATAAATCATGTGAAGCTTTTGTTTTCGAATTAAATGTTGTACGTCAGATCCAACAGTTTTTTTGTCATATGGTGGCGGCCTGTTTAGTGGTGGATGAGGGAACACGTTTACAATATACCAAGGAAGAGACAACAGGCCTTTCACAAGTAAACTGGCAAAGTTTCTTACAAAATCATGTTAAGGTTCAGTGGGATTTCATGTCTTAAAGCGCAATGATCTAATCCCTTGGCCAAGGAGGCCCCACAACTTTTGTAGGATTTCTTTATTTCTTTAGACCTGATCATATTCCGTTTGGGATTCGCAATTGTTCTTTATGTTGAGACGATTTTTATATCTAATATGACGACTTCTAATATTTGGAGTTTCGATTATCCATCGGTATTTCATTTTTTTTTCTTTAAATTACTTAAAATAATACTTCTATCTCAAAACGTTTATATTGAACAAAAACATGTGAATTGTAATAAATATTTACTTTATTTCAATCTGATATTGTTTTATGAACCTAGATATCGATCTCACAACATCGTAAACACCTCTATAAAATGACACAGAGATATAATATTTTTGACTTGATAACTGATGGCTTTGAATGCACGCAGCATTAAATAATTTCATGATAGGTAGTTTCTGAAATACAATGGTTGTTTCAAAGACCATTAATTTCTATCACTACATTTGTACAGGTGCGAATTTATCCATACGCTTTGCCGGTACACTTACTTACAAAATACAACAGTGAGAATAATTGGTTATGGTGTTAACTGTACAAGACAAAATCCATCACATATATATACAACTCATAGGCCTACAACGCATATACCGATTTCAATGGAAGAACGAGGACTTTATAATGCTATAATTTATAAAGTTAAACGAGACTTACCTGTAAGGTGAAGTTTGACTGTAATTTCTTCGACCAGTTGGGAGACTGAGGGATCAAATGAGATGATAATGCGGTCACGTGATTCATTCTTCAGAGCTCGATATCGAAATTCATCAATAAATGAAAGGGAGGGATGTATTTCAGGGTGGGCATTTGATCCCTCAGTCTCCCAACTGGTCGAAGAAATTACAGTCAAACTTCACCTTACAGGTAAGTCTCGTTTAACTTTATAATTTCTTCTCCCTGTTGGGAGCCTTTCGTTATCAAATGAGACTTTAAAGCTGATGAATTTGATATCGTTAATTACTAAAAAACGAGTAATAAAAATATAAATAAATACTTAATTAATGTACAAGGAAAAAGAAAAACAACTGTATCTGAAAATGACTAATGTATTATAAACACTACACATGAAATTGATAAATTGGTATTATCGTGTAAAAAACTTTTGTGTATAATCATTTAGCAAAGTTAGTTAATAGGCTAATCACCAAAAGATATGGTCTATAGTGATTGACTTTTGATAGAATTTTCTAAATACACAGTCTTGCGACCATCCAACTGTTTTTAAAATAGTTCGTAAAGGTACTTTAAAGTTGTGAGCAGCACTCGCTGAAGCGGCACGCGTGCTGTGAGGTTTGAAAATGGAAATGTCAATTCCTGATTTCATTAATATACTTTTAATCCATCTAGCGATGGTGTCTCGAGAGGCCGCTTTATGGGTTTTTGTGTTGTAATGAGTAGTTGCGTTTTCTGTTTGCCGTAATATTGCTGTTTTGGTTAAATAAAATTGAAGAATTTTCAGCACGCATAAATCATGATCTGGCGTGAACGCAGAAAAAATTCAATTCTCCCAAATGAGAGTTTAGGCGTTGAATTTTTTAGTAAATCTCCTATTACAATTTTTACGCATTCATCTCCAATGTGAATATTCCGGATGTCCAGAAATTGTAATGTCTGTCCGCGTTGTCCTGATAATAATGCTAACAACATAGCAAGTTTCTGAGATAGCTGCAATAATGGTAATGATTCCAAAGGTGACAATGATTTTAAGTACTTGAGTACTATATCAACATTCCATGTAATATTATATCTGGGTAATGTTGGTCGATTTACAAATACTCCCCTTCATAAATTTTTTAATTAACATGTGTGAACCGATATTTACACCATGTATATTGTCAAGATGTAAAATTGCAGATAATGCGCTTCTTGCAGTGTTTAAAGCACTATAACCAAGGCCGCTTTTATATAATTCTGTTAAAAAATGCTAACGCATTGAAAACATCGGCTTCAAGTGGATCAGCTTGTTTTTCACTACAAAATTGCAACCATTTGCGGAGATAGTTCCAATATTGTATTTTCGTCGACTCTCTCCAAGATGACATGATAATGTTAAGAGTGTCGACTGATAAATTTGAACCTTTGAGCGATTCCCTGACAAGCGAAAAGCACCCAGTCTCATTTTCTTTAGGGGGTGAGATTGATGTTGTTTGTGTGGCAGAATTAATAGATCTCTGCGTTGCGGGAGAATAACAGACGTTTCTGACACCATCTGTAGAAGTTTTGGAAACCATGGTTGCGTTGGCCATATCGGAACAATCATCAAAACTTCCACCTGTTCCTTTTGAATTTTTTGAAGAACAGATCCTATGACACTGAAAGGACAGAAAATGTAGCATCTCAAATGTGACCAATCGATAGAGAAAGCATCTATATAATTTGCGTGTTTATCAGGATTAAATGAAACATAGTTTCTTAATTGCTTGTTGTCGTTAGACGCGAAAAGGTCAATATCGAATGGACCGTAACGATTTTTTTTTAACTTATTAAACACTTGTTTATTCAACATCCATTCGGTATCTGACCTATTTTTTCTGGATAAGAAATCAGCCTCTGTGTTATCCACACCGGGAATATGACATGCGGACAACCAGATGTTTTTTATCATTACATGAAAACCAAATGGATCTTGACAAATCATTAAGTGTTTGAATTTTTCCACCCATTTTGTTAATATAAGTTACTGCGACTGTATTATCTAAGTAGATTCTTACATGGCAGTTAGAAATATGAGAAGAAAAATGAATAATTGCTAATAAAGCGGCTTTCAACTCTAAGAAATTGATATGTTCTTTTTGCTCTATAAAAGACCATTCCCCACTGATGCATTCACTTGTTGTGTCATTTACCCGCACCCCAACCTCGACTTGAGCTGTCACTTTTTATGATAATATCAGGCTTATTTGTGTAAAAATAGACCTAAAACTTGAATTTATATTTTTTTATCCACCACTGAATATCTTGTATGCTCTCACATGACAGAGAAATTTTTGCTTCGAAATTTCCGAAATGTTGTTTTAAATAAAAAATCTTTCTCTATTTCTAACAATTTTATAGTGTAATGGGGCGAATGTTACACCTGGTTCGCTAGCAACCAACTTCCCAATAAATTGAGAAAGTTCGCGAATTGTTATTTTTCTGTTTTTGGAGAATTTTGTTCCCGTGTTTCGATAATCTTGGATGCTTTACTCTCCGTTAATCTTACCGTCATATCAATGGAATTTATTTTGAAACCTAAGAATTGTATTTGCTGCGAGGGCAGGGATACCGATTTTTGTGGGTGAATAGTAAGCCCCTAACTGATCCATAACATGGATAGTCTCTGTAAAATTCTGTGAACATTCTTTAAAAACAATTGCCTATCAGTAAACTGTCGTCGATGTAACCAACATTTGTAATATCCTAATTTTCTCAAATGTGAATAAACAGGTTTCATGATTTTTGTGAAGATACGTGCGGAATTCTTATATCCCATTGCTAAACAAGTAAATTGATATTTTTGATCCTGCCAAATAAAACGCAAGTATTTTCGGTCATTTTTATGTACTTTGATAGAATAATAAGCGTCCTTTAGATCTACAGAAGCAAACCAGCAATTCGGTGTTATCAAATTGATAGCTGATTTCAGAGTTTCCATTTTAAAATGATGATATTCCACGTAATCGTTTAAAGATTTCAAATTAAGTATTATCCTGTGGCTACCGTCTTTTTTCGGTCGCACGAAAATATTGGATATAAATTCGTCAAGATCGTTGGTATACACTTTTTCAATGATACCCCTTGATATGAATTTTTCTATTTCTTGATCAATAATTAAAAGTTCATCCGAACTGAATTGAATTGGGGAAGGTATACGTATCTGTTGCGGTTTCCTAGTAAATTCTAAATTGTAACCCGATATGTATTTTAAAATATTCAAATCGGATGTCAAGAATTTCCATTGATTGTTGTATTGTGAAATTTTTCCTGCGGTAAAATTATCTGGCGTATTTTGTAAAACTACGCTGGTGCTCACCTGGTTACTCACACAATTTATTTCCTGTTCTTGAGACTGAATTTGGAAACCTGATTTTTCCTGTATTTCTGGAACTGAGGATACCTGTATCCCCGTCCTATCCCTTGTCCTAAAAAATAATTTTGTTTTCTGCTATTATTGTCTTGACTAGACTGTGTGGAGTACCCGAAAGAAGGTTTTCGAGTAAAAGGTTTCCTTTTTCCTGATATCTGGGATCCTACTTTGTTGCCCTTTTACGATATCCTCCACAACCTTGCCGAGATCATCACCAAACAAGTTTTCGCTTATTGGATGATCATTGGAGCATAGAGAACGGAATTCGTTGTTTTTGTCAGGTTGGATTATGAGCTCACGTCTTCTGTAAGCCAGATCACAATACACGAATTCAGACAATTTGAGTCCGTCAAGCGCTAATTTAAGAATTTCTGTCGGGATTATTTTCTCCTTCTTTTTTGGGAGTTTGCTTCCAACAGTTTGTCAATCATTTGTAGTTGTGGTACAATCGCTTTGCATATCAACGCATGTGTTCTTTGCAGCCTTAGATCTTGATTTTTTGTGTTTTTATCTAAATGAGACCAAATCTCACTATTAACTTTAGGAGGAACAAGATTAGGTACGTTTATAGGCCGTAAATAATTTTCAGTGGCCTCTTTGATTTTTTCTGATACTAATTTACAACGTACACCGTTGTTTGCCACATCAGCTAGCTTATCATTAATTTTTTCCCCGCATTTTTCCTCTGATCCGAAACACTCTTTGATCTCTTTAAGCAGACTGTCTGTGTCTACTTCTCTGGTATCTGAATCAGATACCCGTGTTTCAGTGTGTGCAGCTTTTAATAAAATCACTGAAATCGTCAGATTCTTCCTCGTCAGAAATATCTGATACATTGGTCATGTGCATGATTTGGGGTATCGAACCCGAAGTGGACGGTTGTTCATCTAAGGTAGATAATTTTCTTTTCTTCCCCTTTTTTTAAATTCGGGGTTGTACCTGTTTGTGCAACTAAATGGCTGACAAGCGATTGCATTGTTCTTTGACTTTGTGCAGCATGATTTCAACAAGTGTTGAGTTGTCTGTTATATTGACAAATGACTTCTCGCCGAACTCGCGAGCGAGAGTAGTCTTATTATGTTCATTGTCCATATCAGTTTCAGCTTCCCTGCTGTTATGAGTGTCTTCTTCAGCTGCCATTGTTGCTTTGTTTTGAGACTTCTTTAATGGAAATCGTAAAACTACGACGATTTGCCTTTATGTCTCAACTTTGTGCAATTCGTAAAACTACGACGAAATTGCCTTTGATATGTTTATGTATATATAAAGATGTTATATACAAAAACGGTTAATAGAAAAAGTTTTGAACTGTTACGTTCTCCGTCTTTGGTTAATTCCGAAAACAAAAATTACATAATAAGAAAGTTTGTGATGAAATAAGTATAACACTACAACGAATAAAGAAACTTTTAAAATCCAGAAAACTTGAAAGTCACAATCCTTTGTATATAATGTCTAAAAATTATGAAAATTACTAAAATTAATCGCATATAGAAATGTAATTCACATAATTAATTATCCCAAAAGTAATTGCGTCTGAATCAGAATCTATTCGCTTTATCTATGAATCACGTGACCGCATTATCATCTCATTTGATAACGAAAGGCTCCCAACAGGGAGAAGAAATTCATGGAATCGATAATCGTCTGCTGTCTGTACAAACACGTGGGATAAATGCATCGGACGCAATAAAGATATTTTCAAAGCAGGATCATGCACATAAGATATATATTCGGAATACGAAATGTTGGGCATATGGCCTTGACCTGACGAGTATTTCACCATGGAACAGTCAAGGACATACAAGAAAAGCGGGAACATTAATTTCACCACGGCATGCTGTATGGGCCAGACATTATAGTCTGCATCAAAATACAACAATTCGTTTCGTTGACAACCAGAACAATGTTGTGGAACGAAAGATAATTAAAACAAGAGCGTTACCAACGGACACACAACACAGCAGTGGCCATGGATACCTGTCTGGATATGATATGGTCATCGGCCTCCTTGATAGCGACGTGCCTTCGTCCATAAAATTTGCCAAAGTGTTGCCAAGAAATTTTACAAAACTTATTCCACAAGTCCAATTACCGGTTCTTAGTACAGACTTTGAAGAAAAAGCTCTTGTCGATGACTTGTTTCGTATGAGTTCGACAATGATAAGTCTACGACCTCCATCAAGCCCTCTACGACATTTCTACTATGAATCAAAGATTGTTGGGGACAGTGGGAATCCGTCATTTTTTGTCATCGATAATGAAATTGTTTTTCTATTTGTGTTCACGTATGGGGGAGCAGGGTCTGGAACTTCTGTTCAGTATCACCATGACTCTATTAACAACATAATGACAAATCTAGGTGGAGGTTATCAACTTACGGAGATAGATTTGTCCAAGTATATGAGTACAAACCAGATCTCTGAAATATTTGGCTGAATAAATGGTACATTATATAAAATAACTCAACTCAATTGATTTTTTTTGCATTTAAGAGGTCATCAAACCAGAATAAAGCAAATATATAAAATATCCTATTCTACGTTCCTGAAATACATTCAGATGACGAGAATAGGGTTAGATAGTGGTATCTTTCTCCGTTAAAAAGCTTTAAGACGTATTTTCGCTCTAATGGCATTTGACGTCAGATTCGATATTTTTTCAGTACACTACAGGGCAAATTTTAAAACTCGGTTACAATGTATCCGATTACAATATACGACCATCGGTCATTCGCCATTATTTAGCAATATTCCTCATATAATGGTTCTTCGGGACTTGAACTTGCTCTGACTAGAGGTGAAGCCCCGGACAGACTCATAACATGGGATCTTCTTATTTTCACGCACAGAACTGCATTTTTGTTTCCTTTAGAAAAAGGAGAAGATATATCCGAAGTTAAGATACTAAAGTTTTATTTGCTGTGGTATATAGACAAAACTACACGTATATTCCTATCCGTATCATAAGACTGCACGCAATCGTTGTAGCGGATGGATTCAACGTGAGCTTAGTTCCAGATTTGTATCTGTACCCTGGACATCATTAAGATTTATACTTTGGTATCTGAGATTTGAGAAACATTTGTGTGGTTTTGTATTTATCACATATCCCTAATTTATCAATATGTGTACACAAATTTAAAATTAATCCGTTTTGAACGACACCATCAAATATTTTGGATGACATGAGTCCCTTTTAGAAAAGTAGCTCCAGCGAAATTTCCGTATACAACTACAGTGCAATACGACATTACGTATTGCACTGGCGTATTTAACTCTGTATCGTAACTATGATTACACATGCATAAAATAATGATTTATGTTCTCCTGATAGCCCTTTTTTCAGATTTCGACCTCGCCACATATTGGTAAAATTTCAATTATTTTAACATTATATCATTGACATACATCAATATACCAAATGATTGTTGTCTAGTGTTATGGCGTTCGACGCGCAAGCGGAAGATCATGGATTCGATTCCCGGTTACAGGAAGTATAAAAAATTTCATATACCAAAGTATAAATCAATAGAATGTCCAGGACATAGATACAAATCCGGTAAAAATGGACAAACACGGACCTCTGGAAACCAAGAGGTGGGATCAGGTGCCATGGAGGAGTAAGCCTCTCACTTAGTGAAACAGAGTAGTCGCAAACAAGACTATTATACCGACCATAAAATTTGCGGAACGTTGATATTAAACGCGGTTTTCGATATCCCTGTGTCAATAATTTGTCAGCGAGTAGTTTACCTCCGTATATAAATTCTTTATAATAGTCTTGTTTGCGGTTACCCTGTTTCACTAAGTGAAATGTTGAGTTGCCTTTTCGTTGGCGGTTGTTGAGACGTCTGTACCAATTGTGACGAGAATACATTCCTCACGTATTTCATTGAACTTGACTTTGGACTCACGGCGGGTGTGACCGATCGACAGGGGATGCTTACTCCTCCATGGCACCTGATCCCACCTCTTGGTATTCAGAGGTCTGTGCTTGTCCATTTTTACCGGATTTGTATCTATGCCCTGGACATTCCATTGATTTATACTTTGGTATCTGAGATTTTTTATATAGTTATAAAAAGAAGAAGGCACAATTATTTGATATCAACTGCAGCCAAACTTGCATTAAATGCCACCTCTGTATAAATGACACCTGTCTATAAAGGACATTCAATCATAGCCTTTGTTAACATTTTATAAAGAAGAATAAACCTCTTTATAAAGGGCACCTGTCTCTAACAGCTACTTTTACCTGTTACCTTAAGTTACTTTTATAGACTGTGTATGGCCATAAGACGTCAAACATCATATTATTTGTTTGTATTTCTTTTTATAAAGGACTGGGGTTTATTTCCGGTTCTGACAGTCTTACATCTTCACATAAACCACGTTCAAAGGATGAAATAAACCTGTGTATCAGTATTGCTCTCGTTTTGATTTACCTACAAAAAGAGTGATATAGCAGAATCCAGGGAATGTTTGACAAAACACTCAGCACTCCTCACCTCGATAATGACAGTATGTCGTCTAGATTTCAAAACGTTTAACATATATCATATACGCGTATGTCATTGATATTGTCTTCTGGACTTCCGAAAGGTTAATATTCGGATATCTGTACATATTATCTATATATATTATCTTCTGTACCTCCGAACGGTTAACAATTTGGTATCTGTACATATCATCTATGTATATTGTCTTCTGGACTTCCGAACGGTTAACATTTTGGTATCTGTACATATCATCTATGTATATTGTCTTCTGGACCTCCGAACGGTTAACATTTTGGTATCTGTATAATATGTATATTGTATTTTGAACTTCCGAAGGTTAACATTTGGATCTCTGTACATATTATCTATGTATATTATCTTCTAGACCTCCGAATGGTTAACATTTTGGTATCTGTATAATATATGTATATTGTATTTTGGACTACCGAACGGTGAACATTTTGGTATCTGTATAATATGTATATTGTATTTTGGACTTCCGAACGGTTAACATTTTGGTATCTGTATAATATGTATATTGTATTTTGAACTTCCGAAGGTTAACATTTGGATCTCTGTACATATTATCTATGTATATTATCTTCTAGACCTCCGAATGGTTAACATTTTGGTATCTGTATAATATATGTATATTGTATTTTGGACTTCCGAACGTCGAACATTTTGGTATCTGTATAATATATGTATATTGTCTTCTTGACTTCCGAACGGTGAACATTTTGGTATCTGTACATATCATCTATGTATATTGTCTTCTGGACTTCCGAACGGTTAACATTGTGGTATCTGTTTATAT
This sequence comes from Atrina japonica, assembly GCA_030159075.1. NCBI lineage: Eukaryota > Metazoa > Mollusca > Bivalvia > Pterioida > Pinnidae > Atrina > Atrina japonica. The sequence goes on from BROG01000549.1 coordinate 300,640, forward strand.
CTATTGTCATCCGGATTTATGAACGATTAACATTTTAGTATCTATACTTGTTATCTTGAATATGGTAGTTTTAAACAGTTGTACCTTCAGTATTTGTTTCTTTTGATCAGGAGCTGTAGTGTTCTAGCTGTGCATGATACTAACTAGTGATACATGTATGATGATGTTGTTTCCCTTCACGAGAATTTTTTCAATAAAGGTCAAGTAGACGGTATTCACTATTATCTTCTGTGCCTGTTAAGATGCTATCCAGTAGCATCAGAAATTATAAGAATGTCTGGGATAATGTGACAGCGACGTCGGTTCTTGTATGAGAGATGGAATTGCTATGTTTAAGTCACAGGAAGTAATGTCGTACTTGACGGGATTCAATATCATCTTCTTTGCCTGTCCAGTAGAATAAGAAATTATAAGAGTGTCTGAAATAATGTGGGAGTGACATTGGTTCTTGTATGCGAGATGGTATTGTAATGTTTAAGTCGCAGGAAGTAACGTTGTCTGTTTAACAGATAAAGCGATAAAATACAAATGAATCACATTTAATAATGGCAACATCAACCATGTTTGTTTCAATACTTTTGACCACTAACTACGCAGTTTGAAGACATCTTTTTTATTCTCAATTGCTAAAAGTTGGATCTTTTATATTTTAGATTTAGAAATTAAAAGCTCAAATGCTGAATATTGTTTCCAAATCCCATCTGTTAGAATTGTCTCTTTTGCTTGGTGTTTAATTCAAACAAAAATGATGATGCATCTTTAAAAGAGAGCTTTTATTCCATGACAACAGATACAGGCATTAGATTAGTAATGAGTAGTTCTCCATGGATATGCCTGGTTAGTTTATGGACCAATTGACGCCAGTTTGAACATCGATAAAGTTGATATTGAATTTATGGCATGGCAACTGTATACTTTAGATACAAAATCAAAACAATCAATGATAAACAGATTCCATAACTCATCTATTTCGTAGAATTTCTTTATATTTTCAGAATTAGTAAAATATTATTTTCTACCATAACACGTATGCTTAAACCATGAAAAGATTACTATTAAAACGGAAAAAAGTTATTCAAAGTTTTCGGTTAACCACAAGTAGTTAAACGCACTCTGGGCATTTTTATTGGTCGAAAAAGGAACGTGAACTTTGGATCACTGACTGAACCGGTACTTGTATTGTAATGAAAATGTTTGTACATGAAGTTGTTGGCGATAAAAGTCATTGGAGGGAAAGGGGTACGTTATTGAAGTGTCTAACGATGTGGGGTTTCCTATAGGTTAACATATTGATCTAATATGGAGAAATTGTCATGGAAGTGAGTTACAAGTTTGGTGCGATTATGAGAGTCCAATAACGTTGGTGTTTAGAGGTGATGTATGCTAAGGCAATTCCAAGTTTTTCTATGTTTAGCACCCCCTCCCTGCAATAAAAAACCTATCTTTCTATCAGGAAAAACTAAAACACAAAACGATAGAAAAACACAGTACATTTCTATGAGAACAAATGCAATTTATGCGCATTTATAAAGTTTTCCTAATGTGCTAAGAATTTTTGACTTGTAAAATCTATATCTTTTGCACATAATAATAAATAATCTATGGAATGTTAGTTTTCAAAGTGATGAAAATAAATGTTCATATCTCACTATTCATTTTAGGGTTATGTTATAGACTTTTCACTAATATGTTTTTTTTTTCATTTTATGATCTTAAAACCTATTTATCAGCGGACGATAAACAGAGAAAATACTTGGAATGGCCTAATGTTCATGGATATTACGCAAGTTTTCGGTTATGGTAGAAACAGATTCAACACCTTGTGTATGTTGATCATCATGTTTATGTAACTTGGTTAACTTCATGTCTTTTCAAATTTTGAAAATTAACAAACTCTAGTTAGATAAAAATGATAATCATCTAACACTCGCTGTAGAATCTCTATTTTAGAGATAAACCGATTGATCAAAAGCACACTTAATTCAACTGTTACCTCATTTCACAACTAGGACAATTTTAAACAATTTGACTCTAGTATGGAGGCTGGATGTCTCCGCGTGCTTTACAAATTGCATAAATCAAAGTTTGAAAGTATAAGAAGAATTAGAAATAATTGATGTGAATAATAGCGAGCGCATCAATATCTTAAGTCTTCTGAAGAGTATAGGACCGGCCAATTCTACATGGCTTCAGTATTTGGCTAGTGAGATTACGTCTAGCCATAGAATTACGATCTAAAATACAATAATGAACTGTGCTTCCCTTGAAACCAGTGCCTTAGTTAATACTCAAATACGTCGAGACCCTGTTCGCAACACAAACGTACAGACAATATATGTACAATAGAAACCGTATACTGATCAGCCTTCAAATTATCTTTTCAGCCTGACGTGTGATCTCTTACTATTCACAAAAACCTATAAACAGACTTTTAAGGTCCATTTCCGGTAATACTACATTTGGTCTCTTGATTAAACAGTGACGTTATTGATTAAGTGGGATTTCAATGCATTACCTTGGTTCATGTTGAACTCGTAATATATCTAGTATATAATGAAAAACGCAGATCAAACTCTTGGTTCGTTCGAGTCTAAAGTTTATACACAATATATGTAAATAATATCGTATGGTGTTCCCGATAGTAACGAGAAATTTATAGGTTTGTTAACGAGCCTACACAACGTTGTTGGAATATTGCGGCGCAACATTCAGTTTGCCTGAACTATAGTGCCGGTGTAATGTTGAAAATGGACCCCCCGTTGAAAAATGGAACCGATGGTCTGTTGAAAATTGACAGATGTAAAATAGCCGTTTAACACAAACGTGACCAACCTACTCCGCTCGAAATAAAATTCATGCACAAACTCGTTTCTTTCAACTCGTCCCTACTAATTTGCTCGACCTAACGTTAGGGTATAACTATATTTAATGTTGAAAATGGTCCCTTGCATAGGCATTGCTGTTTCACCTTGTGCAATATTCAACGTGAAAAAAATATCCTGATGTGGGTATTTTTGCTATGACTGGGTTCAATCACGGCGGGTGTGACCGGTCGACAGGGGATGCTTACTCCTCCATGGCACCTGATCCCACCTCTTGGTTTCCAGAGGTCCGTGTTTGTCCATTTTTACCGGATTTGTATCTATGTCCTGGACATCCTATTGATTTATACTTTGGTATCTGAGATTTTTATATCTTCAACATTGAAAATGGACCCTGCTATGAGTGTTGTTATTTGGCCCGATTTCAAATTCATCGTCAAAAATGAACCCTGGTATAAGCATTGTTGTTTCATCTTGTTCAATATCTAACTTGAAAACTAGAGCATGGTGTGGATATCTTGCACAAGGTCCTCTGAGAACTCTATACAAATATATACAAAATAAACCAGTTTTATGAACAGTGTTAGGCTGAGGTAAATTAGTAGGGTCTAGTTGAATGGAACGAGTTTGTGGCATGAGTTTTAGTTCAAGCGGAGTAGGTCGGTCAAGTTTGTGTTAAAAACAATTTGCAACAATTTGCAACGTTAAGAATTCTATTTTCAACAGACCATTTCCATTCCGGTTAACAACATTGACTGACCCGGTTCCATTTTCAATGTTTACACCTGCCAGGATAGTGCCGCTAACGGGCAATTCTAGCTCTAAATTTGATTACAGAAAGGATAGGTCAGTATGGTGCCAGAACAGTCAAGATATTTTGAAGCCCCATTTTAGCCCTGTGTATGTGACCAGTGAATTACAATGCATATCTGATGACATTATGCCTAAACTGACCACTAAATTTAAAAGTTGTCAGTTTAGGCATCATGAAGTATGAATTCAAGTGATCAGAGTTTCATTTAGTGGAAATGGAATTTAATATTTGCCTTTAATGAAGTAACAACAAGTGAGCAAATACATGTAGAAATAATCCAATGTTTTTAGTAATGTTGTTAAGATGAAATATTTAGAAGAGCTATTTGCATGTGGTTCATGAATTTTAGGTGGAAATCAATAGATATTTGAAGTTGATAATGGTAATTTTATTACTTCTAACATTTTAGTACAATATTGAATATAAATATGGATGTTACATCATTAATATAAAACCTATCTCTTTGTTGACGTGTAAATTATTATTAGAAATAACATTAATGTTAACACAATGTTATAGTTACACAAGTATATATCACCGAGACCTACAGAATGTGTTGAATTTCCAGTAGATAAGAAAATAGTGTCAAAATAGCGCCACAAGATAGTGCCAGAATAGCACCACAAAATAGAATATTTGCATACGAATATTTGGTATATACCAACGCTATTTTGGTAAGTGTCAAGGAAACAGATGACATAATCAAATACACGTATCTTATATTCATCTTCTATCTAAATTTCTCTTGTAGACCTATATACATAATCCTGCGGTCAATAATAGAAAATGAATTCCTTGGAAAGAAAGTATTAAATACTGTCATACTGGTTATAATGCTTCTTAATCTCGTGGCTTATGTGGGATAGCAAAACCAGTATATTGTAACCGCATTAATAGTATAAATAATTATTCTGCAAATTATCATAGCATGTACTATAGTACACATTTAAATTTCAATTACCAATCGGAAATAAACGAGAATTCCCACTGGGAATGAAACAAATATTTAGTATAATTACATCTTAATGGTGTCAGACCGATCTTTTGGAAAACCAAAATAACATTAACCTGTATAGTTTTCCTGTTAGCTAATTCGCAGTAAATACAACCTTTCCGGACTGAAATGCATTCATAAAGAAATCAATTAGAAACTAACTGTTCAGCCTTTAACAGCTATTCTTGAAAAGCATTTTACGTTTCCAATTTTCCAATTTCAAAAACTGAAAATGAGACACTTTCTACAACCAATTTCAACACTTTCATTATTTAGAACTAAGCGAACGATTTGCCAGATAAAAAGACATTTCTGTTACCTGTACGTATTACAAACCATTAAATAGGTCGATATTTAAGTCACTTCACAAAGAAACTATTTATTTGTCTATACAATTTATGAATTGCAACATTTAAAGAAGCAATAGCTGTGTTTTCCATATCCGATATGCCAGGGCGTGTACGACATGTGAAGATGTCATATACAGAGGTAAAATACTCACTGACAAATTATTGACACAGGGATATCGAAAACCGCGTTTAATGTCAACGTTCCGCAAATTTTACGGTCGGTGTAATAGTCTTGTTTGCGACTGCTCTGTTTCATTAAGTGAAATGTTGAGTTACCTTCTCGTTGGCGTTGTTGGGGCGGCCGTGCCGGTTGTGGCGGGGATACACTACTCGCGTGTTTCAATGGACTTGACTGTGGACTCACGGCGGGTGTGACAGGTCGACATGGGATGCTTACTCCTCATGGCACCTGATCCCACCTGTTGGTTTCCAAAGGTCCGTGTTTGTCCATTTTACCGGATTTGTATCTATGTCCTGGACATTCTATTGATTTTACTTTGGTATCTGAGATATTATATATATATATATATATATATATATATATATATATATATATATATATATATATATATATATATATATATATATATATATATATATATATATATATATCGTTTTTAACTACGTAGATTTATGTGCAATAATGATATATTCAGACATAGAATATCGTTTATTCCTATATATTTTGTGAAAAATGGTCAGGTCCAGTGTCGTAGGTATACAATTAGTAAGGTCGATTTAATCGTTTGCATCATGTAAAAATAAGATCAGGCCCACTGTCGTATGCATATACAATTAGTAAAGTCGAATTTACAAAGGAATAAATGCCAAATAGGGTTTCTCAAGCAACTACCACCAAATATTTAGAAAGGTAACAATATTCATGCCATTGTATATTTCTGTTTTGTTATTGTACATCAGTCTAAGTAGATAAAACGAGAAAAAAGAAGAAAAAGCTAATATCTCTTTAATGACAATTTAAGCTTCACGACTGTAAAAATACAGTTGCTATAGTGACATGACGATACAAGATCACATAGATTGATATGTAAGATTACAAAATGACCAGGTGCATGACAAGAGCGAAAGACAGATCTCTAACAATCAATATTACGTATGTGCTTATGTTTTATTTATGTATGACATTCTACATAATTGTCTTTTTTATTTACAAATAAAGTGTACAAAATTAAAATGTTGAAATATCGAAAGAAATTATTAAAATTCGGGTCCAGCAATGAAATCAACATGCATACAAGGGTTTATCTTCACTTCCGGTGATGATATTTCATCCCAAATTTTTTTTACACATTCGTGTTATCTGCCTTACACAATTTGTTTTTTTTGTAAATATTTTTATACGCTTGAATATGACCGGGCTATCAAGAATAATCGTTCTGGAAAAATATTCTGTAAAAATACTGAAAATGTTCTGAACAAGAAGAAGGTTATAATCGTAATACCAAAGTTGTGTTGGTTAAAAGTTAAAATGTCTACATAAGAGCTCATGAGCCGGCCTGGCTCAGTCGGTAGCGCGCTCGACTCTGGATCGTGAAGTCGTGAGTTCGAGTCCCGCGGGCGACAGGTTGGTTTCCTGTCTTTCGGATGAGACAGTAAAAACTGGAAGTCCCGTATCACAGTAGGTGTCGGCACGTTAAAGAACCCTCACTGCTCAATGGCCATAAGTGCCGAGCATAGGCCAAAATTTGAAGCCCTTCACCGGCATTTGGTGACGTCTCCATATGAGTGAAATATTCTTGAGTGGGACGTTAAACAACAATAAACAAAACAAACAAACATAAGAGCTCATAGCAGCACGAATTTCTGCCGTTAAAATTCGAGTTGATTTCGAATTTCAAATACATTCGTATTCGTAGAGCCGAGAGAAAACAAGTGTTAAGATCAAATGTCAAACCGATAAACTACGGAAGCCTATTAGGGTCACTCTGAAAAGAAAAAAATATATATATTTATGTCGTTTTAACGCGTTAACTTTCTTGTTAAAACGCGGTAGTTATCTCGTTAAAACGCGATAGTATCTCATTAAAACGCGTTATTTATCTCGTTAAAACACAATAATCATCTCGTTAAAACGCGATAGTAATCTCGTTAAAACGCGTTATTTATCTCGTTAAAACGCGTTATTTATCTTGTTAAAACGCAGTAGTATCTCGTTAAAACGCGTTATTTATCTCGTTAAAACGCGTTATTTATCTCTTTAAAACGCAATAGTATCTCGTTAAAACACGGTATTAATCTCATTAAAACGCGTTATTTATCTAAAGTAAGGTCAGTTAGTAAAATTAGTAAAAACCGCTGAATGTCACATTCGTTTTCAAAACTGCATTTTCCGTGGTAGAGGCCTACACTCTTGCAATGATTTGTAGTTTTTTAAATGTTGTTATTGTCAATGCAATTAATGCAAGATTTGCTGTTAACAAATGGAATTAAACCTGTATTGTTTATATCGGCTTTTACATTTTTATACAAAAAGTTTATTTGTTTATATTTGCATTTAAACGTTTGTGATGAAGTAACATTTGCTTTACACCTACGTAAGAGCACATGCCATTTGCGGATACGTATTGGGTTCGAGTAGTATATATTTGCCCTATTTGCGCGTCCGTGTCCGATAAGGGGAGGGGATAGTTGAGGGTTAAATGGGTGGAGTATAGGTGAATTTTGGAGTAGGTGGAATGAGGGGTTAGGATATGTGGGGGTGACGGACGCCGACGTGCAAATAGGGCGCCTAGTGCTCCGTATATTCTACTGTTTGGTGGCTATTGGGACTATACTTGTAAGGGCGCGATACTCCCTAACTACGATAGTACCCGTTCACAGCAGCACAAGAAATCCAAGATCACTTAGTATCCTATATAGTTGTTTATAACTCGTTCTAACGAGATACTATCGCGTTTTTAACGAGATAACTAACGCGTTTTAACGAGATAAATAACGCGTTTTAACGAGATACTATCGCGTTTTAACGAGATAACTAACGCGTTTTAACGAAATACTATCGCGTTTTAACGAGATAAATAACGCGTTTTAACGAGATACTATCGCGTTTTAACGAGATAACTACCGCGTTTTAACGAGAAAGTTAACGCGTTAAAATATTTTTTTTCTTGGCACAGTGACACTTATAGGCTTCCGTAATAAACAGTCTAAACTGTCTTAAAGTAAAATTAATAACAGACAAGAACGCGTTATACTATTTTATTTTGAAATATAGGCTGCCGTAATAAACACACCTGTCACACACACAATAACACACAAGACATACTTTATATTTTGATATATTAATATACACATATACATTCACAAATATATATATATATATATATATATATATATATATATATATATATATATATATATATATATATATATATATATATATATATATATATATATATATATATATATATATATATAATCTGAATTGTATAAAATGATTTTTGAGAGATTTTGTACAGTTGCTGAGTCTCCGGACGAATGTCAAGTGACTAATATAATGACTCCTAATAAAGCTGACAGGCGCAGCTGCATTTTCAATCTGGACGGAAACGTGTACTAATGGTTTGGTTTTATATCTGCCGTCATTGAATACGATGTAGAAAGATGTGATTTATAGGCAAATTAACCCCATCATCAGTCAGCATGATCTCTTTCACGTATACCTTAATGCAAAGATATTTAGATCTCTAAAAATGATTTAAGAAATGCAATAAAACACTAGGACACATGCAGTAAACCCCACTTGTATTGAACCCTGTTAAACTGAATTCGCTATTTATTTGAAACGAGTTTGATTCCCTGGCCTTTTTTTATTATCATATATTTTTAAGATTAGTTTGAAATGTTTTAAATGAAATAAAATAAAATTGATGAATTTATGCCTAAGAGCAATCTAAAGTGTGATGTTTGTCAATCAACAAGATATTTTGTAGAACACTAAGATTGGAGTAAATCGCTTATAGTGAAATTCTGTCCATGTATAAAAACAGACATAACATTAGCTGAATTTGACTAATATAGTCTGAAATTTATCGTGTAGATGTCATATGGAGACTGAATGACTACAAATCTTGTTTATATGAATATATTGAATAAGCGTAATTGAAATGGAAGCCGTTTGAAGTTCGAAAGGAATTAACAAGACATTATCACATTGAAATATTGAAGAATAGGTAATATCAAAAATACGAATTACTGACCACCAAAGGCAAATTAGCTTGCATCAACACAAACTTCATTGCTAGTCTGTGACTATGGGAATTATGATAGCATCAGATACTATTGTCGGCATGAGATATAGTAGAATTCCTATTTCAAGATGGTGAGGGATGTAGCCTCGTGAACCCTTCCATGACCGCGA
>BROG01000549.1:320000-362500 GCA_030159075.1 Atrina japonica
GTACTCTTAGACGGATTTGACAATACATTTAGATTTATTATTTGGCCTTATACGATACCTTCTTTTTCTTTCGTAAATATGCATTTGTATCAAATCCAAGCTCTACTGATGAAGCGTTATTAGTAGAAACGATCGTCTTGAGCATTTGATTCGACCTCTTTCATAAAACTATAACTTTGGTATTGTTAATATGCAAATCGCAAAATCCAAGGTATCAACCACCAGCGCTTTCAGGGGACAGTCTGTGCAAATGATAATCCATGTGTAAGCATTATGTGTCCACGGGTTTTTTCTTCATCATCTAGTCTTTAAAAGCTCAGGGATAAAATTGCGTCAAAATCGGTACGGACGATTCTACAAATGCTAAGTCAACATTTAAGTTAGTGAAACATAGTAATTGCAAATAAGGACAATATACTCATCGTAACATTTGCGAATGTTCATTTTTAAAGCAATTTGTCCCCGAGGATACTTGTCATTCGGCACATACATAATAAAAATAATAAAGTACCAAAATTATATACTGGATGACACTGCGCCCAGTATGAAAATTTGTCCTTCTGTCTAGTCTACTTGGAGCCAAACTCGCAGATATTGTTTGGTGCTCCTCGGGTTGTCATCAGCGACATTACCAACTTATCATTTGTACAGTCTAAAGATAACAAACTCTGGTATAGACATAATAATGCTTATGTACCCATAAAAAATTGTCAGATTCGACTTGATGACATTTTTGAGAGTTCATTTTCAAATAATATACTACCCATTTCAAAATGTTCTGTCAAAAATTTAAAACAGGTCATATATTAATAACTGATCAGGGGTTCACCAGCAATCTGACAAATAAGCATTAAAACACCAGAAGCTGGGATCATATGGATCATCACGGAATTGAGTGTACATTGTGTGGTTTGATTTATGCTGGCGATACTAAGGAGTCCTTAAATAAAAGAGTGTCTGATCATCGATTTGAGATAAATAATGGGGATAGCCAGATACTCTATCGACATTTTAACTCCCCTGACCATTCCATTTTGTCTATGAGAGTTCGTATAATTGAAAAAATATACCACTAGATCAACAATCCCACATTGAGTACCCACTTCGGTAGACAACGTGAAGAATTTTGGATTAAACAGCTTGACACTGCATACCCCTATGGATGTAAAGATAATATTCAAAGTGTAGGCAATCTATCAAGCCCACTTTGTAGTAATGTTAATGTAATGGAGCTTTTTTATTTCTAACGTAAGACGTAAGCGAATTCATTCATACAACAGACCCAACATACATGATGTCACCTTTTCATCTCTTTTAACTTACGTTAACAAAAAATTGGGCCTTCATCACATTCGAAGCAAAGTTTATTCTGTTCCTTTTACACTACGTAATGAACTTTTTCAGGAAGAAAGAATGAACCCCTACCTGGATTCTTCAACCCCATTATAATGGACATTGCTTATCACAGACATTGCAAGCCTACACGCGTTACAAACGATGATTGTTCTGAACAGAAACGTCTTTTCCTTAAACGTTTTACAAATAAAGGTATAGACGCTTTAAACATTGGCAATGTTCTGAATCACAAAAAGTTCAGTCCTGTGTTCCGCCATATTCAAATTGAAGACCACGGCTTGTATTTCATAAAGCTATACACCTAGCATTGCATCCAAGCTATTCAATTACAAACAGGTTTTGCAGTGCCTAAACATCAATCATCTTCTACACAATACAGTCACATGTTCAGGCGCATCATCTCCCTTCAAATATAATCCTATCGGGCATGTCATCACCGGCGATGTTTCTATTGTTGAAAATGAAAACCTCAAAAATCTGATTTTAAGAGGTCCTAAATACCTCGAAGCTTGTTCCTTTAAATGGCGTCATAATTTTTGTTTAGTTATGAATTCTGTCGGAGATTATGCCAGACGATGGAGACGTGGAACCAGAAACTTTGTCTGAATGGCTAAAAGCTGTATGATGGTTGATAAAACCTCGTACTCCAAAACTATGAAAACACGTTATCCCTCTGTATTTAGTGATCCAGAAGTACAAAGCCATAAATAATATAGTTTTTATTTGCAAGGCACATTACTATAATTGTTTACTGGAAGAGCTAGGATTTAATACGAATTCTGGTAATCCTACATACACACTTTCAAAGGACAAGATCCTTTATTACCGTATTACACTCTTTTGATGTACCTACAACAGATACTGATTTTGAGCTACCATATTTATATTGGATACCTAATTAAAACTTCATAAAACCCCGTATAAGCAGAGGTGCATAGCAGGATCCAGCAAATGTTCTACAAAATCTTCATCTTTATTCCTTACTAAGATATTGAGAACCTTCAGCAAGACTACACAGATGCTTATCCCAGAAGCGGTGTTAATCAATTGTGGATACTTAAAAATTCTAAACAACTTTTCGAAAATTTGAAGGCACACGATGTTTCTCAAATTCACAGTATCAAAACATACGACTTCACTACTCTTTACACAACTATTCCAAATAAAAAATTAAAGGGAAGACTTTTTAGCATTATATACAACTGCTTTTTCACTAAAGGTGGTACCCGAAAATTTAAATATCTAGTGATTGGTTGTCATGATAATTATTTTGTCAAACACCACACTGATTCTACACGCAAATACATGTACACTGAAGTTAATATCAAAACATGCTAGAATTTGTAATAGACATTATTTATGTAAAGTTCGGAACGTGGTCTTTCAACAAACTGTCGGCATTCCTATTGGAACCAATTGTTCCCCTTTATTAGCCGACTTGTTCCTTTATTCATACAAAGCAGACTTCATTCAAAAACTGCTGAATCAAAAGGAGAAAAAGCTAGCGGTGTCATTTAATTTCACATTTAGATATATCAACGACGTTCTGTCAATAAATAATGACAATTTTCATACATATGTCAATGTCGATATATCCCAGCGAACTTGGAATTAAAGATACAAAAGAATCAAGCACACACGCTTCATACTTAGACATTTTACTTACTATAGACACAGACGACAAATTTGCAACTAAGCTATACAACAAACGCGACGATTTCGGCTGTCCAATAGTAACCTTTCCAAATTTAAGTAGTAATATTCCTCCGTCACCAGCATATGGAGTTTTATTTCACAAATGATACGATATGCCTGGGCGTGTTCAACATATGAACATTTCATATACAGATGTAAACTACTCACTGACAAATTATTGACACAGAGATATCGAAAAACACGTTTGATGTCAACGTTCCGCAAATTTTACGATCGGTATTATAGTCTTATTTGCGATTACTCTTTCACTGGGTGAAATGTTGAGTTGCCTTTTCATTGACGGTTGTTGAGACGACTGTACCAATTTGACGAGGATTCGTTCCTCACGTATTTCATTTAGACTTGACTGTGGATTCACGGCGGTTGTGACCGGTCAACAGGGGATGCTTACTTCTCCATGGAACCTGGTCCCACCTCTTGGTTTCCAGAGGTCCGTGTTTGTCCATTTTTTGCTGGATTTGCATCTGTGTCTGGACATCCTAAAGGTTTATACTTTGGTACCTGAGGTGTATTATATATTTCCTGTGACAACAATTGACAACATATAAGTAAGTAGTTTGCCTCTTTAAATTAGATGATCATATGCTGAACACATTCGAGTTATTTCAGAGATGTAAACACCATACAGATGAAAAAGTTATACTACTACTTCAAATAAAACGTCGACGGTTGGCGATAGGAAAGCCAAACTGTTTGCGTTTGTCATATGAATGTGTTGTTAATGTTCCGCCTGTGTCCATAGTAAGATCCTCTGCTGAGTAGGAATTGTGTGTTTGACTCTGTGGTTACTATAAATTCTAGGAATATATTGCAATCACATAAAAATGAAATCGTTGTTATTAACTGACGACACGTCGTCAATATATCTAAATATCATGGCTAGCCTTTTCCTTCCATGATTCATCAGCGTTTTCAGAATGAAGTCTGCTTCATATGAATACAATAAAGAAGCACAATTGATTTCCACTGGAATTGTTAAAATTATGAACGACATGACCTACAAAATAAATATCAACTTCGGTGTATTTTAGTGAAAACTAAAAGTGGTGTTGGAAATAACTATGATCATAACCAATTACATGATACATGTATTTGAATTGGCAACAATCCCTTTTTGGGAAAAACGATAAAGTTGCAAATATGCAAACAGGTCTGTCTTTGATAATTCCTATCCTACCCCCCCCCCCCCCCCCCCCCCCCCCCCCCCCCCCCCCCCCCTTCCCCCCCCCCCCCCCCCCCCCCCCCCCCCCCCCCCCCCCCCCCCCACGCGGAATTGTTTTATTAAGAGTTTTGAAGTCGTATATTTTGATATTATGACTTTTCGAAAATTGTTGTCATTATATTTTTAACAATTATTTTGGGTTATTGATATTATGACTTTTCGAAAATTGTTGTCATTATATTTTTAACAATTATTTTGGGTTATATGATTTACAACGCATTTAGAATAATTAATGGTGCGCTGTTGATGAAAATTCTTCTTAACCGCTGTCAGTATCCTAGCTTGTTAAAGAGTAAAGATAAGTGTTCGGTGGAACATTTGCTGGATCTCACATTGTTATATTGAATATTCGATCACAAGCACATGTTATTATTGGGGGCACTTAAGATATATAGCTGGTGACTTTTACAAATAAAGCGACATTCCCTGAGGGCCATAAAAATCATTTTTCCATTCATTTCCAAACATTCACTTTAATTCGATTACTTTAACTATGCGCCTCTGGTGTACCCATACGTATGATGAAAATGCTGTAAAAATCGGCTGTCAATTAGAAGTGTCAACTTTGGTATATCTCAACACAATGCTCATTATCTTTATATAATTGCTTTTGTATTACAAACATTTCTATTATTTGATAATAATGTAGACTCCTCACAATTGAAGCTAACTCCAAATAATGAAACCTAGGAAATTTGCTTTACCAAAACCCCATTTTAAAACGTTCCAGACAGGGAAAATTGAAACTGTAACATATATATCTAGAATAAAAATTGACAAATTACCGGTAGTCTTAATTTTATATTTAAGTCTATCGTCGAAATTTTATATGTAAAAAACATTTAGATACCAAAGTATAAATCAATAGAATTTCCAGGTAGGGATTCAATCTTTCTTCCTGAAAAAGTTCATTACGTAGTGTAAAAGGAACAGAATTAAGTTTGCTGCGAATGTGATGAAGGCCCAATTTTTTGTTAACGTAAGGTAAAAGAGATGAAAAGGTGACATCATGCATCTTGTATGAATGAATTCGCTTACGTCTTACGTTAGAAATAAAAAAGCTCCATTACATTAACATTACTACAAAGTGGGCTTGATAGATTGCCTACACTTTGAATATTATCTTCACATCCATAAGGGTATACAGTGCCAAGCTGTTTAATCCAAAATTCTTCACGTTGTCTACGGAAGGGGGTACTCAAGGTGGGATTGATGATCTAGTGGTATATTTTTTCAATTATACGCACTCTCATAGACAAAATGGAATGGTCAGGGGAGTTGAAATGTCGATAGAGTATCTGGCTACCCCAATTATTTATCTCAAATCGATGATCAGACACTCTTTTATGTAAGGACTCCTTAGTCTCGCCGACACAAATCAAACCACATAAGGTACACTCAATTCCGTAAACAACGTTAGATGATTTACTATCCATATGATCCCAGCTTCTGGTGTTTTAATGCTTATTTGTCAGATTGCTGGTGAACCCCTGATCAGATATTAATATATGACATGTTACAAATTTTTCACAGAACATTTTGAAATGGGTGGTATATTATTTGCAAATGAACTCTAATAAATGTCATCAAGTCGAATCAGACAATTTCTCAATGTACATAAGCTTTATTATGTCTATACCAGAGTTTGTTATCTTTAGACTGTACAATATATACAAAAATTATATACCAAAGTATAAATCAATAGAATGTCCAGGACATAGATACAAATCCGATAAAAATGGACAAACACGGACCTCTGGAAACCAAGAGGTGGGATCAGGTGCCATGGAAGAGTAAGCATCCCCTGTCGACCGGTCACACCCGCCGTGAGTCCACAGTCAATTCCAATGAAACACGTGAGGAGTGTATCCTCGTCACAATTGGTACAGACGTTTCGACAACGCCAACGAAAAGGCAACTCAACATTTCACTTAGTGAAACAGAGTAGTCGCAAACAAGACTATTATACCGACCGTAAAATTTGCGGAACGTTGACATTAAACGCGGTTTTCCATATCCCTGTGTCAATAATTTGTCAGTGAATAGTTTACCTCTGTATATGAAATCTTCATATGTTGCACACGCCCTGACACACATATCGGATCATTTGTGAAATATAAAGTCCATACGCGGGTGATTGAGGGATATTACTACTTAAATATGGAAAATTTACGATGTGAAAGCCGAAATAGTTGCGTTTGTCATGTAGCTTATTTGCTAATTTCCTTTCTGTGTTTATATTAAGTAAAATGTGAGCATGAGTGGTATTTAATTTTCCAGGAATATGTTCAGCTTTAAAAAGAGGTTATGTTTTAGAGTAACTAAGACTAAATGTCTAATTAATTTCATCAAGGTCTTATCTTTGCATATTTGCTTATTTATTACATGGACTACAGCTATGTTATCAGATCTAAGTAGAATTGTATTGTGTTATTCGTTAGAATATCTGTCCAAATTCCAAATGCTAGAACAATGGGTATGAGCTGTTCTACTGCTATCTGGAGTTACTGCAAATGCACTGGCCACCTATATGCAAACCACATTTCTTCAGAATGGCTGCAAAACCAATGACACCTGAGGCATCAGTATATAATGTTAAATTATCAGAGTACAACCAAGAGTTTGGTAAAAATAATGATTTACCGTTAAAATGTTCTATAAATTTTGACCACATCAGCATATCTGCTCTAGCTTCGTTATGGAGTCTTAACCAGTTATGTGGCTGATAAATTACACATATTAAGTCTATGAGGCGTCTTAAGACAGTCCGACCAGGTACAACAACTAAACAGGCAAAGTTTAATATACCTATCAAGGATTTAAGCTACTTGGACTTTTTTCTTTTTCTTCGTGGCTTCCAACTTATTTCGGATTGTTTTACCTATTGAATTGGTAGTCTACAAACGAACTGTGATGAATCAACTTCAATACCATAAAATTTAACACTGTTCTGGGAGTTTCGGTATACTTCCTTTGATGGGGATACCTTACCTTTTATATAAAAACAAAAACCTAGCTAAATCCTCAGCACATTTGTTACTGTTTGGAGGGCCAATAAAGAAAATGTCAGCTTACATGTGTGATATACCTGCAGCTTTATACTTATTGTACATGATCAACTCTAGAGATTTGCTTAGAAATTCAAAAATCTTACAAGAGCTGCTGGCATCCACTAGGAGACATCTGTCATAATAATACTGACCTCTCCATTGAAAACATAGTAATTGATAATCTTTAGGATGCACAATCCTAAAAGCATCTTCAATTTCTGGCTTAGCCATGAGAGAGGTTTTGCCAAAGTTTGGAATAAGGGCAACCACCTTATTAATAAAGTCATACTATACTTGAATATTTTCTTCAGGGATACCAGAATTTACAGAATTTTGCGTAGGGAAGACAGATCATATATGACTCGATATTTGCTTGGTTCAGATTTGTTATTACCAGGTTAACCCAAGTATTAAATATTCTTTAAGATTCACATTCAACCTATTCTGATTATTGGTATTCTGTAGACTTGTTAGGTTATCTGAGCAAAGCTCATGGTGACCTATTGCGATCGTGTTTTGTCTGTCGTCGTGCGACGTCCATTGTGCGTCGTCCGTTAACTTTTCCACATTTTCAGCTTCTTCTCAAGAACCTCTGGGCCAATTCCAACCAAACGTGGTCAATAACATCAATACCTGAAGGGGCATGGAAATTGCAAAAACTCATGGTCCCACCCCAAGGGGCCCTAGGGAGGGGGTAAAAACCATGAAACTCCTGAACATCTTAAAGGAAAACTGAATGCATGGTTAGAAAGATCATGAAGCCTTCTAACAAAAATTGCAAACTTCATGACCCTAAAGCATGTGTTTTGCCCTTAGGGAAGGACTAAAATTACTATATAGTAAATATAGCCAAATCTTCAAAAATCTTCTTCTCTACTCCTGCACGTCTTACATGAAAACTGAATATTTGGTTAAAAAGAGCTTGATGCCCTTTACCAAAATTGCAAAATTCATGACCCTAAGGGAAGGGGTTTTGCACTTAGGGCAAGGCTAAATTTACTATATAGTAAAAATAGCCATATCTTCAAAAGCCTTCATCTCACCTCCTGCACCATGAAACTCCTGAACATCTAAAATGAAAACTGAATGTATGGTTATGAGGCCCTCTACCAAAATTGTAATATTCATTACCCTGAGTGCATGGGTTCTACCCCTAGGGTGGAGCTAAAATTCTAGAGGTCCCAGGGGTCATCCTACCCCCTTATTTCAGAAATATTCAATTATCTTAAAATAGTTGAAATCCCCACCCCTTTATTACATAAATATTCTATTATCTAAAACAGCATTTGAGATCCCGTCCCCTAAACCATATATTTTCTTATTCCTTATGACAATACAAGTTTTATGGTGATATTTTGGGGATCCCCAGGGTCATTTCCCACTCTGTAATTTCAGAAATCTTCAATTATCTTAAAAACCATTGAGGTTCCTACCCCTAAACCATATATTTTCATATTCCTCATGACAAGACAAGTTTTATAGTGATATATTAGGGATCTCCAGGGTCAATCCCCACCCCGTTTTTTTCAGAATACTTCAATTATCCCAAAGTCCGTTGAGATCCCCACCCCTAAACCATATATTTCTTTTATTACCCATGACAAAACGAGTGGTATTGTGGTATTTTGGGGATCCCCAGGGTCACACCTCCTTATGTCAGAAATATTCAAGTATCTCATAAATATTTGAGTTCCCGACCCTAAACCATATATTCTCTTGTTACCCATGACAAGACAAAGTTGTATGGAGGTATTTTGGGGAATCCCAGTCCATTCCCCACCCCATAATTTCAGAAATATTCAATTATCTGAAAAACTGCCCCCTTATTTCAGAAATCGTCAATTATCTGAAAAAATTGTTGGAACCCCCACATCTAAATCATGTATTTTCTTATTACTCTTGACAAGACAAGTTGTAGGGTGATATTTTGGGGTGGTCCCTGGGGTCATTCCTCATCCCTTAATATCAGAATATTCAAAAACCATTAAGATCCTCACCTCACCTCACCTCACCCGTATATTTTCTTATTACCCATAACAAGACAAGTTTCAGGGTGAAATTTTTGAATTTCCCTAGGACCATTCCATACCCCTTATTTTAGAAATCTTAAACCTTACCACTAAACATATATCTTCATGCTCCTAGGACTAGACAAGTTGTATATTACAATTTTTTTATGTTTGGAGAAATTAAAGTTTCTCTGATCACCTAGATGGCCTGGTTTACATAAACTATGGGGGTGATTTGGGCAGGGCAGTACCAAAATGGTTATATTGTGAAAATAAACATAATTATACAAATTCTTCACTTTTGTGGATTATGAAGACTGAATGCATGATTAGAAAATGCAAAACGCTTTACCATAATTGTGAAATTCGTGAACATTTTGGTTGGTAAGGCACAAAAAGTGACTGATGTTTTTATTTTTGTGTATCTAATCCGGATATACCAAAATCATATCTCACTGTTATATGATTAAACTTACTATCCTATAAAAAGAATGAAACTTGTCAGTATTGATTGATAGTTAAATAAATATATCCATAATCTATTATGAAGTATAAAAAGCACATAGTTGACACAATGATTTCTAAAGACCAAAAAAAACCATTATATACATATCAACTCCATTAGCACTAAGATGATATCTGCTGGACAGAATATAATGAACGATAAACGGCACACATGATGCTGTAAATTATATTATTTGTCCATAATAATTTTTGTGTGTTATGTTTATAATAATTTCTGTGACAAAACAACAGCGATGAAGCCTACCGAGCCAAGTTGTTATCCGGCAAACATTGATAACAGGGCCTGACACAATAAAACTTGAGAATTACTTAAGTCTAAACAAATTTCTAATTCTGAAATTTGATTTGCTGGGCTGGCCAATTTGAGAATATTCTCAGACTTCAGAAAATTCTCAAGTTTTATGGTGCTGGACCCAGAAGTACAACAAGTGTGTGTGTGTGTGTGTGTGTGGGGGGGGTTACAATCAACCCACGTCTAATTACAGAATGTGTCTATTTATAGATACAATTCAGTGCACCTTTCAAATTGTATCCACATTAAGATATATAAAATGTAAGCTGAGTTTAGAAAAGTAGAACTGTCAGGGGATATATTTTTCAATGCACAAAATTTTATTATCACAAAGATATTAAGATTTCCCAATTTTTCCATGTATCATTAAATTTGTTTTGAAAGATGTGTCTTTTGTGATGGAAATTTGTTTTTGTACAATATAATAATTTTTTGAATGGTTTATTAGAGCATTGGTATTCACGGCTTTAAAAAAGCATCGTGCTTTATAAATATAAAATTTATTTAAATTATAATATTATAATCTCATCATCCATTCTTGCAAATTCTAAGTTTTCTTTCAATTCTCCAAAGAGAAAGATTTCTTTATTCAATAAAAAATCAATAGACATTAAATTTAGTAAAGTATAAAATGTTTTAATGAGTTTTTGAACCTCTGTGCATTCCCATAAACAGTGAATTATTGTTTCATTTTCTTTATTACAAAATGTACATCTAGGACTTACAACCAAGCCAGATTTTAATAAGAGAGGGTTTGTAGCCAATATGTGATTGAAACCATTGCAACTTTGTACTTATTGTAACTACAAAAGGATGTCTAAGATATCGGACAACTTGAAATTTTCATTGTTGAGAATTCCATTCCATTTCCTTTCATCAGTAGGTTTAACATGGTTTTTCTTTGATGTTAAAGGTAAATAAAAATGGTTTGATCCCTTTTTACTCTTAAAAATAGTTCTAAATGTAATGGTATAAATGGAAGAGATGGACGGGTTATTGCCGTGTCAGTATTTTTATATTTATTCAACTACTTTTTAATTGCTGATATTAGACAATGATATGTGATAAAATTGGATTCTATTTGATAGGTATTTGAAAAGTTTTGAAATATGTAAAATCTTAGGTTCTCACTGTCTTCAACCAAATCATTATTGGTGTGGATACCTTTTGTATACCATTTGTTGTATATTACAAGTTTATTCCCAATAAGCTTAATAAACTCATGTATAAATTATTTCAAAATGTTACATCCTCCGTTTACTTTTAATACATGTTAGTGATATCACTCTTTCGATAGGTGATATCACTTATTCAATAACTGATATCACCTATTCGAATGGGTGAATCTCCTATTTGAAAGAGTTAAATCGCCTATTCGAAAGAGTGATATCACTTATACAAATAAGTGATATCACTTATAAAAACTAATAAGTGATATCACTTATTCGTATAAGTGATATCACTCTTTCCAATAGGAGATATCACTTTATACGTTTTTATAGGTGATATCACCTATTCCAATCACTAAACAAAACGAATAAATGTAGATCTGCAGTGAATATCACTAGGCCTGTATCTATGGAGGAACAAAGCGCAAAGGACGATATAACGATATCGTAATAAAGGTGCAGCGCTGCAGAATCGGAATCATCTCCGGTGTCTGTTGTAGGATTTGGACTGATTTCAGCATTCAAAGTAGACAGAGCCACCGAAACCATTCCGCCAACTCCTGCCATTTTGAACTAGGGTCCGATTTCCGCAAAAAATGTTTTATGTGGTTGAAATTAACACGCGCTATATACTTCTTTGGACCAAATGCAAGGAAACAAAAAATAAATGATTTATAATGCCCAAGATGACACAAGTCATATTTTTGTTAGACCCAAATATATATTTTATTTTTGTGTAGGGTGCATTCATTGGCATTGATTCATAAGTGATATCACATATTCGAATAGGTGATATCACTTTACAAAACGAATATGTAATATCACTTAGTCGAATAAGTGATATCATTTATTCGAGTAGGTGATATCATTCATTCGAATAGGTGATATCACTGATTCGTGATACCACTTAAGAATTTATAAAAGTCATATTATCTATTCGCTTAAAAGATAACAGCTATTCGAAACAGTGATAACACTAACTGGTATTAAAAATGAAAATGGTGCCCCATAGTATTACATGTAAACACAACACTTGTTTTGTTTAATTTCTATATTTTGTGTACAGATCTTCAGACATTTTCCGCATGGAAAAATACGTAATGTTCATACTACACTGTTTATGTATTGTTTGTTTGGATTTAAGTTGTCAAAACAAAATGGTAAATAAACGTGGGACACTTGATGTTGCAGCACATTACTGCCGTCCAAATAAACATTACGGACTATTTACATGATGCCTAGAATACTTTAGGCAACAAAAACTGTTAGCTTGAAGAAACCGATATGCTGACAATCAACGTGCTAAATCAGAGATGATTTACTGCTTCCCGTTACTCACATATTAACTAACAACATCAGATAACACTGCGTATGTTAGATAACTTTGCTACAATAAATAACACAGTGAAAGTATATTAAGTGAAGGTATAAATCTACATACCTGTAAAAACATAATTAGTATGAAAGTGTGTGGCATTCTTATATCATGTCGTTTGAGCTGAAATATAGATGCATTTTTACACATATAATTCATCAACCGCATTGTTAAATTGTTATATAATATTTCATGTGGTTCTTCGGTTCTTTAAAGTAAATCATACTATGCAATGAAACGTGCACTCTTTCTACATCTTTTAGTTTTTGACATAGAGTTTCTATTATTTTCTTCATTTTAACCAACCAATCCTCTGGATTTTTTTTTCGAAACCAACAATTATCAATGGAATACTTATCTTTGAAATACATGTATTACTTACCCTTGATAATAATTTGTCCCTGGAAAGCTTCCCTTGACACATCATTCATCCCGGGAATGCATATGTACCCTTTACCCATGATCCATCTCTGTGAGGCAACTTCCGGTGGTCTAATGGTAGAGCATTCGATTCGCAGGGGATTGTTTGTTGTTTGTTTGTTTATTGTTGTATAACGTCCCACTCATGAATTTTTCACTCATATGGAGACGTCACCAAATGCCAGTGAAGGGATTCAAATTTTGGCCTATGCTCGGCACTTACGGCTACTGAGCAGTGAGGGTTCTTGAACGTGCCGATACCCACTGTGAACCTCGGTGTTTACTGTCTCATCCGAAGGACAGGAAACCAACCGGGTCATACCAAAGACCATTTAAAAATGACAGTGTCTGTTCCTTCGCCAAACGTTTGGCAAACGAAGTAAAAGTCACGAGTCTTTCAGATTATACTTAAAACCGAGGTTCCGTGTCACGACTGGCATGACAGGAAAAAGAACCATCAATGTATTGACACCACTTCATAATACAGGTCTAAATTTGTGACAATCCACCGCAAGCTGTTTCATTGCAATAAAATTGAGAACCTGGCGGGATGTAAAACATCAAACAAACAAATAAACAAATATATCTCTGCTTTATCCCTGTAATACGTATATGCTTATACAGAGAAGAGCCAGACGCCAAGGTAATGATGGAAATCAAATTACATGTATTCACTACCGTCAAAGTATAAAACTTTTTATACCAGCAAGTCAGTTTACTATATTCAATTTTTACAAATTCGATTACAAACTCAAACCTGGGACACGGTGTTTGCTAATCGAGCATACAACCGGAAGTTATATGGAATGGTTGTTCCAAATTTAAAAATAGTCTTTTTTTCATTTGCTAAACAGGATCCTTCGAGCTTAAAAACAATTTATTATCCCACTTATCTTTGACAATCATATAATGTATCTTGATAGTCAATAAAAAATTGAAATTGACATGTGTCAGAATCTCCTATCTTACGTCGCCGGAAATCACGTTACTTACAGTACTCATCAGCTTAGCTTCAGAAATGTAGATTTCAGATATTATAAACAACACAGAGACACTTG
Source organism: Atrina japonica (assembly GCA_030159075.1). Lineage (NCBI taxonomy): Eukaryota > Metazoa > Mollusca > Bivalvia > Pterioida > Pinnidae > Atrina > Atrina japonica. Next base: position 334,193 of record BROG01000549.1, read on the forward strand.
TCACATTGTTACATTATGGTCCGCAAGATGACCAGACGAGATAAATCTCTGTAAGCCGAAAATGTCTATTTCTTAGTGTCTCGTTGAGATAATAATCAAAAACTGACAAAGATGATATTTTGACCAAACATTGTTTTGATGAAAAACAATTTCCTGGTTTCTATCGCAAGATCAAGATGTGTTTGGTAGCATGAAAGAGAACATACTGACAAGCTGAGTATTTACGAATGGAAACTAACGTCAAACATTTTAGTCAGCAAATATTATTGTCAGTTCCATACCAGATGAGGAAGAAGGAATTGGTAATCGCGGATTGATATGTAAACTTGCTGTATTACAAGTTGTTATTGTTGTACAAGTTGACAGGAATAAGTTATATACTATATTTGTGTTGCATTGATATAAATGTACACATGTATATGGTATACTGTGCTGTGCTAGAATAAATTTCAATACAAAAATCATGAGATTCAAGAGGTTTTATGATAACATTAAACACTGTTATTTGGTATGTTTTTGAATTTGTGCTCTGTGAGTATAGTTTTTACCGATATCATAGGTGATCGTTTGTAGTAAAAAAGAGAAATAAATATATGATAAACCATTTATTTATATGAAACATTGTAACTCACTGGTATTTCCGTCAGTCAATTTTGAATATACATGTAGCTTAGTATAATACACAATACCTTATAATGTCTTAAGCAGTAAGTCATTCCAGTTGGTCAATTATTTGTCATTAAGTTAAATAACATTGTGCCAAAAATATGACACTTCTTGCGACTTAGTAAGCCCGGCTTTAGGTACATTGATTTTATAACGCATTTTGGTGGTGACTCTTCTCTCCGCTGCATAGATTGCCTCTTGTAACGTAGAAGTTCAAAGAATTTTTGACATACTTAAAGTGTAACTAAATCATCTAAAATTAATAATATATTGATGTTTACTTAACCAAAATGTCTCAGATCTCTAGAAAAATCGATATACCAAACTTCTGTAATAGAACTTTCCTTCAAAAGTCATACAATGCCTCAGAAAAAGGTATTTAGCTAATCTACGAATCTGTCATGGCACCTGTTCCCACCTCTTGGTTTCCAGAATCCATGTTTGTCCATTTTTGCCAGATTTGTATCTGTGTTCTTGACACCCTAAAGATTTATATACCTGTTCTCTGAAAACTAACCTAGACAAAAATAAAGGGGTATCAGCATTTGTAGGTGTTTCTAAGTCTGATGCAAAATATCGATTCTGTTTTCTTTTTTTTTTCATTTATCTATTGACTCCTACACAGTCTTGTGTTGCTATGGTTTCTTATTCTACATAACAAAATTAAATTTCCTTTATAGATCGTTTTTCAAGTCTTTCTGCTCCGATCTGCAGCATCGTTGATAGTTAAATATTTTATCGCTTAAATAAGTTATGAATATCATGCAATGTCATATCTAAAAACAACTGACAGGAAAGACATCTGTCACGTATACCAGATAGAAACTTTATCTAAACGTTAATCATCACAAATGAATTGAAATAAGATATCACCGAATTACGTATTACGAAAACAAAAGCGACTGTGCTGAAGTCACGTGGTCTGAGTGCAAACTATTTCGGAAAAATATGCCTATTTAATCACCAATTTGATATTGCCACAAACAAAGTATCTAAATTTAAGTGTTAGTTTTACTGTGTTATATACTTGTCTAGCTTTTCTTCTTATATTTATTTTCATCGATGTTGCAATAGCCATTGCAGTCTAACACAGATTGAAACCAGAAATTTCCATTAAATAAGGATTTTGACAAATTGAAAGTATAGTAATTAATTGTTTGATAAACACAGAATGAAATAAATCGGATCAATTTTGATACCTATTCATTTCTTTGTATGTTTTAAAATTGCATCTCCTGTCAATAGATTATCAGATTTACACTTGGTAATGAAAAGCAAAGCTACAAACAAGGCAACTGGTAAAACTGTATTCAATATAGGGAAACAAGCCTGCATCTTTTCTAAGATAATAACACTCCTACTAGATTACATAGAGAACATAAAGATGATTCATCAATCGCGGAAATTTAAATGTTTTATTGGGCAAATCGATCTTTTTTTTATTCAAAATACAGATTTAAACATCAATATTCTAGACATTTTCATCGTTTCAAAATGATGCAATTTCGATTGTAAGAAGGTAGAATTTACAAATAACCCATTTCAAAACATGTAATAAAACTCGTGTTGTTGATAGTATGTTTGTTTCGTGAAAACAAAAATAAAGTATATGAATATTGGAAATCACTGTTCTATAACTTCGATATAACGCATAACGGAAATTCAACTCTACTCTATATTTCCGATAGGTATTTAGCATCACAACACTTCAGACAACTCAGTTATTAGAATTATGAAACCAAAATTTGTTGCTGTAACTGCTATGTACTGGAACATTACTTTCACTTGAATATCGATATATTAGTATAAATCGCAATTTTTATTTACCCTTTCAACCCTACAGACCACAATGGACCAGTCTAAACAATATAAAACACATACTCTATAAAGAAATTAGGGTTGAAAAGGTTCATAAATTATAATTTAGACTGAACATAGGTCACTTGATATAATTCAGCGTGTGGTAAAAGAGAGATATCGGTAATTTTCTCGATGGTTGTACATACTTAATTGTTGCCAATATTTATTCAGTATTCACAGATAGGTTCTTTTAAGAACACAGAATTGAACCATTGACTGGAGAGAAAGCGACAACTTCATATTACTCAATATGCCCGTTTGTATACACATTCTCCTCTGAGTTTTCTCAATTTCTTTCAGCTTACTTTTATTTATAATATTGATTTCTAATATCATTATCTCAGAGGAGAATGTGTATAAGAATTGGAATATTGAGTTAACTAATAACGCATGCTCTGCAACATTTGTATCGCTGTATCATGAACAAATTACATATAAACAAGACACTTACTGACCTTAATCTGAAGATTTTGTCAATGTTCAAGTTTATCAGATTTTCAATAGAAAAGCTTAATTATAATCACAAGATGATTTTATATTTGGTAGATAGCTGCATTGCTTCAGTGATTAAATTGTTCGCATCGTTTCGTATGTAATGCATCTTGTTGTGTGCACTTAAATAGAGTTTTATCTGAAATATCTAAGTGTTCATATTCCGCTATCGCCTGTATGTGGTGCTTACATCTCGAAGATGATAAAATATAACAATAACAGAGACATATTAGCATTTCATAAAAGCAAACTACTTGCTCTTATGTTGAAGTGAGCTAATGATTTTAAAGTAAAAATAACCAATCAATCATCATCATCATCATCATTAGTACATTTTTTCATTCAAATAATCTGAAATTCAATTAAGTAGCTTTTAGCATATATAAGCATCTAATAATCAATCAATATTTGTATTTACAAGGTAATGTCTTTTTTGTGAAAGCATTGTGTGAATTGCTATGAATCATATTTTGTGTGTAATTAAGCTGATTTTTGTGAGAGAGTTTGCGAATGTACCTGCGAAAGACATGTGGTCTCTTCCAGGGTACATGGTAACCGGGTTTTTCTTACCCACCTATAAAAACTGGTAGCCACCATATATTTGAAAATTTTTTGAGTGTGGCGTAAATCACTTTTCAAAATTAAACGTTCGAAAATGAAGTGCAAGTAAATGTACCAAGTTAAAAATTATTCTTAATGAAAAATAAATCACAGCATATGAATCGTATATGAGGTCATCTTCTGTAGATACTTTTATCCATGTGAACAAAGTATTATTTGTAATGAAGAGTAGCAAATGTAACTCAACATTTTACTTACTGAAACAGAGTAGTCTCAAACAAGACTATTATACCGACCGTAAAATTTGCGATTCGTTGACATTAAACGCGGTTTTGGATACCCCTGTGTCAATAATTTGTCATTGAGTAGTTTACCTCTGCACATGAAATGTTCATATATTGTACACGCCATGGCATATCCTATCATTTGTGAAATATATATGTCCGAGGGATATTACTACTTAAATGTGGAAAATTAACGATGGTGAAAGCCGAAATCTTCGCATTTGTCGTATAGCTTAAATGTTAAATTCCCGCCTGTGTCTATAGTTAGTAAAACGTCTAAATATGAAGCGTGTGTACTTAATTCTGTTGTATCTTTTATTTCTAGTTCGCTGGGATATATCGCATTGACATATATATGAAAATTGTTATTATTAACTGACAAAACGTCGTCGATATATCTAGGTATCTAAATTTCGGGTACCACTTTTAGTGAAAAAACAGTTGTATATTATGCTAAAAAGTCTCTCTTTTAATTTTTATGTGGAATAGTTGTGTTAAGAGTAAAGAAGTCATGTGTTTTGATACTGTGAATCTGAGAAAAATTGTGTGCCTTCAAATTTTCAAAAATTGTTTAGAATTTTTAAGTATCCACATCTGATTAACACCGCTTCTGGAATAAGCAACTGTACAGTATTGCTGAGGTTAATCCTTAACGTCTGTTAGTATCTTGATAATGAGTAAAGATAAAATTTTGGTAGAAAATTTGCTGGATCCTGCTATGTATCTTTGTTTATATGGGGTTGTATCCAATATAAATATGGTAGCTCAAAATCAGTATCGCTTGTAGGTACATCAAAAGAACGTAATACGGACACGTGATTTTGAAAGATCTCGTCCTTTGAAAGTGGGCTAGTGTGTATAGTACGATAAAATGATGAGTAATTATATGGTTTTACTGGAGGTATAGATCGTCATTTTTTTTCTCGCACGTTTTTTTTATTTATTTTTTTTTGTACAAAAATAGAGGAAATATTCATGAAGCCTGACAAAGCTTTGTTTATTCACGCGCAGCGAGAAAGTGTCCGGAAGAAGGTAGCGTCTGGAAATATGTACAGTTCTCGTGATGTTTTTCATGTGCTAACACAGTGTAATACGTCGTGCCCACTGTTACTTGGGACCTTTGATTTTAATCATTCCGTTCCCGAAAAAAGTGTTATATAAAACTTACAGATACCAAAGTATAAATCTTCAGGATGTCCAGGATACAATATATGATATCTGGTGAATATTTAACAAACACATACCTATGGAAAAATCAATTCACATCTTCCTTTCTGACAAATGTGACGATTTCAATTTCCATATCACTAACTTCCCCTTCCTGAGTAGTAATATTCCGTCTTCTTCTGCCTATGTTTTCATTTCAAAACTTATACGTTACGCCATAACATGCTCCTCGCACGAATGTTTTATTCTGAGAGACAAACGACTCGCGAATAAACTACCACACATGGTTACGTTGTTGAACACTTGAAATCGTCACTAAGGAAGTTTTATTGTCGACACGAGGATCTTATTAAACAATAAGTAGTCCCCTCTCAGGAATGTTAGATAGTACTCTGGAGTATGACCATATATAGTGACTCCCTTTCACCAATGAGATATAAAACTTACTGATGACATTTTCACTAAACTCGAGAAGTTTCCATGTGACAATTGCGATGGATGTGTCATTCTAACATAATTCCGTGTGGGATTTGCAGTTTTTTGTCATGTTTAGACAACTTAGTTTGTCGTATTCTAATGGACTTGAAGTTTCGGTTATACAGTGGTACTTCTTCATTTTTACTTAATTCGAATCATGGGAACCATGATCTTGCAACACGAATGTTCAATTATAGAACCACGACTAGCGGTACTTACGACTGAGTGCAATATGTATAACATTAATATGTAAATGCATAATTCGCATTTAAAGTTCTGATCTGTTACAAATTAACATAAAAATGCAATAAAATTTGAAATAATAAAAATTGTTGAAGGTCCTGTAAATAATAAAAAGATATCATCATCACTTTGGGTTGGCACATCACTACAATTGTGAATTAAGTATTTTTAATTTTTATAGACTTTCCATCCCTCTAGTAATGTAACATGGTGTTATAAATATCTTAAGAGAGAAGTTTGGCAAAAAGAAAACTATTAAATCTCCCGAAGTAACTGACGTTCCTTTTACTTCGTTTTTATTACTCCATTCCTTAATTTTTACGTCTTTCCTTTACCCTATGGATTTGAGTTTGTTTTATATTGGCGTGATTCATGATTAAGAATGGAAGGAAATTTATTTTTATATATACAAGAGAGACTATTTCTATCACGAAATCATACATTTACAAAACCGATGTACGAACCTTACTTAAAAATAAACTTCGTAAAACCTGTAATGCTGTTCAGAAAAGTTACATTCATTAAAACTTACAGCTCAATTGTTCATTCTTCTAAGGAAGGTATCTGACTGCACCATCTCCAATTATGTTGGGTTTATTATCAGGATAATGTATTTTGCTTAAATAAAAAGCTTGCTAAGATACATTTTTTTAACATCTTAATTTTGCAAAACGGAAGCGCTGCAAATTTTTCCGACGCAGTAAGCTTTGATTTTTCAGTGGATTTTATTCACAGATATACTATTGGATAATACAATGATCAATATTGATTAACAGCTCACCGAGTTACCCATTTTTTCTGTATACAACGTTTTGCATGCTAATTATTTCGAGATAATGTGAAATTAAAATAGCCGAAGATGACACAAAACGCCCGAGCAAACCGAAAAAGTTTGATTGATTCGACAGTGTAATGATAGCATGGCTTAGATAGTTTGCGTTAGTACTGATGGATCCTTTTTATCTTTATTAAATCCATGTATATATAATTTCATAATTATATAATCAATATAACTATATATATATATAACTATATATATATATATATATATATATATATATATATATATATATATATATATATATATATATATATATATCACAGATATCACTACAACATTATCATTTACGATGGAGATTATTATTATTATTATTATTATTAAGGGATATATGGATCTTTATTTGGTGCATATAATGGGCGAGATAATAACTTAATTTGTTTTCAATATCTTACATTGCATAAATCAATGTGTCAGAGTGAAATATAATACATATTAAAGTCTTAATTGAAACGAGGTAACAAGGTGTAGAAAGGTGGAGATCTTTGTAAAATTCAGAAGTGGACATAAACCCCTATCTCCTATCATGAGTCAAGTCATATTCAGACTAATTTTGAGATATGACTCTTAGCGTCTGCGGAAGCGTATTAGGGCCAACTTATGATTTTTTTTATTTCTCGCTTTTAAGTTTGAAATTCCAAGAATGAAGTTGAAAAAGCCAATAAAAAAGTAAAAAAAAGTCAACTTTAAAGCTGGAATTTCAAAGAAAATAATTGGACTAGTCAACTTTATAGTTTGAAATTCCAAGAAAACGAAATTTAATGTTGGAAATTCCAAAAAAAATGGAATTTTCAAGAAAAAATTTGGAATATCCAACTTTAAAGTTGGAAATTCTAAGAAAGCGAAATTTAAAGTTGGAAATTCCAAGAAAAAAGCTGAAAAGCCAATTTTAAAGTTGGAATTTCCAAGAAAAATATTGGAATAACCAACTTGACAGATGGAAATTCCAAGAAAAAGTTGGAAAAACTAAAAATAAAAAATCGTGAGGTGGCTGGTTCTGGTACATAAAAACATTGATAAACTTTATATTTATTGCTGCAAACTTGTTTTAAATTAGTTTAATGTTTCTTATTCATCAATAACGGGATTCAAATCAGTTTAGGAAACCGACCAAACTACCTCTGGAGCGAGCTTGTTTCAGTCGTTTACATGCAGTAGAGAGTATACAAAGATGGCGGTCAAGACGCCACAGTAATGAGATTTACCTTGCTGGGACATTTTGTTCATTGATAAAGTTTTTAAATTACGCTTCAATGATAGGATAATGTTTCAGATACTGTAAAAGTCAATAACATATACACTAAAATTGGTTTATGCAGTAGTGCACAGTGATTTCTTAATATCTCGGTAATTTTGAAAATGCGAACGCAAACCTGTCAGTTACTGCATGACGTCAAACTTAATTGAACTAGTTTCAAATCATGTTATAAGCAGACACATAAACTGTAATTAATACTCTGTCAATAAATTCGCCCTGGATTTCACACAATTTACTTTTGCTTCAACGGCAGCAGCAGGGAAAATGTTCATTGTGACGTCTAACGTGAGATGTTCGGCCAGTTGGTTGATCTGAATAAAAAAAACTGCTATGGCATTTCCCTGTCTTTTAGATGAATTCTAAATGTTATTGAGTAACTATGATGTAGAAATAAACAGTGACTCTCAAATTTTGAATATCATCTGGTAATAAGGTATCAATATAAGTAAACACCAAAGGTAATGTTAGACGATGCGGAAATAAGGATATATTTTATTGACATCTTCTGAAATAAACACAAAACAAATAACTTGAAATAAAATTGATATTTAATTCAGTAGTGCAGTAAAATGCAGAATTATTTCTTCCTCACCAATTTCATTTGTATTTTATTATGGACTAACGGCGGGTGTGATCGGTCAACAGGGGATGCTCCCACTCCTGATCCCACCTCTGGATTTCCAGAGGTACGTGTTGGTCCAATATCACAAGATTTGTATATGTATCCTGGACATTCTGAAGTTTTACTTTTGTATCTGACATTTTATATCTATCACTTTATAGCACCATAAGAACTTTGAATATCAGATTTCTTTTTTAAATCTATTTGACCGAACCAGTGGAAGACAACGCAGCCATGACTCAAGGAAATATAGCAAGCCCGAGATTCATAATGTCATATTCGATGGTCTTTTTTCCATTTGTTAATCGTCAATTAGGTCTTCACCATATTCGTACAAAACTGTACTTACTCCCTTTGAAAAAAATACACGACTTGTACAAATCTACGATGACAATATGTTTTTACTAATGATGGTTCTCCAGAATATCGACTTCATGGTATCATTTTGGACATTCGGATTCCATACAACATATTATTCAAAGCTGTCAGGACCAATGAACATAAAGAAACCAGTAATAGCCCGATCTTCAAGGTCAAATTTGTCAATAAGGGCATTGACGATTTAAATATAAGCAATAATTTGAATCAGAAATCCGTCCAAAGTATTATCCCTCCATACTTCCAATACAAAGATTCACCATGCATTTCCTATAGCTATACGCGTTCAGTTGACTCTAAAATATTCAATTACAAAGCTAGTCTGCAGCAACTCAATTTACCCAGCTTTTCCAAGAACCTTCCACCTTGTACCTGTTCTACATCTGAGTTCATGTACGCTCCATGTGGCCATATTGTCACAGGTAATCTCCACATTGTAAGTAACAGTAAACTGAAAGATCTTTTATGCTAAGGTCCAAAATATAGGGAACCGGTCTCGTTTACATAGCCCCAAAGTTTTGAAATTATTATGGATGTATGTGAAGAGTACGCCATACGTTGGGCTAAGAAAGGAGATGTCGAACTTGATACTCTTTCAGAGTGATTTAAGTCGATCGGTAATGTTCTCAAACCAAGAATTCGACGACTTAAACATTCTGTCAACACAATTCACAATTCAATTTTTCGTGATCCTGATGTTGTTAGAGAGATATTCCCCTTCTCCACGAAAATAACGAAACATCTAACAACTTCACATTTGTCTGCAGGCGATACTACTTCATCATTCTACAAGAGGAACTTAGACTCAACAAACTTCGTGGAAACCTTACATAGACTCTCACTGATTTCTCTACCTCTGAAATATATGATAATCATAAATTCGTTCTAACAGCGTTTGAAATACCAACAAGTGAAACCAAGCTTGAATTGCCATTCATTTATTGGATTCCGGAGATGCACAAGAATCTAATAAACACCAATTCAATAAGGGGTCATCTAAGAACTCCACCAAGCCTTTATCTATTTTACTCACCAAACTTCTTACAAATATTACACAAGGTCTTCAGAAGAACTGAACAACGGCCTACTCAAGAAGCGGAGTAAATCAGATGTGGACCATAAAGAATTCAAATGAATTATTGGAACATTTAAAGTCTTCAAATTTCTAACATATTACAAACATCAAGTCTTTTGATTTTTTTACCCTTTACACAAAAATTACTCAACAAAAACTCAAAAACAGATAAATATCTATTATACAATACTCCTTTGTATACAAAAATGGAAATCGCAAATAAAAATATTTAATGTTAATATAGGTCATCAGGGACTTTATTTTGTGAAGGAACACTCACATTCCAATAACAAGTACACTAAAGAAAATAGCATCAAGATGATGTGGTTTCTGGTAGAATGTTTGCGGGAAAAGTTTTCGAACAAATTGTCGGCATTCCAATTGGTACCAAATGTTCATCTCTCTTTGCTGACATATTTTTGAATTCATATGAAGCAAGTATATAAACTTTATGCTCTCCAAAGGAAACAAACCTTTAGCATGTCGGTTCAATTTTACTTACGGGTATATCAACGACGTCCTGTGCATAAATAATTAAGAATTTCAGAATTACCTCGGCCAGATGTGAGCTAGAGATCAGTGAGACGATAGAGGGCAACACATATCACGAACTTCCCGTTTCTAAGTAGTAATATTCCATCTTCTTGTGCCTATGGAGTTTTCAATTTTGCTTACAGGTATATTGGATTTTACCATGTTTTGTGACCCCTCGGGTGGAATAAACATATATCTAATAACAACATATGAAAGGGTCTTTATATATATATATATATATATATATATATATATATATATATATATATATATATATATATATATATCCATATGAGTGAAATATTCTTGAGTGGGACGTTAAGCAACAATAAACAACAAAACAATATATATATATATATATATATATATATATATATATATATATATATATATATATATATATATATATATATATATTACAATAATTTACTCATACCAATACTAAATCACGTGATAAATACATACCAGTGACAATTATGTTTAAGATTCAAAACAAAGCAAATAGAAGTACAAATATAGGTCATTGGTATGATAGTCATTGCGACAACGAGGTGTTTCAAATATATTTATAGCAGAAGGTTTTGTTGTTTTGACAGACACTGGAAGCTTATGTGGTTGAAATTCTAGATAATCGGAACACACGATGTTGTCTTTGTCAGTTTCTCTGACTGAATATCTGCCCACTCAAACTTAAGTATAGGATTTCTTTTGACTAGATCATTCTCTAAATAAAAACATACTAGGTTCCACTCTTATTTATGTTAAAAAATTGTTATTTCAGTACCCCTCCTCGAAGGTCCGTGTAGAAATGAACTCACACGAATGTAGTGTGTCGAGTCGTAATTGTTATATTTTTGTCAGGGGCAGTTAAGCTCGAAGTTTAAATATTGGTGTAGTTCCGAAATAAAAAGGTGGTATGAGACAATGACAACTAGACCTAAAGGTATTATGAAATCTGCCCAAGGGTAACAAATGTAAAATGAAATCTTTCTTGTTGAGGACTTTAGAAAAACCATAAACAATTATTATCACTGTTGGTATTCGAATTCAAGGATAGCAATATATATATTATAAACATAATACTAAAGTTAGAATGCTCAAGACGACCGTTTCTGTCAGTAGACTTCATCAGTTGAGCTCCAATTTTCTAAAAAGAAAGAGGTATCAGACAAGGCCAAATAATAAATATAAACGTACAGCCAAATTCCGTCTAAGTGTAACCACTGTAAAAAGATGACTATCTTAGTTTTAGAATAATTTAGAAATTTAAATGGTACTATCAGTGCCAAATATTACTTTAGATACGATTATCAGCTGGTACGGAAATGCCAGGTACTAGGTTTATGTATACCCTCGGAGACTCAAACGGTCCACCAGCATTGGCAACGACCTAGTGGTTATAAATATTATAAACATAATACCAAAGTTAGAATGCTCAAGACGATCGTTTCTGTCAATTAGACTTCATCAGTTGAGCTCCAATTTTAAACAGATTTTCTTAAAGGAATATGTAATATTTCCCAATCTATGTATATCCGTATTGTCAATGCAGCATCCATGATTCATTTAATCAAAGTGATTTTATGAATCTTTCCTAAATAAACATAACACATATGAACTATTTTCATAATCATAATAAACTCATTTGATTTATGTAGTGTGCTTAACGTGCAAAATATATTTATACAAACGGAATAAAATATTTATATCTATAAGACACAATTAACTAAGGAATCTCGGTAACATTAATCAGAGATAATGTAAGTATATTGTTTTTATATTCTCATACGAACTTCGAATGTTGCCAAAAGACAATTTATTATTTCACAAACAATTTAGATATCAGATTTCTTTTACAGCAGTTTCGTATACAAATGTAATTAGCTGTATCTCTGATAAACAAACAGATACAATTACAATAAAACATAGTTGGTTATCGCTTTAATGAAAGTAGTGAGATTCCTGTCATATCAGAAATATTGGTGGCGTTTTTATGTGATTATAGTGGAAATACATAGGAAATAGATATTACAATCAGTTACCAGAACTATAATAAATAAAATGGTAATGACGTGTCAATTATCATCTTCTTCAATTATTTTTTTTCGAAACAGGGCAAAATAGAGGAAATGTTATACATACTTCATTAGTATGTGGGTTATCTTTATTCCACACTCGTTAATTCACAGTGATAAGTAATATGTGTTTTATTGTTCTGATGGAGAACGAGAACGGAAGTGTGACGGACATTTAAAAACTCGATATATTAACGTAATCAGTTATCTGACACTGGAAATCTAATTTTGATTGGCTTAAAAGGTCAATTGACATCCAATAAAATAATGGTTTTTTTGTCAAATATTTTTATGGTATCATTTAAAACCTCTCAAAACAAGTATGTTTATGTCAAAATCGTAAATAAATGAATCTTATGTGATCAAAACTTCCAAAAATGGAACCACTTTTTCAAATACAAAAGGTATTCTAGCATTCCAAACTCGTATTTTGTTACTTGTTGATTTGGTAAATATTAGTGTTTCATTTGAACATAGCATTTCTCAGAAATGACAATTAAGTAATCGAGTACTCAACTAACTTTGTAGGTCACGTTTCAGTACCTAAATATTATATAAACCTATTATTATTTATATGTTAGTATTCCTAGAATATATATATATATAGGACAAAAACGGTTCTCTCATTGTTTGTTGATTCATGCTGAATAACGTCACACGTTACGTTGCGTTGGCGGCCGGAAAAACTCGATTGCATTGTATCCGAGAAGAGACCACCAGTCTTCAGATAGTAAGTTGGCAAATTTTCTCAGCTTAGGTTCCAGCGGTTGATATTCAAGGTGGGAGCAGGTGGCAGTGAGGAGTAAGCATACCCTGGTGACCGGTCATACACTCTGCGAGTTAATTGTCAAATTGAATCCGAATAAAAGATTCAGTAAAAACTTCCGAACAAACTTGCAAACTATACCAACCGTAAAGTCCTAATATCTTTGTGACAACTTATCAGTACATGGTTAGTCTCTGATTTGATCATATGCTGAAAACACACTAGCATATCGGATCATATGCGAGATAAAAAACCATATGAAGTCAAAAAGTGTTAAAACTATAGGGAAAACGAAATATTCGGGTTTGGCGTGTAGTTTGGGTGTTAATTTCACGTCTGTTTGTGTTCTTAAATCTATGGTGTCTTTAACTTATCAACCCATGAAAACAATGGACTCTTCTTTAAACAAATGACTTAGCCTAGTCCTAATGTGTCTTTAGGGGTAAATGGGTTAATCTCTGAAAATTAAAGATACAACAGAATCAAACACACACGCCTCATACTTAGACATTTTACTAAGTATAGACACAAATGGGAAAGTAACAACTAAGCTATACGACAAACTCGACAATTTCTGTTTTCTCGTCGTTACTTTTCCGCATTTAAGTAGTAATACCCCACAATCACCCGCATATGCAGTTTATATTACAAATGATCAGATATGCCAGGGCATGTTCAACATATAAAGATTTCATATGCAGAAGTAAACTATTCACTGACAAATTATTTACACAGGAATACCGAAAACCGATGTGAAAGTTCCGCAGATTTTACGGTCGGAATAATAGTCTTGTTTACGAATACTCTGGTTCACTAAGTGAAATGTTGAGTTACTTGTTCGATGGCGGTTGTTGAGACGTCCGTACCAATTATGCATGGATTCGTTCCTCACATATTTCATTTTCATTTGACTGTGGATTCACGGCGGGCGTGACCCGTCGACAGGGGATGCGTACTCCTCCATCGCTCCTGATCCCACCTCTTGATTTCAAGAGGTCTTTGTTTGTCCATTTTTTACCAGATTTGTGCCTATGTCTTGAACATCCTAATGATTTATACTTTGATATCTAAGACTTTTTATATTTTTTTGAGATATATTAAAACCACAAACGTATGTAAATTACCATTATTACATGTAATTGACAAAACGCCGTCAACATATATAAATGTTGAATTAAAGGTTATGGCTACTTTACCTCATTTTGATTCAGAAGCTTTTAAATTGTCCGCTTATATGAATTAAGTGTACATGTACCTTGGCCAATAAAAGGGGCATAATTCGTTTCCGTGGAAATGCCGACGGTTTACAGAGATACCAGGCCTATTACATAAATATTTTTTCAGAAAATCCAATAACAATATATATCAACTTCAATGTATTTATGTGTTGAACAAGAGTGGTGTTAGTTATATATAATGATATCCAACGCCGTTTCGTGAGAAACAATCGATGACTTTAAAAAGTCTATTTTAATTGGAATGGTTGTATAAAAATTTTTAAAAATATGATAAGATATTACTTTGATAAAAATGACGAGTCTTTAAACTTCCTAGACTTTCCTTGCAATTTTTAATATCCACATCTGATTAACACCATTGCCGAAATAAGCAACTGTACATTATTTCTAAAGTTCCTCTTTATTCGCAGTATTTTTTTGTAATTTGGTAATGATTGTTGATCTATTTGCTGGACTCTGTTATGGTTCTCTATTTGTTATGTATTTATGAAATTTAGATACCAATGAAAAATTTGGTAGCTCAAAATTAGTATCGGTTACGGCAATAACAGAAATTTGTCATAATTACATTGGTCGTGAAGTAGACCATCGCGACCTGCTATCTTGCCATTGAAATTCTAATATCCGATTTGGAATTCAATGACTGCCATGTAATTAGACAACGTGTTCCTGACAAGTACTCTCCCGTCATGGAGGTTAAATTAACCTACAATCTGTTTTAGATGATAAGATATACAGCAGTGTACTGATACGACAGATATCAATGATGAATGTATTAACCAACTAATATGATATATCATATCAAACAAAATAGTTCTTTGTTTGAGAAGTTTCTCGGGTGATTTATATTTTAATCAATCGTTTTCCAAAAACTTATTTAAATGTGATGTGAAAAGCTTTAATGATGCAGGAAGATTATATCTACATTCTGACTAATAGTAAAATAATGTTTTCAATCACATTTTTATTTACAAATGTACTGTATACATCAAAGAGAAAAACAATTAAAATACGATTGAATTATTTCTTTTAAAGTTTTGAAGTTTTAATTAAACGGTTAGTATTTTAGAGTTATTTATGTTTCATCACATCGAAGACAATATTCGTAAAATCAATATTTCTTCCAAAGGACACCGTCATTGATGTTTTGGAATGGTATTGCAAATTAACTGTTGTGTTTTTATTTCCAAATGATCAGATCTTTTTAGATGGATATTGTCCCGCAAAAATAAAATAATCATCAATCGAAACAATACCACTGTCATTTACATTAATTTGCAAATAGCGAAAATGGGCTAACTACAGATATAAATGAGGTGTGATTTACAACACTGATTGCAACAGTTTTCTAATTCGATGTGTAATACATTAGCATTTCTGAGTTGGGCTTTTATTATATCCGAATATAAATCTTCATTCTAATCTTATTTCACAAAATTAATGTATTGACCCAGAATGTTAAACCTCCGTCGAATATCGACAAGAGCATTTGGCTTGAAATATTGCCAATCGAAAGATCACTTGTGTTGTGCTCAAAATATCTGTATGTCAAAACGCACAATGTTAAATATGAATAATTTAAAGTAAAAATGAAAAGCACCAATGGAGAATAGAAACTCCAAGTCTATTAGAATACAAGGAATTTGATTTAAAATTATCTCAGCATGACGAAAATTGCGAATCAAAGCCGAAATTTAATGTGTTGCACAATAAAAATCAAAAGGTAGTCAAGAGAAAATTTTAAGACGACCGTTTGTGCCAGTTAACATTTTAGCAAGGTACAGATGTATATTACATGTTGCTAAAGATGAATACTGGCTAAGTGACCATAAGACGGCAACTTGTCCTCGGAAGAGCGAATTGATTTACTTCTGTAGTAAAAAGAATGCTCGTGAAATACTAATATATAAGATTAAAGTCAACCATGTCTACGGCAGAGCGATTTAATCCACTCCAACAATAAAACAAAATTGATAGTTTATTTTTTGACACACAATGTGATTAAATATCAAGCAATCAAAGTACTTCATGTTTCAAATGAAAACGTAAAGATTCCTAATCTGTGTTTATTAATATGATTTTTTTTCTTTTGTCGTCAAATGAAAATTAATTAGTGAGGTATGTATCATGAAATAGACTTCTTATATCGGATTACTTGTGGTACAGACAGAATAACTATAAAGTTGAAGATTCGGTTAGCTACAGGGTTTCTGTTTCTGAGTGTCTGATTTGTCGGCCACAGAAGGTTTTGCCCGGATACAATATTTTGATTTCATTAAGCTTTTTTAAGGACAACCTTGAAACATTAGAGTGCAAATTTAATTTTATCGTATTGCGAACAAATTTGAAAACATCAGCTTCGGATCGGTTTTCTGACTTTTTTTTATTTTTCTGGTTTTCAGTTTTTGTTCTAGTCACAATTCGGAGTATGTTATGGAAACAACATAATAAAAGTTTTTGTTTTAGTCAGAGCTCGGAGTTGCCATGGAAACAACATAATTTAAGTATTTATTTTGTGTACTTTACATTCTTGATGCATAAAGATGATTATCTAATTTTTATGCACATAAATTTGAGAGATCAGTCGATAGATAGATAGATAGATAGATAGATAGATAGATATCAGTGCACATGAACAGTGATAAAACATACATACATACATACATACATACATACATACATACATACATACATACATACATACATACATACATACATACATACGTACGTACGTACGTACGTACGTACGTACGTACATTTTACTACTTAAATGTGGGAAATTCACGATGGGAAAGCCGAAACAGTCGCGTTTGTTGTATAGCTTATTTGCCAATTTCCCGTCTGTGTCTATAGTAAGTAAAATGTCTAAATATGAAGTGTGTGTGCTTGAATCTGTTGTATCATGAATTTCTAGTTCGCTGGGACATATGGCATTGACATATCTTTTGAAAATTGTCATTATTAATTGACAAAACGTTCTCGATATATCTAAATGTCAAATTAAAGGACACCACTAGCTTTTTTTCTTTTGGTTCAGCAGTTTCTGAATGAAATCTGTTTCATATGAATAAAGGAACAGGTCGGCCAATAACCGCACACTTGGTTCCCATAGGAATACCGAGTTTTTGTTGAAAGGCAACGTTTTCGAACATTACAAATATATTGTCTATTAGAAATTCCAGCATGTTTTTATTTCAACTTCAGTGGACAAAGTACGTATTATGATAACCAATCACCAGATATTTGAATTTTCGGGTACCATATTTAGTGAAAAAACAGTTGTCTATGATGCAAGAGTGTAACAGCAACTTATTCACCCGTCTCATCACTTCTGTGTCCTAACTGCCATCTTCGTATGCTTTGGACTGCATGTTAGTCTGTTTATTGTTGTTTTACGTCCCACTCAAGAATATTTCACTCATATGGGCATATGCTCGGCACGTACGACCATTGAGCAGTCAGGATTCTTTAACGTGCCGACCCTACTGTGACATGGGACCTTGGTTTTTACTGTCTTATCCAAAAGACAGGAAACCAGCTTGCCGCCGGCTGGACTCGAACTCACGACCTCACGATCAAGAGTCGAGCGCGCTACCGACTAAGCCTGGTCGGCCCATGGACTGCAGATAAACCACTCTAACCACCTCCCGAAGTAGTTCAGTCGGTTTCCCGAAATAGTTTGAAACTGTTAATGAGAAACGAGAAAACCAAAGCTAGTTTCAAACCACTTTGGTGCAATAAATGAAAGGGTCACCGAACTATCTGTAAACCACAACAAGTTTACATACGATATATGCACCTTACCTAATGTCTTCCATCATTATTTACAACAATATGCCATACATATACAAAGTATCCAATTACAGCATAGAATCTGTGACTTTTTATGCTGAGGCCCTAATAAGTTAGTTTAGATTGAGTAATTGGTAACTTTAGTGACCTCGGGCGCTGATCCCCCGTCCCCAACGACCGTGTGTGTGTGCAATATTCACTTTCTTTGTATAGGACCAGTCCGACTTGTTTTCTCAGTTTAGAGTCCTTGGACAGATTGGCTTTTAAATCATAGACAAAAAACACCATACATCTAGGGAAAATATTGAACAGTTAAACTGAGCAGTTAAACATAAAAATTTATTTTCATTAATGTAAGTACTAATATATATTTCATATATTGTTGATAAGTAGGTGCCAATGATTATATTTTTCTCATTTTAAATTTTGTAATAACAACAGGAAAAAACTAAGATGTGCATAACAATGCAAATGCCTAAATTTTATTCTGTTTATCTGACGTTTTTTTTATTTTCGGTTGTATGTTATATAATGCTCTTATGTACCGCCTAGTGGTAATCCCTTGGTTTTTTTTATTTTTTTACTTTCATGTGTGTAACCTCTATGAAGTTTCAGTAAAGACCGTTTTTGGTATTACCATGAGGAAATTGTGGAAATGTTTGGTAATTACATTGATTGGAAATTCAAACAAGCTTAATGAGAATAAATCAGTAAAATCATCTTTAGATACCATTTTCAAGATAGATGGTGTAATTACGGTTTTGTATAAATCAAAGGTCATGTTAAATCTCATTGAAAGTTGAAAGTGATCAGGCTGTTATATGATATTAGCATACACTAAGTATAGGCTGTTACAGTGAATGCATTTGAACAGTAATAGATAAATGTGATCATCGTAATCAACAATAAAAAGATATGAGAAAAATATCTGATATACAATGCTTTCTCTATAATTTCGCATAAGTCATTTTGCAGTTTAATATGAACAATATATGGCTAAGTAAGCTTTTGGGCAAGCTAAATGATTATCAATATTAATGGATATTCAATGTGCCAAATTACATGACCTATGCAACATGAAGATCTAAATAAATTGTCAAGCCTCTTTTCAAACTCTTCTTCTTTTCATAATTGGCTTTTGACATGGCAAAATCATGTCAATGAGTTAAACCAAATGTTTTTCCAGTTAAACTTAGTTTATTTCAATGAAATATAGTTTTTCGAAGTTATTCCTAGTTTTCTCCAGTTAATGCATGTTTTGAATAAACAGATTTATCTTTTACCATACGTTAACAAATATTGGGTCTTCATCACATTCATATTAAACTTTATTTTTTCAGGAATGAATGAATGAACTCCTACACGGATTCATCAACCCCAGAATACACAATGAACTCTGTTGGACAGTGCTTATCCCAGACTTTCCAAACCTACACGCGTTACAAACACTAACTGCTTTGAACTGTTCCTTCAACTTAAATTTACAAATAAAGGTATAGACTCTTTAAACATTGGCAATGATTGACGCTCTTTTGGTGAACCTACAACCGATACTGATTTTGAGCTACCATATTTATATTGAATACCTAAATTTCACAAAACCCCATATAAGCAGAGTTACATAGAAGGATCCAGCAAATCCTACCAAACCTTTATCTTTACTCCTTACCAAGACATTGACATCCGTTACAATACTGTACAGTTGCTTCTTCCAGAACCATTGTAAATCAGATTTGGATACTTAAAATTCTAGACAACTATTAGAAAATTTGAAGGCACACAATTTTTTCTAAAATTAACAGTATCAAAACATACGACAACAATTCCACATTAAAAATTAAAAGAGGAACTTTTCAGCATCAAATACAACTGTTTTTTTCACTGAATGTGGTACTTGAAAATTTAAATATCTAATCATTAGTTATCATGATACTTATGTTGTCCAAAACCACTCTGATTATACACATACACACGGGGTCCTTTAATTTGACATTTAGATATATCGACGACGTTTTGTCAATTAATAATGACAATTTTCATACATATGTCAATGCGATATATTCCAGCTAATTAGAAATTAAAGATACAACAGAACCAAGCACACACGCTTCATTCTTGGTCATTTTACTTACTATAGACACAGGCGGGAAATTAACAACTTAGCTATGCGACAGGGGCGACGATTTCGGCTTTACCATCGTAAATTTTCCACATTTAAGTATTTTAATATCCCACAATCACCTGCATATGGCATTTATATTTCACAAATACCAGGGCGTGTTCAACATATGAACATTTCATATATAGAGGTAAACTACGCACTAACAAATTATTAACACAGAGATATCGAAAACCGCGTTTGATGACAACGTTCAGCAAATTTTACGGTCGGTTTAATAGTCATGTTTACGATTACTCTATTTCATTAAGTGAAATGTTGAATTACCTGTTCGATAGCGGTTGTTGAGACGTCTTTACCAATTGTGACGAGGATATTTTCCTCGCGTGTTTCATTTGGATTTGACTGTGGACTCATGGCAGGTGTGACCGGTCGACAGGGGATGCTTACTCCTCTATGGCACTTGATCCCACGTCTTGGTTTCCACAGGTCCGTGTTTGTCCATTTTTACCAGATTTGTATCTATATCCAGGACATCCTAAATATTTATACTTTGGTATCTGAGATGTTTGATATTCGTATCTATATCCTGGACATCCAAGGATTTATACTTTGGCTTCCGTTTTTTTTATACAGAGGTAAACTACTAACTGATAAGTTACTGTTACAGGGATATCGAGAATCGCGTTTGATGCCAACGTTCGCTAAATTTTACTGTCGGTAAAATGTTCTTGTTTGCCATTACTCTGTTTCACGAAATGAAATGTTGAGTTACCTGTTCTATAATGCTTGTTAAGTCATTTACTCATTTATTTTATTTGAATGTGACTGTGGACTCATGGCGGCTGTGACCGGTCAACAGGGGATACTTACTCCTTCATGGCACCTGATCCCATATCTGGATTTCCAGAGGTAACGTGTTTACCCAATTTTACGACAATTACATTTTACAATCCCCTATTTCAAGTTGATCGAATATATTATTTGTATGATATGATAATTTACAGTAGCGTAATCAACAATTGACACAAATAAGCGTTGTGTAATTCAGAACTATATCTATATATATAAAGCACTAAAACCAACAACACTATAGAGCCGACCTTGCTCAGCCGTCGTGAGTTCGAGTCAAGCCGGATGAGACAGTAATATTCGAGGTCCCGTATCACAGTAGGTGTCGGCACGTTAAATAATCCTCACTGCTCAATGACCGAGCAAGTGCCGAGCATGAGCCAAAATTTGAAGCCCTTCACCGGCTATTGGTGACGTCTTCACATGAGTGAAAGATTCTTGAGTGGAACGCTAAACAACAACAAGCAAACAAGCCAAAACACTATATACCCAGGATGTCGGATCTGAGCAAATAGATACAGGTCATGAAGCAGATATATAGAACTAAAATGACTAACGTAACCGACAAAAATGTAGTCAAATTTTCGGGACGACTTGACCCTTCCTCAGGACGAAATGATTAAAATTACATAAATATAAATATCATAAACATAATACCAAAGTTATAATGCTCAAGACGATTCGTTTCTGTAAATTAGACTTCATCAGTTGAGCTCCAATTTGAAAAGTATGTGTATTTTCTAAAGATAAAATGGTATCATACAAGGCCAAATAATATCTCTAAAAGGTATAGCCGAAATCCGTCTAAGAGTAACCACTGAAAAAATGACTATCTTAGCTTTAGAAGATTTTCGAATTTAAATGGTGTTAACAGTGCCAAATATTACTTTAGTATAAGATGGTACCGAAATACCAGATACTAGGATTATGTGTACCCTCGGGGACTCAAACGGTCCACCAGCAAAGGCAACGACCTAGTGGTTATAAATATTATAAACATAATACTAAAGTTATAATGCTCAAGACGATGTCGTTTCTGTCAATTAGACTTCATCAGTTGAGCTCCAATTACGTATATATACAGTCACGCATGAAAGCACACACACAACCGAAAAACGACTGAGATTTTGTACCCTTGTCTGTGGCGTTAGTCATTTTAATGCTTCCATCATAAAAATCGAAATCAAAGAAGTATTAGTATAAAATTAAACTACCAACGATATAGATAAAAGTAAATGAACAAATGTGAATAGAATAAACAAAACTGGGAAAACTATAAAATTGATTAAGACGTTAAATCTACATGGTATCGAACGTGAAACTAAAATAAATCTTGCAAGAAAAATATACAAATGACAGTATTTTGGTGGGTTCAATACATCTTTCGTACAAAAAATATTCCAACGTTTATTTCGATTTGGATTTCCATATAAGAGGTAGCTTTTAACTTGTATTCTGATTGTGTTTGTGGGTGCATGTTTGCGCGTGAGTGTGTTTATGTAAGTAGTGTTATTTGTGTTATCGTAATACTTTAGTCCCGAAGAAGGGACAGGTCGTCCCGAAAATTTTATTCCATTTTATGTCCGTGTCGTTAGTCATTTACGTGCTTTTATATATATATATATATATATATATATATATATATATATATATATATATATATATATATATATATATATATATATATGTATATACATATAGGGTTAGTGTGTATATGTAATTCATGTTTTCTAAGAAGACTAATCCAATCATATGAAATAATGTTGTGAGGCACTGAATATCAATTGTAATTGATCTCAATATTGGGTGAGAGTGTAATTATATAAATCTTTGGCGCACACATAAAATATTTAACGTTAACGTTTGTGTTTACGTCACAATGGAAATAATTGTGAACCCAACAAGTTATTTGCATAGATTTTCGTTATTCTTGTGATCTAAAGAGAGATGTTTTCCATATAACTACAATACTTATTATCGAATGTTGAATAATTGAAAGATGAATGTTATAGTTCCTTCTATATTTTGTATTTTCGTTTTGCTATCAAATATATATTGCATTAATTTGTTATGTTGACGCTATGCACAGTCAGACTGTCTTTATCCAGATTTGAATGATTCACCAATCTTGTTATACGTCTTTTGTTTTTCTAAAATATCCAAATAGAGTGCTCTTCTCTATTTTTAGACCAGTTTATTTTTGCCTGTGGTGATGAAAGGGTTAAGGTCATTGTATATATGTATAAGACGTGTTGATGATGATGTGTAAATTGGAAGCCTTATTAAGTTTGACATCATTAAATGATTTGTTGCTTCCGGGTATGAAAAGAAGATACTGAAATAAACTAAAATAGTAATGCTCAAAACAAGTTGTAAATAATATCTTAATATTGGTGAGGACAGTGCTCTAAAAATACCATAAATCCTATAGGACATGAACTCTATGAATTCTTATTCAAGAGTCCACGTTTAATTTCAAAAGACATTTGTTGATAAGTTAAACATAATTATACAATAAATAGCACTGCCTTTAGATTATGTAACCACATCCCTGTAAGAGCTCCATGGATGAAAATTTTAGAACCCATATTGCTCTTTGTAAGAATACATTTACATTTCCGACAGCAGTCCCCTAATTGTTTCTTTTTGAAGTTTGAATGTTGTTTTACGCCACACTCAGCCATTTTTTCATTTTTATGGTGGAGGAGAGAACCCGGTTATAATGTACTCGGAAAGACACCGCCGCCTTCTGCAAGTAAACTGGCAAACTTTCTCACAAAAATCAGCTTAGGTTCCTACCGGACTCGAACCTGCGGTGACTGGAAGTGAGAGACTTCATGATTTAAAGCGTGATGCTCTAACCACTCGGCCATGGAGACTCGCAGTGAAACAGTGTTAATCTAAAAGGCGTATATAATGAAATTGCCTCATATGACGTCACACAGTAATGTATTTTCATTTATAACATGACGTCAAACTGAGGTTTGTGAAAAAGAAAAACGTTATACTTTAATTCTGTACCACTTTGAATCACGCTGTTTTATCATAATGAGAACGATCACGTTTAAGACAGGATATTCTATATGAAAAAATACAAAAAGTAAAAATAGGGTACAAGGACAGATGATGAATATTTAGCTATGAAGGTTACGTGTTGGTTCCGTAATCAATGATTAGCAAAGCTTTTATTTCATAGTAAACACACTTTTTATCATCTTTTTATTTTACAATTATATTGCAACATGTGCCTGCTCCAACCTCTTGATTTCCGGAGGTCCGTGTTTGTCCAATATTTACAAGATTTTTATATGTATCATATACATCCTGAAGATTTATACTTTGGTATCGGATATTTTATAATTTCACACATTATCGATCATTATTTGTAATATGAAGCAATATGATTTCATATCATTTGAGTAGTATTATCCCACAATCACCTGCATATGGTGTTTATATCTCACAATGTAAAAAATTTCAGATACCAAAGTATAAATCAATAGAATGTCCAGGACATAGATACAAATCCGGTAAAAATGGACAAACACGGACCTCTGATAACCAACAGGTGGGATCAGGTGCCATGGAGGAGTAAGCATCCCCTGTCGACCGGTCACACCCGCCGTGAGTCCACAATCAAGTCCAATGAAGCACGTGAGAAGTGTATCCTCGTCACAATTGGTACAGACGTCTCAACAACCGCCAACGAAAAGGCAACTCAACATTTCACTTAGTGAAACAGAGTAGTCGCAAACAAGCCTATTATACCGACCGTAAAATTTGCGGAACGTTGAAATTAAACGCGGTTTTCGATATCCCTGTGTCAATAATTTGTCAGTGAGTAGTTTACCTCTGTGTATGAAATCTTCATATATTGTACATGCCCTGGTATATCGAATCATTTGTGAAATATAAACTCCATATGCGGGTGACTGAGGGATATTACTACTAAAATATGGAAAATTTACAATGGGAAAGCCGAAATCGTCGCCTCTGTCGTATAGCTTAATTGCTAATTTACCGTCTTTGTTTATATTAAGTAAAATGTCTAAGTATGACGCGTGTGTGCTTGATTCTGTTGTATTTTTAATTTCTAGTTCGCTGGGATATATCGCATTGACATATGTATGAAAATTGTCATTATAAATTGACAAAATGTCGTCGATATATCTAAATGTCAAATTAAAGGAAACCGCTTACTTTTTCTTTTTTTGATTCAGCAGTTTCTGAATGAAGTCTGCTTCGGATGAATAAAGGAACAGTTCGGCCAATAAAGGAGCACAATTGGTTCCCATAGAAATGCCGACAGTTTGTTGAAAGACCACGTCTCTGAACATTACAAATATATTGTCTATTAAAAATTCCAGCATGTTTTTTATATCAACTTCAGTGTATTTATGTGTAGAATCAGAGTGGTGTTTCACGAAATAAGTATCCTGATAGCCATTTATTTAAATTTTCGGGTACCACCTTTAGTGAAAAAAGAATTGTCTATGATGCTGAAAAGTCTTTCTTTTAATTTATTATGTGGAGTAGTTGTGTAAAGAATAGAGAAGTCTTGATAATGTGAATTCGAGAAAAATTGTGTGCCTTCAATTTTTCGAAAAGCTATTTAGAATTTTAAGTATCCACATCTGATTTACACCGCTTCTGGAAAAAGCAACTGTACAGTATTGTTGAAGTTTCTCCTTAACGGCTGTCAATATCTTGGTAAGGAGTAAAGATAAAGGTTTGGTAGAACATTTGCTGGATCCTGCTATGTATCTTTGTTTATATGGGGTTTTATGAAGAGTAGGTATCCAATATAAATGTGGCGGCTCGAAATCGGTATCCGTTGTAGGTATATCAAATGAGCGTAATACGGACACGTGATTTTGAAGGATCTCGTCCTTTTAAAGTGAGCTACGTGTGTATGTAGGATTTCAGGAATTCGTATTAAACCCAAGTTCTTCTAATAAACAATTATAGTAATGTGCTTTACAAATAAAAACTATATTATTTGAGGCTTTGTCTGCTGGTACCAGTACATATTGGTCATGTTATCTATCCAGTTCAGTTACTACTTATGGATCAATAAATACAGACCGATAACGTGTTTTCATAGTCCCTTTAAGTTTTCGAATACGAGATTTTATCAACCTTCGTATGACTTTCAGCCATTCAGACAAAGTGTCTGGTTCTAAGTCTTCATGTTTGGCCCATCGTCTGGCATAATCTTCGACAGAATCCATAACTAAACTGAAATTCTGAGGCCAATTAAAGGACGGGCTTCCCTGTATTTAGGGCCCCTTAAAATAAGATTTTTGGGGCTTTCATTTTCAACAATAGAAACGTCGCCGGTAATGAAATGCCCGATAGTATTGTATTTGAAAGGAGATAAAGCACATGAACATGTGACAGTGTTGTGTAGAAGATGGTTGATGTCTAGGCACTGCAAAACCTGTTTGTAATTGAATATCTTGGATATGATGCTAGGTGTATAGCTATATGAAATGCAAGGCGTGGTCTTCAGTTTAATATATGGTGGAATACAGGACTGAATTTTTATGTGATTTAGAACATTGGCAATGTTTAAAGCGTCTATGCCTTTATTTCCAAAGATAAGTTTAAGGAAAAGACGTGTTTGTTCAGAACAGTCATCGTTTGTAATGCGTGCAGGCTTAAACAGTCTGTTATAAGCGATGTCCATTATAATGGAGTTCAGTATGTATTCTGGGGTTGAAGACTTCGTGTAGGGGTTCATTCTTACTTCTTGAAAAAGTTAATTGAGATTTGTAAAAGGAACAGAATAAAGTTTTCTGCGAATATGACGAAGACCCAATTTTTTGTTAACGTAAGGTAAAAGAGATGAAAAGTGATAATATGTATGTAGGGTCGGTTGTATGAACGATGTCCGTGACTTCTTTACGTCTTACGTTAGAATTAAAAAGTTCCATCACATTAACACCATTACACAGTGGGCTTGATAAATTGCCTACACTTTGGATATTATCGTTACATCCATAGAGATATGCAGTGCCAGGCTGTTTAATCCAAAATTCTTCACGTTTTCTACGGAAGGGGGTACTCAAGGTGGGATTGTTGGTCCAGTGGTATATTTTTTCAATTATACGGACTCTCATAGACAAGATGGAATGGTCAGGATAGTTGAAATGTCGATAGAGTATCTGGTTACCCCCATTATAAATCTCGAATCGATGTCTAGATACTCTTTTATATAAGGGCCCCTTAGTTTCGCCAACATAAATCAAACCACGCAAGGTAAACTCATTTCCGTAAACAACGTTAGATGATTTGCAGTCTAGATGATCCCAGCTTCTGGTGTTGTAATGCTTATTTGTCAGATTGCTGGTGAACACTTGATCAGTTATTAATATACGACATGTTTTACAATTTTGAGGCAGCATTTAGAAATTGTTGGTATATTATTTGAAAATGAACTATCAAAAATATCTTTTTCTCAGCTATTTTATTTGAATCTGACTGTGGACTCATGGCGTCTGTGACCGGTCAACAGGGATGATTACTCATCCATGACACCTGATCTTACCTCTGATCCTTGTTTGTCCAGTATCACCAGACTTTTTATGTATCCCGGACATCCTGAAGATTTATACTTTTATATATAACAGACCATGGAAAACGATTTCGCCTTATTTTCTTAAGTAATTAGTGTGTATAAATCTTCGCGTTATCTTATATATTTAGAAAAAGCAAAAATATTGCAATCTACATTCACAAACACGTATATCAATACATGTGCTCAACGCGCAATAAGCAATCCAATGACCTGTTCCTTTATTCATACGAAGCAGACTTCATTCAGAAACTGCTGAATCAAAAGAAGAAAAAGTTAGCGGTGTCCTTTAATTTGACATTTAGATATATCGACGACGTTTTGTCAATTTATAACGACAATTTTCATACATATGTCAATGCGATATATTTCAGCGAACTAGAAATTAAAGATACAACATAATCAAGCACACACGCTTCATACTTAGACATTTT